>JACATO010000991.1:350000-557500 GCA_018389105.1 Nautilus pompilius | reverse complement strand
CACGGTCGCCTGCGTATTAATGCAGCCCAAGTTCATAAAGACCCCGGTGTAAGTCTCTCCCACTCTCCGCTATTTTATTTTGAGAGCTGGTCTCAGGAGCCGGACTCCATCTGGCAAATGCTCCGGAGCTATCCTAGCAAACATCTAAGTCTTCATCGCTACAGCAGCGGTACAAGCCCTTCGTCTTGAGGGCAGATGAGTAAGACGTTGAAAGATAAGAGGGTAACATGCCGGCCATGCGCGAGCGGAGAATCCAAGAGTCTATGTACCCCTGCTGCAGCCCTATCCGCACCCCCCGATGCCACGTCACGCGCGACCGCCAAGGAAAACCGATAGCGCCATAATTTACTATAAATAACAGTGTCCGCAGTGACTCCCGCAGCCCGAAACAACTCGCCCATTTATTCCCGTTGGCGTCAGAACAGCGAATTTTGACGAGGAATTCTGCTAAGATAAGTGATAATTTCCTAGAAGAAAAACAAGGAATATCTCGCAATTTCCTGAGTTGGTAAACAAAACTCAAATCTTTCCAGCCTGATATGTAATAGCGAGTGATTTACCAGCATATTATTAGATACGTTCTTTTTCTCTTCCAATGATTGTTTGAATAACGATTAGAGAAGTTTATAAGAGCATCTTTTTGTTAGTTGAATATTATACACTCACCGATAAAAGTATCCACCTGTCAGTTAAACATGGCGACACCGTCTATATAAAGTTATATGCGAGACGTGTGCAAAAAGAAAACAATGTAGATAAATGATAATATATCCCTTCCTGTCAATGAGGAGATAATCAACTCCTAATCATGCGTTCATGATTGCAGTAATCGACATTTGCTTTACTTATAAGATATCGCTTCTTCATAAAAAAAACTAAAAAAAAGCAAGAATACATACACAATATTCTTTGTTATACTGTTGTAGGCTCAAATAAGCATTAACTGCTCCCTTCAGTACGATCTGCCAATGGTGCAACTTACACTCGGAAGAGACGGTTAAACTAGACTGAATTTTTTTTAAAAAAAACTTTAAAAATTAAGTTTAAATTGTAAGTCAATAAAACCTAAATATTAATATCTGTAAGACAGTGTGCTTGGTTTTTAGAGGAAATTAACTTTTTTAGAGCGTGAATGTAAACTTTGGGCTTTGAAAACACGTTTTAATTATTTGACTTTTGTTCAGAACATAGAGTAGAATAAGTAAATTCAAAATGTGCATTTGCCCACAGATAAATAAAAGACAGAGTTACCGTTGATTAACCCATCATTTTAAAGGCAGAGTGACAGCTGCGTCGATTTGGCATAACAGAAGTAGTTTGTGTTATGTCTTCTCATCTTCATGCTCGGCACTACAGTGAGATATCTTTTAGATCTCGAAACTCAGGAAAAAGCTTTGGCAACAAGAACTGAATTTAAAGATATCATTCGTGACTGTCTGTACTGTAAATAGTACAAATATGACAACATGCCAGGGCCAATGAAAAACGGCCACCAGATGTTTGATTATTCCCGACTGGAATTTTTGTACCAAAGATTTCGATTAGAAATTAGTGGGTGAGCAAAGGGAGAGAAGCATTTAAAATATAATCACATGACTTACGGGTGGCATCCATTACTCGAACTTATGCTGACTAATCAAGTGAGGCTGGCTCGTTGACGCTTGCAGATTTCTAATAATGCAGTCTTTGCCTCAAGTGTACAGTTTCCTAAGACATCTACAGCCGGTTCTAAGGTTGTCTACATCACACGTGACTCAAACACAAAACGTTTTCTAGGGTTAACTAAAAATCAAAGCTTGATAGCGGGCGCGTCAACATCTGTCTCATAAACTCCTGCCGTGCAATGGCTACTATGATCGACGCACAGGGAAAGAGCAGGTTCACCACAGAGAGGCCGGTTGTGGGTATGTTAGATAAGCTCAGATCAATCATATTTCCCTGGAAATATGTGCCGATTTCATGGCGTCTTTTACTCTTCACGCGCGGAATTGTTCGTAGATGCATCAGGTAGCTTTTCTGCAATCCCAGTCGTCTTTGCTAAACTACCTGTTTAGTGATCAAGGGCAATACCCCTAACACGTTCCTCTTCTAGCTCACCGCTGTGAGACGTCCTCAGACCTTGAAAGTCAGGGGAGGAGTTCGTTAAAGAGAAACCAATTAACGAGCTCCTTCCTCTGGTACTGAGCTTCTCAGCTTCTTTTCACAATACAGTGAAATACGAAATGTATAAAGTACATACATTTAATTCTGGAAGATTGTTAGTGTGTTTTTAAAGTTTTTAACGATACACAATGCGATATCAACCAAGGTTATTAGTATTTGATGCTTTGTTTATAGCTTTAGATAAAAGTATTAGGGAAAAAACGGGTAGATGGGAATTCTTTTGTCATTATTCAGATCCCGGAGTAGTCTCAGGCCCGTCTGACAGAACAAATCAATAGTAGTTTAGGCCAGTTACTCATAATAATTTTAAAGGTCTATTCAACTGTTTATATTTATCGAAAGGAAACGAAATATCGAAAGCGAAGTTTTTAACTTCGAAACTGGCCTTTTGCCGACGATACGGCCGGTGAAAATAGTCAGACTCTCTTTTCAAGACTCTGCGATACGTAGGGCCGTTCAGGGACGAAGTAGTTCTGTTTCCACAGATTAATCCTGGTATTAATTGGCTCTCGCGGAGTTTACCATCTACTTCAACAATCTCCGCTCTCCGTCCACACACACAGAGAGAGAGAGAGAGGGAGAGAGAGAGAGTAGAACTAGTGCGATTAGCACAACTGCTATCCGATCTCCTAGAACTGAGATCGACTGCAGAGAGAACAAGATGCATTTGCAGGATATTTTGGACGAAGTTTGGCGGAAATCCAACAAAGTGGGAAAGATCAGATACAGCAATGACAATGCATAGAAGAGTGTTATGCTGGTGGCACGGTCTTATTCCCCAACTTAATCTACCACTACCAGGAAAGTTCAAATGAAACCCAGCTGAAATAATATCACCCTAAATGATATCCGGCTGGATTTAATTTGAACGACTCTTGCGCCTTCACAGTGATCAGAAACTTTCGCCCAAAGATCTAAAAAGCAACGAAAAAACTGGCGAATTCAGCTTTTTGTGGACAACCACTCTAATAGTGAAGAGCTTTAAAATTATAATAATGGTATAAACACTTTTCTGGGGTTTTTTATACACTTGCTGTCAACTAATAACACATTCTATATAGAAATGTTAGACGATTATACATTAGCAGAAAATTGTAAAAGCATCTCTGTTTTTTATCGGCTGAAACAAATACTCGACCTTATCTTTATTTAACAGATTTATGACCCCGCTTGTATTGTTAATACTAAATCCGATCCTAGACAGGCTTTCCTTCTAGATGACTTCTTGCACCTATTTAATACGCCGACTCCGTAATGTATCGGCTTTACACTCTGTGGCTGAGCCCTCACGATGTCTACATGTTTTTAATAACTTTCCTTCATTTATTTAAAAAAATATTGTCTCCTTTAAGATTTCATTCACATATTAGTCACTGCTTTCAGTATGTAATGGTGTTTTCCGTGCAGCTCACGATAGCTGCTTTATTTGTTAACTTGGCCGTCCTATTTGATAATTTGAATATAGACGGATTGCTTCATTAGAGAAATATCTTGGTTTCGTCTTTAAACCAAAGCAGAGTCTGTCTTTACAACTATTTACGCATGACGGAGGTCAGACCCTAACAAAGTTCAAAGGACAAGACAGAGTCTTGTCTACCAACTCAGATAAGAAAAGTGTAGTTCCACTTTAGACAGATTTTATTCGCATTTAGGGGTAAATAGTCTTTGGGTGGTATTTAGTGTGTGCATAAGATAGTCAGGCAATGTGGCTCAGTGGTGTGTGTGTTGCTTCAAGGGTCCTGGGTTCGATTCCCGCTGCTGGCACATTGTTGTGACCCTTGAGCAAGGTATTTTACTGGCATCGCTCCAGTTGCCGCTTGGGAGTGGCCTGTGTAGGCACTCAGACAGTGTAACCAAGGGCGGGGGGACGTTCTATAGCCATGATAGAGGCAAGTCTCCTCTGACAAGGAAACGTCAGAAGAATAAACCACTGCTGAAGACGGATGCGCTGGACCAGAGTTCGCATAACGATGGTGCAATGCATCCCACTCTTATGAACTGAGTGATCGAAGAAGAAGAAGACTAGGGCGATATGTTAGTATGGAATACAGCGTGCTCAGTCGACATGGTCGCTGTGGCAAAGGGTTGCGAAGTATGAGTTCTCACTTGTATCGTGCTTTCTCGTGCGCTCCATCGCACTGGTTCATTGCAGCACGTGTTTCCTCCCGCCCTCACACAAAACCAGAAAACTTCTAATGGGTCCATTTGTTACGGACATCACGAAGTCCAGGCGCACCCGTGTCAGACAGTGCCCCTTTTCGTCCGGGCGAAAACTTGTAAATGCATTGCAGAATTAATCGATGAAATAAACATTTATAGTCCTTAATGCGCGATGTGTTTTTTTATTGTTTTGGAGGATAATTCTTCCTGGAAAATGAGTTTAGCTCGGCTGTAAATACAGATTAGTTAGTGTCGGTGCACAAAATAAGGGTTGGCCTCGAAGAGAGAAATCTTCACGATAGAACCCCTCCCTACCTGCATCTCTCTATAAAGGCGATATACATTAAAAATTAAATAATAATAATTTATTTCCTAAATGCTCGAATTCTTAAGTTAAAAATATATTTTTTCAGGATATTCGGACATCTATTTGATGTTTAGTTCAGACTCACAGACAATTAAACTCATGAACACACACCACAGCTAGAAACGAAATTTACACATGTAAGACATTAAACGTATAACCAAAGCAAAGCCATATGATTTCTCTTACCTTCTATCTTATTCCAATCTCTTTTTTTTTGCATATTCCGTTTACCGAACTCATTATTTTTTTAAAAAAAATAATATAAAACTAATTATCGAACATGGCTTCTATGTTCGATTAATAGCCTAAATAAATTTTCTGCTTTTTTCGATACACCTTGAATACAATTTTTATTCGAAAGGTATTAGAGCCTGGTGAGGCTGAACGAGATTACTGTATCTAATCACTTGAGATCTCGTACGTGTAAACACGAGATCGCTAAATTATTTATCAGTACTGAAGTGGGTGCCAAATGTGAATATCCGAGAGGAAGCAGGTGCGTTCGAAAACGCTGTGTTATTTATCCGAACTCCCTCGACTAACAGGAGCCGACAGGGATATAAAATACAGCTCATCTATAATCTCAAGTGGGAAGCACGGCTAATCAAAATAATTTCACTTTTTATATGCGTGTGCAACAGTGCATAAAGGATTTTTCTTCTGAAGTCAGAAATTTCGCAACAAGATTGGATTTAAGGTCAAGAACTGCAGCTGGGCGTTTTCTTAAAATTTCTGCAACGTATGATAGAACTATAATCAATATATTACTTAGTTCTTTTCTTTTACTTAAGCTGCTTTTCCGCGTGTTTATACACGGCCACGTCCGCGGCGTAATATTCTAGCAGTTCCTTCCCCTCTTATACTTCTCAAGCCGTAAAGCGGCAGGGCTTGGTAACGACAAGAAATCTCTGTCTCCTATAGGTGGGGGAGGGAGCCTAACAAGATTGAAAACCATTTAAATGGGGACAAAACAAATAAAACTACCTCGTTTTGCTAACACCGGATATTGCATCCGGACCTACTGTTCAAGTAACCACAATGCGACACACCGAGTTAAATGTAGATAAATCGGAACAGATAAGATCAACAACTAATCTAAACTTGCATAATTACTGCTTCATCACCCCCTTTATAGTCAGAACTACTTTTATTAGCGCGCGGGTTAAATCCACGCGGCAGAATTATAGAATGTCAGGTATACTACTCCCGATGGCCGAAGTGAATGGTGTCACGTGATATTTACCACTATCAGACATGCGCAATAGTGAGTGTAATGCCTTTTGGCTTTTTTTAAAATGGCAATCATTAAATAAGAAAACCAGCAAAAGGTTCACCGTACAAAAATTTGGCGACTGTTACCTTCTCTTGTCCAACTAAGCATATTTCGAAACTGCCTCTTCGCTGTATCCTTGGTTACTACTGTTTTTGTCTTGCTTATACGTAATTGTACTCTTTCCAATTTACTGGAGTGATCAATTTCGCTTCAACAATTATCAAAACAACGCTTCGGTATCAATTAGTATAGCACAGAGATACAACAAAACAATGTGTAATGATTAACAATTAATCCTTCCTGGCTGGCTTGAAAATAAGACGGTCAGACTTACTTTCATTTTCATCATTAATTCAGTGTCCAAATACAGTCTGTAAAATGTAGTATAATTACGGTAATAGGGCACTTTCTTCTTTACTACAATGGCTTATTATTATTATATTATTATTATTATTATTATTATTATTATTATTATTATTATTATTATTATTATTATTATTATTGACAGTGATCTCTTGTGTTGTTGTCTCTTCTGAAACGAGTGCTCATTCTTTTTGCACTTCAAAATTTCCATAAATTGCGTTTAAATAAGCACTTTTTTTGTTGTTGGTGGGTGGTACATTTTCGGAACGGCTGAGGAGGAGTGAAGTTTGCATGGCACCCAGACGATGTCCTTCTAGGGAGTTACACACACAGTCGGGACGTCTTTAAAATATACGTTTTTTTTTTTTTTTTAAATCTCCGAATTCAAGCATAAACGAGCTGGTTGTGTTTACGTAACCCGTTACCAGGCGAAAACTTTGCTCTTTTCAAATCGTTCCTCTTCCCGTACACAAACAGACGTAGTCTTTAAAGAACGTAAAAATACCAATCCAATGCCCTTCCCTCCTCTCTCCATCCTTACACAGACAGGTTTACCCGATGGACTGCCTTCGCTGATTGTACATTCTCGGTCTAATGTTACAGCTGAAATTCTGTAGCGACGTTCTGTGAAAATCTACTTAACAGAGTAAACACTATAACAAGGGGGAGTCTCTGAAACGATCTGTCTGGTTGTTGCAAGAATATACGAAACCATTATACAGAGAACTACCTTCTTTGAGAAAATAAATGCCTGTCAGTTGGACTTTTTACTTTTTTTTATAAACTGTCACAACTACAAACGGTAAGGGTTTTTTTGTCTTGATTTCTCTTTTCTTTTTAAACTTCATTTCGAGTTGTTACCTTAACCAGCCAGCAGTTACGAATTAAGTATAACTAACCGAAAGAATTCTTCGCTGTTCACAGGTAAAAGAAAAAACTGTTTTGAAAACCTCTGAAATCTCTTTTCAAAATCAGTAACGAAATCTAGGTAAATAAAATCGTCCTCAGGTGATGGAATAAAAGCCAAGTTCCTGGTAGCGTATTTACAACACACACACACGAAGAAACCTATTGCAAAGTATCAGCGCTGAAATTCTAAGAGAGTTCTTGAGGCGAAGCTGTGATGATAGCGATCATAAAACCCAGCAGATTCTTTAGTTTATTTTACCTGGAAGGCGATGAAAATTCCCGATGTCACCGGTAACGTGATCGTTGTTTGCTCGAAATATCCGAGTCGTTTTGAGTAAGCTTTATAGTTTCTGGCCGATGTTGTTCGCCGACATTGAAGCACGAACACCGGTTTATCACGTAGCCTAATCCCCAGAGAAAGAGGACGGAGTGGGTGGGAACCAAAAGTTCTGATGCAGTGACATTTCTAATGCCAATTACGTCCAGTGCCCCCCCGATGCTGAGAGAAGATTAATTGTTTTATAAGCTCTCGCCCTTATTCGCAGCAGCGCTCTACGAGAGTGCCGAAGCCCGTTGCCTCAGAAGGGTGACAGCTTGTCGAAGGCGCCACTCCCCCTCATCTTGTCGTAAGCGATTCCGTTATGAGGTCACGTGACAAACGTTTGCGTCAGCGCTGTGTCTCTTGCCGGTGCAACATTAAATCCTGTTCCTTGTAAACATTTTGCCTCGACGGTCGCCGTTCGTTATCGTGAAATCGCTGCCATAAACGTTGTTTCTGTTCTGTCCCTCCGCGCGGAAAGAATACACAGACAGATTAAGTAGATCAATAGATAAATCATATTAAATACTATGTTATAAGTGGCAGTTGGTTGGCGAATAAATCTGATATAATTACACGTGAAAATATCTTGTTTGGAGTTCAAGGAAAATAATTAGAAATTAAATAGCAGTGAGATTATGAATGTATACGGTAACAAAGAGGCCCTGCTCAATGAACCTGTTTGGCGGAAGACACACTGTAGAAATTGGAAAATAATTCCCTTTTTTTTAAAATATAGACTTCGTGTAATCAAACGGAATCTTTGTGGAGCGATCTACAGATAAGGGCGTCCGCTTCCTTTAATAAACACTTGAAAGTTCACGCCATGCTGACGCCTAGCAACCACTGTTAAGTTCCTCCCACCAAAAAAGAAACAAACCATCGTCATTAAGGAAGATGCTAAATTGATGTGCGCGTGTACCGGGACTGCGCGTTCAAACAGCCCACGTGACCATGCGGGTCTTCTTCATCTAAAGAAACTAATTTCCATTTATTGTTTGTGAATAAATCGGTACTTTAAACTGCATTAATCATTTATGCCATCAACGTAGAAAGCTAGAGATCTGTATGAGCAGCACCAGAATAAAGCAAACATTTCTGCCGTTGATAGCTCTCTCTCTCTCCTCTCCCCTCTCCTTCTGGGTCTGCTGTCTCCTCCCCTATGTCCGGAATGTCGTGGCTATTATCAAAACTCTTTTAAAACTGCTCTGCCAACAACCTACACTAAACATCAGATAACCCGCATCTGTTCTTTACTGAGTGTCTTAAGGAAACCAAAACAATTCCTTGACATTTGCTGTATTTTAAGCCTAAAGTCATACAATCGTCACATCAACAGTTTCCTTCCACATCTGAAAATATGGAGTTACAGTAAGGTCTTCGTAACATGGCCCCGCATTCGTTGAGAAAACTCAACGGAAAATTATCTCAACTACTGATTTCTCTGGAATGGCTCTGAGCCAGGAAACTATCCACGGGCAGATGACTGATGAAATAGTAAACTGCTACCAAAAGATAATTATTTGGTTTATGAAGGTGCACCGTAAATAGCAAATAAACATAGCTTTTTTTTCAGTGCTACAACATTAGTGAATCTTTTGAAAACGCAAACATACAGTCAAATAGTTGACCAGATTATCAGCTATTAATTATCTTTTGGAGCTGTTTTTTACTGAGGAAGAATATACTTTGATCCTCTTGCAGGAAGTAGTTAGCATGTCAACCTAGATCACTATATTTTAGTAGTAAAGGCCAACAGTGATGATAAAAATGTTAAAAAAACTATTAGGCAAACAAAAATTTTAAATTATTCATCACAATAATAAAAAAAAAAAAATAATAATATTTTTTTAAAGAAACAAAAACACAATAGCTTAGTTTCAAAGGTTCAAATAACCCTTGAGAGATATGCAAAAAATCTTCCTGGTAACGTCTAGCAACAATATTAAATATCATCTAAAAATCTTCCTGGCAACATCTAGCAACGATATTAAATATCATCTAAAAATCTTCCTGGCAACATCTAGCAACGATATTAAATATCATCTAAAAATCTTCCTGGTAACGCCTAGTAACAATAGTAAATATCATCTAAAAATCGTTCTGGTAACATCTAGCAATAACATTAAATATCATCTAAAAATCTTTAGCAATAATATTAAATAGCATCTAAAAATCTTCCTGGTAATGTCTAGTAACAATAGTAAATATCATCTAAAAATCTTCCTGGCAACATCTAGCAACGGTATTAAATATCATCTAAAAAATCTTCCTGGCAACATCTAGCAACGATATTAAATATCATCTAAAAATCTTTCTGGTAACGTCTAGCAATAACATTAAATATCATCTAAAAATCTTCCTGGTAACGTCTAGCAATAACATTAAATATCATCTAAAAATCTTCCTGGTAATGCCTAGCAACAATATTAAATATCATCTAAAGATTTTCCAGGTAACATCTAGCAATAAAATTAAATATCATCTAAAAATCTTCTTGGTAACATCTAGCGATAACATTAAATATCATCTAAAAATCTTCCTGGTAACGTCTAGCAATAACATTAAATATCATCTAAAAATCTTCTTGGTAACATCTAGCAACGATATTAAATATCATCTAAAAATATTCACCAAAGTAAGTAATACAGTGAGTGACACGTTTTCTTCACGTTCCCCTCCAAGAGCCACGATGGCCTTACGCTTTCTTGTAGCAATTATCATTAAGTTCATCGTGCCTTACCGCTCTAACACCAGGTGCGCTTCGTATTTTCTGACTCAGTAAAGTCCATCTATACACGACCTTTTCTTCATAAAAATCTAATGATACACTAAAACCTTCTTGTTGGCCGGTGTAAACAACGTGTGAGGAAAACACTAATCAATAAACCAGAAGCACGTGTCAGATGGTATAATCGACACTACTAATATTAATACTTTTGAAAAACGTGCACAATTAAAACAATGCAGAAACAGTTAATTTTTGTGTAGAAAACTCAAGAAAGAACCACTCGCATTGACAACAAATTAAAAGAAACTGAACTGTGAGTAAAAGCAAAGAGAAATCTAAAAATACACCAACATTAATATTATTATTAATCAGCAAGAATTAAATATCTGCCCTACCCAGACCTTTATCCCTGCCTTCTCTTCACTTTTATTATAGCTTCTTCTCTTGGTCAAACTTCGATTTTATCTCGAGGAAAACCGTGTCCCTTTCTTGCATTTTAAAAGCTTTCTGAACTCTTGAATGCGTTAATTCTACTTGGAAACGGCGCAATCGTTTTCCTTAAATGCCATGAAATCCTATTATAAAACTGATAAGTATTTCTATGGATATTTTAAAAACATTTTCTAGCGATTCTGGCGTCGAGACTACTACCTTAGTCCTTTCTATGTGTTTCTCTGAAGAATTAAGAAATCGTTTAGTTACTGACATGGAGCCATCTCATTAAAAAAGAGAGAAATCATTACCAGGACTTACTGCGGTGTTTTGAGCTGCTATATGTTATATATTATATGCTACAAAGGCGTCTTAAAGTAAGTAGCTTATGGCGCTGGCCGCAGACTTAAGCAGATTCCGTATCGCGCACATACACTCGCGAGAGAGCATTCGCAAGCATCGTTGTCTTAGGCGTAACACGGCGCCTCGCAGAATTACAGACACGGAGGCTGAGAAAAAAGGGATATCACCTCCTCTCCGGCATCGACAGCCAAAGGTCTTTCTCCTCTTCTTTGTTTACTGGTTTAGCTAGAATTTTGAAAAAAATGAAAGCCTGTTCGACTGATTCGTTCTGAATTCTTCGGCAGCCTGTCGACGCGTGTTTGGTTTACAGCTGTCGACCTTTTCGTGCATATCTCCTGTTGTCTACACAAATATTGTTGTTACAGATCTGAGTTTTGGTGAGTAGCATCGAAAGATGGGCAGCAGCTTTCTTTACCCTGACATTGGAATAGCAGCAGTAATAAAATAAGTTTACCCGCTACGCTTTAGATGGTGTCAAACGCTATTAATCTGTATATTACAATGTTGTCTAACTTTTGGTTTTATATTTTTATCCCGCCATAGCTAAAATTACCTGTCTCGCTTCACTTACCTTTATGCAATCGTTAACACCTTTGGTTTCTGACAGGTAAAAATTTAACTCCAAAAGAAAGAAAAAAATAAGCAGCTCTATCCGCATCATGTCTGCTAACATTTCCAATTTCTCTTCCTACATCTTTAACCTACTATTACTTGCTGTTTTAATCTGCATTTTGCTTCATCGCTGGACGTTGTAGTCTCTGGCCATCCATTATTGCCGATCACGTCAATGAGTGATAGCCGACATTAATTAGTCTTACTCTCAATTATCCTTTTTTTCCCCGAAACAGATAATGGATCCATCGCTTTATTTTCGCCTGACAGAAAATCACACGGAGTTTATCACGATTTCCCTTTTTAATAACTTTTGAAATAAACATTTATTCACGTATGTTATCAGTTTTTATATATATACTGGTTGCCATAAATGTGGTGAAATCACAAATATAATAATTCATCAGGCGTAGACGAAGATATTTCAATGAGAAAGGCGTTGTGTAGCCAAAAATATACACACCTTCCACAAGTATTCTTATATATAACAACTGACTTGTATTAAATATTTAATATGTTGTTGGTGGGTTTATGAATATGGCTGCCAGTGTATATTATATTATTATTATTATTATTATTATTATTATTTATTATTATTATTATTATTATTATTATTATTATTATTAAAAATTGGCCATGACAATTAGAACAGTACAAGACAGTGTTTGAAATAAAAATACGCTAAGCCGTAGCACTCACTACCATCAACAAATAATAGATTTCAGAGCGCCATCTTCAAGGCGAAACCAAAATGCAATGGTCGCTTTTCTCTTTTATAAAAATTTTAACAAGTATTTTGTCTCTTAATTCCCTCCTACAAAGTTTAACAACACGTATCAGCAAATTCACGGATTCCTCACTGAGTCATATACAAAATAATGCAGCGCATCAAATGACTGCCATAGGCATAAAGTCAGCACGTTTGAATTTGATATGTCCAGATATGTATCCAAGGCTGGATCAGTTCGTTTCCTGCGCACTTCGTTTTATATTGTGAAATAATATCGCAACATCATAAATACGTAAGCCGAAAAAACGATATATAAGCTGCTGAAGCTTAAGATGCGTGTATTTTGAGATAATAGCTTGGGAAGAAAACCCAATGTCATTTCCTCTTCTCTGAGCACATAGATTGAGTTCCAGGCTAATCTTCGTTAGCCAAGGATTTTTTTAACGTTAGTAAAATTGCAGCCATCAGACAGCGAAAACTGCCAACAGACTGTTCTGGTCATTATTGCAAGAAGGTGAAATTTTATAAACGGGGTGACTAAAGGGGACCTTGGCAAGTTAATAATAATGCTAGAGAACCCCACAGGAGGCCATGTTTTAGGGACGAGAAGACATTGGAACACCGACTCTTGCTACTGACCTATCTAACTTGATGAGAAAGTCAGCCCTGAGATGGCTGAGCGAACAGATATCGTGACTTTTATAGTGGATGACAGTTTCTTTATGTGGATCGCTGTTATCGTGATAAGGTTGCATACGTGGGTGGATTCGATCCGTCAGCTGTACTTTACGACGGCAGTTCTTCCTTTGCCGTTTGTGGATTTCTGTGGGATCTCCGTTCTAAAACATCAGGGGCGCATAATGATGCCACCTGGTGGTGAAAGAAGCAGCCGGTTGGTTTTGCATACGCATTTGCTATCAAACCCGTAGTGACCTCACAAATCTTCTACTTTCACTTTCTGAATAGTTACTAATAAGTCCGTTGGTCAGTCTTCACATAAATACCGAGAGGAAATTGGATCATCCGGAGAAAAGCCCTAAAAAAGAAACCGGAAGGTTGTCTAGACAACACCACCTTTCTTTCCGTTAATATTACAGACGAGCGCTCTACCATCATGGTAACCGGGCGCTGTACAGTTTTCTCTGAATCACCTGAGAATGAGAAATAACCGCAACATATATTTTTATTATGTGCGAGAATAAGTGATTTTCAAAAAATGTAGATAGTTTACTTCGCTGCATTTCGCGTCAACCTATCGGTAGTACCCAAACTAACCCCGTTACAGCGAATCTCTATTTCCTGTAGCCATCAGGGTCTTGTCCAGAGAATTAATGTTCTGAAGTACGATGATGCCAATGTGTTCCGTAGAGTTTGTACAAGTGGTAGGATTTGGCGATCGACCTGTGACCTGTTAATTGCCAAAATCTTGTCCAACAATTCAGATCCAACCTACTGCACTACCTCCCGTTACTTGTTCTTTAAAATGTATCTTGCTTGGGGCTACCTTGGGCACTTCTACACCGTTTGGGACTGCAGCTTAAAAAGTTATATTTGTGATGCTTCTCTGTTGCTGTTGACAGAGGGCGCAATATGTTACTGTAAACACTCGGTAGTAAAATTTTAAAAAAGTAAATAAGCAGAGACCTTGTAATTCACATGTTAGGGAGCTCCTGTTATCTTTCAAGAACAGCCAACACTAATAAAAAAATAATATCTTAATTATCTATCAGCATCCTACGTCACACACCGGAGCTTTGCTAGTCAGACGGCTGCTTGGGCGGAAGCAGCTGAACAGTGAATGTTATCCGCAGTAAATATTTCTTATCTTGACGAGACTCTTTACAAAGAAATCTTTCATACGCTGTCTGTGTCATGAAGTCAGGCCAACCTTTCTTTGGTGGGTAGGAGATATTTACCTTGAACTTTATAATAATAATAAAATATAATCGATTTTGTATTAATCACTTCTATTTCTGGTAAATTGTTGTTGCATCTAAAGTCATATTTTTTTTTCTCTCCGAAACGTTTTAATCCACATTCTTTTAATGAATCAGACTTTTACACAATATAATTTTTTATCCAACCAATCAAATGTTGTGATTTATTTGCTGCTATATATAAATATCAATTTGCATGTTTGTCACGCGCATCTAAGTCGCTGGAGATTTGAATTTCTGAGACAGCAGGTTCTCATCTCAGTCAGACGCCCCTTTATTAGTTAAAGCTGTTTATTTCTATTCCGATACAGCGAAATGTGCAGGACGGCTGAGGTCTTGGGCAGGGACCTGGAGATGCTCACAGCGCCGTATATTCTCATACTGAGAGAAAACGTGGGAGTTTTTTCCGCCCCGTACCAAATTACATCACATCCTCTCCATCCGGCGAAGGTTTCGCCGAGTATTTACTCGTGACATTTCCTCCCCGAGCAGAAGCCTCGTGGAATTCCGACCAGCACTTGAGGATTCTCCAGCACGTTCGTAAGTGCCTCGAAGAACCTGTCAGGGGCTAATGAATAACCAACGACTTCATATTTTGCGAACGTCAGAGTTGGTGTTATGTTGTACATCATGGTGATGATGGATGCGAACCGATTAGAAACACGCCCTGCCAACAACAAAGGAAACAGAAGTGGTTAATCTTAAACGAGGCAGATGAAAAGGACCAGTTTTATGTGTAATGTTGTTCTGGGAACGTTCGCCCATCATGAAGGCCGCCACATTCGCCGTAACGTACGGACATGTGCTTTATAAAACATAAATGATTCTCGGTTATTCCACGTCAGCCTGGAAATGGTAAGAACAGCTCTTCGTCTGGAACGTGTGAGCCTGTTACTAGCGAACTGATTGAGTACTACATACCTAAAACCATCTATTTCGCAATGACTTATGTGTATCATTGATTTAAAGAGAATTTTAATAAATTAGACCTTTTGATACTTTTCAAACGAGTGTGGGCTGCTGTCCTGTCAAAAGCACAATAAGCAATTTCGTGTTCGTCAAAGCTCCGTGTTGTTTATATGTACGTCACTGCTGTGCATAATGAAGTATAGATATTTCCATAAATACTGATGATCCTACGTTTTAATCTCCGTCACTGCTGTGCATAATGAAGTATAGATATTTCCATAAATACTGATGATCCTACGTTTTAATCTCCGTCACTGCTGTGCATAATGAAGTATAGATATTTCCATAAATACTGATGATCCTACGTTTTAATCTCAACTTAAAATAGTACAAGACACTAGACGGTGTAAAAATTAAAAAAAAATACATTCAGACCCACATGAGAGTTTGTGATTAGTCACTTTAGCATCGAATTCAAACGATGGTTAGTGGTAGCAAGATGTCTTTAAACTGTGAAATCTCGGTGTTCTCTTTTGATGTTTTTTTAATTCTATTTTCTCAGAACCTTTTCGGCGTAGAAACATTTGGGTTTAATTCTAGGCTTAACGGCTCAGCGAAGAAAGCCAGAGCGGTTTCGAACCACATTCTAAGATCTCCGGCAGCGCCTTATTGGAGTACGTTTTTCCAATTACTCTCTCCGATGAACGTCCACATGTTATCCGTATCCAGTATTTCAGATAAAAACCTGTGCGGCAGGGGGGGTACGTCTTTTAGATCTTAGTTTCAAACATGTTCAAGCTCTATTTGATGCTGCTACCAATTACTTCCCGAACTGAACGTAGCGTGGCGCTGACGTCACTGTTAGTCATACACTCAAGCCAAAAAAAGGGTATCTCCTCCACGTATATCGTTGCCACCTTTTGGTTTCGAAACCTTCAACATTTAGAAAAATTGTGGACTTTTCCCTTAAGCTAGCCTCGCAACGGACTTAAAGGCTTTAATTTTGAGACTCAAACTAAAATTCCACTTAATCCAACAATAATTTATATGAATCGATTTAATTAATAAAATGCACAACATAAAACTGGCTCTTAATTGAGCTAAATTAAACGCAGAACTTTCAGAAATTTAAAAAACAAAATACCGCACTTGTTTCTTTTCAGATCTGGGTTAATTATTTATCAAATTAGCTCTTGCTGGCACTTACTATATTGTCAGTATCCTTCCGTTTGGCAGCGCACACCAAAAAAAAAAAAAAGAATTTATTCTGATTTATTAATGGGAATTAATACTCAATGATCCAGAAATAAAAATGGTGGAAGAGTCATTATCAGATTATTTTAAATTCTCAAGTTTTGCGATGTATTCCCTGCCTGATAGCGTCCTTGAAAGCAATACAAACGATACGCGGCCAATCTGAAGCAGTCATATCAAAACTGTTCGACCTAGTTGATGCCATGAGCCAAAAAAGTAAAAAAAAATATTTGCGTTTCTTATTTTAGGAATTGCTAACACATTGTGAACTCTCGTAGATGGTTTATATCAGGCGTCTGATTCCGTCAGTAACGAGAAGAGCCCCGGTGAATGTCTCACGTTCAGCGATTCTGCACATAAATATGTCTTCTTTACATGGCATTGACCAATAAATACAAATTCCAGATAACATTTATTTCAACATTTACTCATGTATTTACCGACAAATATAGTCTATGCCACTCCGACAGATAACGGTGAGTGTCTTCGACATTTATTCACATCTATGTACAGTTAAAGATAAGCTTTACATTAGTGTTTCTCAAACTCATTTTACTCTATTTCCCCCAATTCTTTAACCCTCCCCCTGAGCCGCCCTGGCCTCTCCAAAGTCTAAATGAGATAAATAAATACGTGCCACGACGGGTAATTGGAGCCCGCCTGAGTTTGATATATCTTAGGTTTACGTACCTGCGGTCGACTAAAGGTCAGACTCTTAGAGAATGATGTTCAGTCTTCTGTTGAACTGACGCCATCTCAACGCCATCTCTGACCAAGTAGATAATTGGTCCAACGTGGTAGGAACTACTTTCCACAGAAATGCCGTCTAAATCAGCATCGTTCTTGATCACTAGCAAAAGTCTAAGTCTATTAAAATCCCCTTGAAATAAACATCTGCCACTGCGAAAGAAAACAAAAATAATGTATAGAAAAAAATTGTATTTTTATTAATGGGTCCACGTGTATTCCTTTACCAACATTTATTGAAGGGTTATCCCCCTTCTTCAATAACGAGCTGATCAATTGCATGTTGATTTCTTGGTTTATAAAGCCTTTAAAAACGGACTGTGGATGACGGTAAAATGGTATTTTGAGGTGATTTTGGGCCTTAAAACCAATGACATTATGTAACCTTTGTTAGGATGATGCAGAAAAATAAGAACCTTTATAAACTGGCGAATTGCTCGGCTCTCGACTGGAACACAAACAATATTTATTTGCTCAGCGGTTTCGAATGGTGTTCCCTCTTGCAGAGAATCTGGAATACGTTCTAATTCTGGAATGATTCCAAACGAATGCAGGCTCTTCTCTTTGGCAAAAAGAAAGAAAGAGAAAAGTGTTCGTTAACAATTACAGTGTGTTGTGCACCGAGATTAATAAAACAAAAAAAAAACGAAAACAGGTTTTTTTTCCTTCCTTTATCCTGGTGTATATTTAGCGCTTTCAGCCGTTCCCTTTGCTATGGCTTTGTTTTAGAAATGCTACCATCATTATTTTTTGTTATTTACGTCTTTTAGAAATAATCAATAGAAGCAAATTAAACCATTTCTTCTGCTAGAAGCTCTTTTCTTTTCCTCTACGCAGAGAACCGACAGAAGGTTAGAGTCGCTTGTGCTATGTTGCGGTATGCTACCGAAAGACCAATCGCCGTCTACTTCAGCGGAGAAAACTTACTGAAAGTCTTTTGGTTAACACTGCGAAGAAACCGTAGTAGGCGGGTTAGTTCAGTAGAGAAACACCGGCAATGACCAAATCCAGATAAGGCGCAAACCCATCTGAACCAAGCCAGGACCGCCACCAAGACAAGCGACGGTGCTACCCTCAACTCACCATCCTACTTTCTCGTCCTTGTTTCAAAATATTTTTGCGATTATATTAAAGTTTATAGTGCTAAAACTAAACATTTTAGGTACTGACATTTTTTGGGGATCTGTTAACATCATGTCACATAATACATTTAATTTTCGTATTTTTCCCTATCAGCGTTTTTAGAAACTATCAGCTCCAATAAATTTATGTTCCGCTAACTAGAGGCTAGTTTATGCAATTATGCCATCAGATTCTTGTAACTACAAGTGTGACTATCGGACCTGATGTAATTCTTATTTGTGAAAACTTTCATTTTTAAAGAGAGAGTGATCGCTTGTAATATTACAAATAAAACTGAATCCTTGAATACCCAGGATGCCTTGCAACTAATCTCGGTTGCGTAGCTTTGGTCTTTGAGGATTTAGAGCGCAAGAATGATAACTCTCTCACTCGATTAGTATTACGTCGGTCAGCCGCACATCAATGTGCGTGCTTTATTTAGTGTTATCGACACCTGGTAGCTAATTATTTTCGATCAATGTTAGCACTATTTTGACGTACGTCGATAAATACAAGAATAAATCAACGTTTGGCGAATGTCAGCATTTACGACCCCCGTTCGAAACCTTATTTTTTAGTACCACAAACCGACTCACTTAAAAAATATTCCTCAAATCAAGACAGCAGTAATATTTTCCATAAGCTAAATTAAGGAATCTTCATTATTTAGTAATTCAAGACTTCAGAACAATTCGCAGATTCCCATTTTAACCAGTGGCAATCAGTCATGGAGAGTAATAATACGTCTATAAGTTTGTTTATATACGAAAGATAAAAAGTAACAGAAAGTATTAAATTTAATAGATTCTAAATTCATAATGGTTTTATTCATTGTAATGCGTCATGATATCAGCTGAGGGAAAATGTTTATTGATCTCTCGTAACGTTCGTTGGTCAGACTGAATCCACTGGTATGGGATTCTCATTCCTGTGGTAAAGAATATATACGTGGAATCTCAATAATTTTTGTTTGATATACGCCTTTCCCTGCTTCCTCGCAATAGTTCACGTGGTTGCACCTGCAGAATGCAGGTTTAGTTATTATCTGAATGCGAGCACAAATCCTTGCATATCTTTGTAACACCGGCTGGCCATCAAGCGCCTTTTAGAAGTCAGTTGTGCTCACCGGTACGTCTCAGCACATTCTACGGCAATGCGCGGGGGTCAGCTGACCGACTGGTGGCTTCCATTACGTAGGACCTAGGCCTCTCGATATAAGAAAGGCGTCAGAAGCCGTGAAGCGGAGTGAGTTGGGTCTGAGTAATTGGTGCGTGTTGGTATGCTCAACTAGCTGAACGCTTCTGATGCTTCTTCATTATATTTTCTGTCATTTTCTCCAAATCATTACCATAAAGGAAAGCAAACACTTCTTCATTGCACAAGGAGACAGGATCAAAGAGGCAGCATTACCATATGAAGAACAAACATCACCCACTGCAGTCTTTGTATCTTCTGCATCGATATCGATGGCGCTCGAAGAATCCAATTTAGCAGGTTTCTTCAGTACTATGTTCACCTTTGCACACTTATTTTCTCTTTCTGCATGTTCACTTTCTTCCTTCTTGGTATTTTTTTATAAAAAGAGGTATAATTCCACAGAGCAAATGCGAGCATCACTCCAGATGTGATCTCGACCCTGGATCTTTGCAAAATAAGTGGCAAAAAGCTGTTTATTTTACTGCCAAATAAACATCAACCGATCCTTGATTCTAAGAGAAAAAGACCTCTTCTCTAATCTGGAAAGTGAACAGGAGACTTTAGGTGGCCTCACAAGTCCACTGTAATAGCAAAAGGTTCCCTACTTGAAAGGCAAGGGGACAGTCAGTCGACTGCCTTCCGATTTTGGTGTTCGGGTCTAAAGGTCGGCTCCTTGCAGTGCCAAATTTAGTGAATGGGGCAAAAGAGACCATAGTCAGTTCAGTATTCACTACTATCGACGAATGGTGAATCAAGGTGCGGATTTGTTGCGTAACCTTCGGCACGACCTCTACATGCACAAGAGCAGGTCAAAGAAACAGACGATGCGCTGAAAAGAGTCAAGCTGCAGCTTTGTGATCTTGGAGTCATCAGGAAGTTCAGTGCATGTCAGGCAACAGACTAAATGATTCTTCAAAGCCTTAGGCACAGCAAGGATCCAGAAGTCTGGCTTCAGGACAGAGACTATGAAATCTTCACGGGATAAAAGGTGATCACGTGCACTGCGGAGAGAGGCGTGGCTGTGACGTCAGCCACGTACATTAACAAAAGCAGTTCTTGCTCCTCATCGTCTCTCAGCATCGGAAACTGCGCCCTGACTAGAAGAAATCCGCTGTGATTTCAGTTCTAATGTAGAGTACGAGCTCGGCATTTATCCATTCCTGAAAAAAACACAACCCATTCCCCAATAACCCCCCTCCTTCTCATCATTTCTTTGCCATCTGTGTAAACGTTTGACCGCGGTTTGATTTGTTAAATTGTTCAGAGTAATAAAACTTTCATGTTTGTAGCCTACTTTTGACCCCTATGAGGGAGGCCCCATTAAATCTATGTCGACAACCATGACATTCCATGATTATTGTCTACTTGTAAAATATAACAGATCGGAGCAATGGAAGCATGGGGATTGTGATATTTATCCAAGATTAAAACAATCCTAGAAATCGGGTTGCAAATCAAATTCCGAACACAAAATGCACCATACATACGTTTTCTGGCACATATCGTACATGCACCTATATATCGAAGGTTTATGTTATACGTAACGTCTTTCTTTAACCTATCGACTTTCGCAGATGGTTATTAAAGTTGACAAAGTCCGCGGAAAAATTCTCAAATCAATAAGCTAAAGCTGTATACATATGAGTGACCTATATCAATGTTTGTAGCCTTATCAGTAAATACGTACTACAAAATTATGTTTACAAATTATATAGCCTCATGCACAATTACGCGATAAGGAGAATGAATGTTTGTGCTATAGAAACATTTAATAAAGAAAACAAAACGCTATAAAGTTGTACATGAGTGAGCAATATTAAAGCTTAAACAATACTTCCACCATGGAATAATTAAGATAAGAGAACATTCACGAACGACACCGTGTTCATTGTACAACTTAAGAAATGCTGAGCACTGAAGACAGTCGCCATGATGAAGCTGTTGGTATCCACATTGATAGAGCTTTTAATCCGAAAATTTAAAAAAGAGAATTAAAACACCAATAAAGGAGCGGAGAAATTGTTACATATCTGAGATCCGGCTTTCGCTAGTAAATAAGCAAGAATTCCATTGTCCTAATCTGGATGTCTAATCAGTCTCGTCTGTCGGGTGACGAGGATTCGCTCTCACTAAACCACGTCCCGTGTGTAGGACACAGGTCTGTCTGTCTGTCTGTCCTTGATGGTGCCAACGTTCTGGCCGGGTCTTGCACGGATTCTCCCTTTTGCTTTTTTAGATGAAATCCTTGTTTATTTACTATCGAAAACTGAATTTAACTGAGGAAAATCTCTATGCTCCATTAATCTTGTTCTAATTTTTGCCATTTACATTCGGATTAGACTCTTACATTTACTAGGTCCATCTGTACAATTGTCAGATCCAGTTCCTTTAGGTTTTCATCGGTTGATATTGGAAAATGTGTTTAAAAATTGCATTTAATTAGAATAATGAGAGCAACTGTACACGTAAGTTGCACGTTTTAAAATTGCAACCAAGGAATGAACTTAAAGCTATTATAATAAAATCGGACTATCCAAAAATAGGTTATGCTTTAAAATAAGGACAGCAAGTGTTCTGAGGTGGTCGAGTAAGCAAAATAGCAGTAGTACATCAAGTATGAAACATCCTCGTTTAAGGAACTTCTGGTAAAATTAAATGGAAAACGTATCACAGCAATAACAGTGCCTAAGAGGCTGAGGTAGATAATTACTCAGCAAAGACAGAGAAAATCCGTCTTTACATGACATATGTTAATAATGATGCTTTAAATACGATTGGACTTTTCCCGACGTATAAGTTTGAACCCTGAGGGTGTTATTAATAATTTGTTCTACTCGCTCTCTTCTCGTGTGCCGGCTTTAATCCATGCGTTCTCTCTTTGAAAAGATTTACAATTTTTGTTTGTCTGTTCGGTTTTCTGTAGAGAAGATATTCCTCACGAAAAAGCCATTTCCGGGAACAAGCCCCCCCCCGAGTCTCTGATTCCGGTCCCCTGCTGGGGACCGACCAGGTCTTCTCGCTGTTCCGTGCCGGTTTCTCGCCACAGCTAAACAACCGAATTACTTCTTGGAGAGACTTTCCGTTTCGCGTTGAAGACCGATGTACCAAACTCTACGAACCCGTATTGGCGGTAACCATGGAACCACGCAAACGTTTCAGGTACGTCTCTGGTTGTAGGCAATGATGATCGCAAAAGAAAAGGAACGGGGGGGTTGTGGTACAGAAAAAAAAAATTAATTCAGCAGGGTTGGCTGCCAAGAAACAACAAACTTACGACAATAATTTGGAAACAAAAATGAAGACCTCAACATTCAGATCTTTTCAGTACCGTGAAGAATACACGCACGTGACCAGAAGATTACTGAAGCAATTATTAGAGGAAGTCTCACACCTGAGAGCGGTCATAATGGCGATCATCACGTTTGAAGGTTCAGTTCATCTTTTTCGTTGATTGCTTAATCGAACGAGCACCCAATTCAAGTTGAAAGATGATTTATTATTTCGAAGGTTCAATCGATCATCGAGCAGAAATATAGAGCAGGGAATTTACAGAACCGACGGCCAGAGTGATACAAAATACTTAAATATGAAGCTCAGCAAAATCGCCGCTGCGGTTCTGCATAACAGCACCAGTCAGGGTTAGAAAATCCATCATTATATGGATTCACACGTTACCAAAGACTGACCACCGCATTAGATCAAAGAAATATTGCGAGGCAAACTGGACAGAACATGAGCAACATGGTTTGGTAAAAAATAAATACATATATATATATGTATGGAGTCTTCGATAAAGTATTCTATATCTCGTACATAATTTACCAGATCAGGGAGTAATTACACGTATGTAAAGAAAATGCCCCCTTTTCAATTATAGATTCTTTCTGCTGCGAGTCATTTTAATGACAAAGTTATGGCCCCCTATTATGTGCATTTATGCACCGCATCCCGCTCCTCAATCGCTTTATTTTAAATCGGAAGCAAGATCCGATAATCTCCATTAATGACTACTACCACTGCCTCGTTTGAAAGATGAAGATGTTGACTAAAAACAAAATTTCATATGAAGCATACATAAGAGCCAGACGGAAAACTCTCGTAATTGGACTTCTACACCGGCCAGCTGAGCTGCATGGAGAACGCATCTCTCCTCACATCCTTCTGCCGTCGCAGTCGCAGCCTTAATTCCCTCCCAGCACAAAGAGGACGGCTTTGGTCGGACTATTCCGAACTTTGTCAAAGCACGAAGTAAAGATCTGGTTGCTGTATTATTTACCGACTCACTCCCAGCCTGCGAAGCTTGAGCCTTTGCGATCGAAATTTAGCGACTTAAAAGAGAAGAGAGTCACGCAGACATCCGTACTATCCAAAGGTTTCCCTGAATCAACGGAAAAATTTAAGGGAAATCGAGGCACAAACTCTATTTTTCAAAAAAAAATATTTTTTTTCACTGTTTTGAAAGTTGATCTGTCTGGATAATTACTCTGTTATTTATATATTCACGCTTTTCGGATTACTTAATTCCTTCCAAGCTCAAGCGCTTTGCCAATTGCTTCACCTGTTTCTCATAGAGGCGAGCGCGCGCCCATCTGTTGTCTCCTCAGCCCGTAGCGTCTGTTATCAATTAGCGCCACCACCACCAAGAGAGATGGACTGATTCACTGACGCGGTCTCGATCTGCTGTTTCATATCGGGCGAGCTACTTATAAATAGAGCTCTCTCTCTCTCCCTCCCTTAACACCTCATTCTTGCTCAAACGCGATTCCTACTTTCCCTTTCTTGGGTATCTGTCTCATCGGCCGCTCGCCGTGTTACCAACTCTCGGCAGGTGCGAGTCAGAGGTATAGTGACGTCGTCACGAGCCAGCCTCCAGTAGCCAACCGCGCCAGGCTGCAAAGCTACATTTTAACCCCAAATGAACAGAAAGCCATGTACAAGGCCGACATCGGGTGACCATATTTTATTGAAATAGCGGGATAAAGAACATTTTCGAAGCCAGTAACGGGGAGACCTATATTTAACCTGCAATTAACCAGTTTCTGAAAGCAAAGGATTCGTTAGGGAATATCAATAGGAACTAATGAACTTACATACGGACGATCTCTTCCCATCTCCTCCCATCGCCTGGGTTTAGGCCCGAGAAAGACCGTCTTGCTCGGCACCTATGCTGATCTACAGCAGCTATCTTCGCACGACCGTTTCTGAATTTTGGATCGCGAAAATGGCCTGAACTTATCTCAGATTTGCAGCCTGTCGGATGCTAAGTTGTTTCGCTAAAACCTCCTAGTTTTTTTTTTGCTAACGATCAGGCCACTATGGCGCATGGCTGATTGATGACGACGGCGACATGGAAGAAAATTTCGGAAATTAAGGATAGCTAGTAATTCTCCCCACTGTAAATATGCCAGTAGTCCCTATCTTAAGACGTCTGGGACAGGGCCCACCCAACTCGCTGTTCGCTGCGCCCTCGATTATCGACCGACCGAAAAAAATAATTAAGAATATATTTTTTTTTTAAAAATTAAGTAAATAAATAAATAATTAAGTCACCTGCGGCCAAATCGAAGCAGTAATTTATTTTTTAAAAAATACTAAAAAGACTGTTTATTCCGTGTTCCATGTTGTTTTTTTTCAAAGGGAAGATATTACGCACGCAGTCTTTAGAGATAAGACGGTCCGGTATCACACGGGACGGAAGTCTCTGTATTATTCTGGTAACTAAAAGAAAATCTTTGATGTGGCTTCGCTTTTAATTAAGTCAAAACCACTCGCGTATGATAAACCCAAATTGAACTTATTATTGTTTTTCAAATGTCTCCGGGCTTCTGAAGCGAACAGACCAGAAGAACGGAAACAGCAGCAGAAGAGATCTGCTTCCTTAGAGGATTATCGCCTTCTGTTGGCATTCATCTGATTTCCCCAAACTCGCCGACCGTTTTAAGCTAAGGTGTTTCTCGACTTGAGCAGTCCATGCTCTGCCTACGGTTCCCCCAAGTCTACCATTGTTGTTCCTATTACAATATACCTGAAAATCCGACCTTGCTCAACCATGCATGACTTTCGCTGTATCCACTAATGTTTTAAGTTGGCCAGGCCCTGTGCAAATTCTGAGATCTCCATCCATTTCCAATCAAAACCTAAATGAACCGATCAGTTGTCCTACATTCCACTGATGCTATTTCCCTAGTGTGTAACCAACCTATATCCTGCTTAAAGCTGTCTGTGGTTATTTTCGGTTGTGCATTCCCCGTGGCTGATAAATGAGCTAGGTTTAATTTTACAATTACCGTTTATTTATTATTAATTACGCCTTTGTTAATCACAACTTATGTTCGGTTGCTTTCATTACTGGATTAAAAAAAAAGAGGGTTCATTTCTTTTATCGATCAGTACATAGAATATTTTTAGGGAAAATGCAGTAAGAGGGGTTAGGTAGGTAGACAATAAGTGCTTTAGTAATCTCAGAGACAGCGCATGCCCTTTTAGTGAGCTTCGGGACTTCGACTGGGATCGACTGAACGTCTAACGCGCGCTTTTCCACACCCCCACAAGAGAGAGAGAGAGAGAGAGAGAGAGAGAGAGAGAGAGAGAGAGAGAGAGAGAGAGAGAGAGAGAGAGAGGTATGGGGAGAGAGAGAGATGGAGAGGGAGAGAGAGAGAGATATGGAGAGAGGGAGAGAGAGAGATGGAGATGGAGAGAGAGAGAGAGAGGAGAGAGAGAGAGAGAGAGTCGAAAGCTCGACTGACGTAGGAAGAGAGTTGGGACGCAGTCCCGGGTAACCGAGTTGTTGCTCGACACTAATTATAAGAAAACCTCGTCTCCGTAATCACGCTACAATAGCTGTGGGCGTCAAACAAATGCCACGGCTTCATTAATTCAGAAGTGTACAGAAAACTAGGCGTTTCCATGTAATGTTTCCGACTCTGCAGATTGCAGCTTTAAGTTACACGTGAGGTCGCTCCCCCGCACAACAACTCTGAACCACACATTGACTTAGGTATTTATTTACCTTTTTAAAGAGGTCTTACTCCCAACAAGGTGAACAGATGCTGTTTGCTTGGACAACAAGGCCCTGTCTTCATCCTGAAGTTGGTAGCGAAGATAAAAGAAAAGACACCGATTTTCTAAAACACGCGAAACTCTGAAAAGGCTATAACTCCGTCTCGGCTTTGTTTATTTCGACTGCCAGTCTATTTATGTTAGACCCGTTCACACCATTCGTTCATCGAAAAGAAACTCGAGTAATTTAATTTCTCGAGATGACGGCAAACAAAAATACTTTAGTAAATTAGAGGTTCGCAACGATTTACTGCCGTAAAATAATGGGAACATTCCCCGAGTAACTCAAAACAACCCCGCAATTTAGCAAAGAAGGAAATGTTATAAATCCATAACGTGGTCTAAAACTACTTAAAATTATGTAATAAACGAGGTAATTATCCATGTCGAAATAACGATATATAATTAGGAAAAAAAACTCAAAGGAAAAGAACTGATTTCTAAATTTTCATTCTTCTTCTAAGAATCTACACGCTAATGTTGGTACATAAGGTATCCGCCAGAGAAGCACCCTGGTGTCAGTTTTCCAAACCAAGCTGAGGAGTTGGGGATGCTCGGAGGTTAGCCGCACGGCAGATCAATATCGGCTAATATTAACCCTTTTTCCACATTTTGACGTATTTGTCCACGTGATCATTTATTTTTTTACCTTTTTGGATTTAGCTTCGCTCTTCTTTCTTCAGCGGGCCCTTCATGTTGCTCTGACATTAATCGATTTCTGCGCACGCGCCCTCGAGTAGAAAGGGGAGGGGAGGGCAGTCGTAATAAAATGGCGGATTAAGTAATGACAAATTTAGAGGAAAAATGCAAAATCTTGTGGTTGAACACCTGACTGCCATCTATTAGAAGCATACGCAATGATGTAAACCAGCCATATAGAGCACATCTGTCGATACGGTATTCAAGGCGTATAAAACTAACATAAACTCCGCAGAACCGTCACGAGGTCTTCGCTAAAGGCTTAAGAAGAGCAGCCAGACCCGATAACGCCGGAAAACGGTTTGCGTTAAGCCATCGATCAAAGGTTCAATGGAATATTTATTCCGGATTCCAAATGGAAAGCATCAATCTAGGCGATTAATTAATCATGAGATAAATATTTTATGCTGATCACCTGATTCATTGGCAACAGGCAAACTCTGGTAATGAGCCGACTGTTTATGTTAACCACAAAGAATAAACAGTAAGCCGATAGCTGTGTTGATACTGACCAGCGTTTACTCACCTGAGACTTCCTTTGCCCCGTGTAATGCAGTAGCTGACATACGCACCTGTTATTTGTTACTGATCCTACGTGGAACTTCTAGATTGATCTGCTCAAACGGTCTCCGGCCAGTGTCGCTTCTCGATGTAGCCACACTTTCATTTATTAGGTTGTTTGCTCTGGCATAGTACAGTGAATCAGTGTTTTTTTTTTTATAGCAATGCATCGAGAAAGTATTTGTTAATTATTTGCGAAGAGAAGCCTCTTCCTGATTCCATAGAATGAGACCTGGCAAGCGAGCGCGTCACGATAACGACGATATCTCGCGGAGAAGGACATAGTTTAACCTGTTTTTTTTAAAATGACAATAAGAGTAATTCATCATCTCTTTGCAGATGAAGCAAGTATGATCGTCGCGTTCATCAGTTCGGCAAAATGTGATTGCCAGCACCACCTTGGCCTCCTTTGCGAGTAGCTTTCGTTGTCGCTTGATACCGGAAGACGAAGCAGCGGTCAAAACGAGGACGATGTTTTACACAGTTTATCTCCCGAAAATTGCTTTACCAAGAACTAACTTCCTCAAGTACGAAATATGCAACCGCGCCACCATCCTCTCCCACCAGAGTTGTTTCTCTTGTGGACATCGGTGTACGTCACAATGGCGACAACAAATACTTGGAAATCAAAAGATCTTGATATTCTGCGGGATTTCAAAAATCAATACAACGAGTTTTCGAACACCTATCAGCAGTTTTCAACGTTCGATAAAAGAATACAACACCGAAAATAAAATCTTTTGCCCTTTCTTCACGCCCAGTTATGATCTATATATACAGCTTGGTCTTAAACTGAATTACTTTTTAAAACATTTCATCTGATATCCATTGTACGTTTTATTTATTTTTTATTAAGTTATTGTATCTTACGTTGAATGTACTTAATAGAAGAATCTCAAATACTTTAAAATCTTTTCTTTTGCGTAAATTAAAGAAAACAAATAGAAATTACTCGCAATGGAACAGATGTGAGCACGTTGTTGTGTTGCTCACAGACTGCGTTCTAATGGGTTAATCGCATTAAAGTAATGATAGGTAACATCGATAGAGGCCGTTCCACTGCACTCTTTAGGCAGAGTAGAGTTAGGAAATCAAGGAAATGATGAAAAGTTAGCCAAACGTATTTGTCTGAGCTCTACTAGGACCAAGCTTTAGAGATATCAAACATCGGTAGAGGGCATCTTAATCCACCACGCTTAACTTTTTATTTTTGAAAAAAAATATTCTAGATTTCATGACTGAGGAAAAAAATAATTTATTTCAGTAATATCGAAGCAGCTTCATCTTTAATCTATACTCTCCACCAGCGCATATCGTGGCTAGATCGGGTTTATGGAGATTAAAGGGAAAAGGTGAGAAAAAGCAATAAACGATTAAGTAGAACAAATGTTTCATTAGAAATGATGAAGAATTTTAGAAACGTAATCGCAGAGTATACAGGTCACTGAAATTAAGACATTGAAATTAGGCTTCATATATTTAATTCCACTTGCTGAAAAGTATGCAAAGAGAAAAAGGTATAAAATGTATTTGTCAACCATGTTAAGTCATGTATCCCATCACAACATGTTGATAGAGCGCCCCGAAATTCAGTCTGACGCCGGTTAGCGAATGACTTACTGCGAGACGTCTCTTAGGCCTCAGATTACCAGTACGAATTTTATTGCATAACTAATGTCGGAACACGAAAAACTTTACACTCATAAACGAACAGGAAGATCTAAATTATTATTATTGTAACTTCTTTTGCACACGATGCGAAATTTTGGGTCCAGAGTTCACGTGCTTTTGTTCGCCAGTGAGATCTTGCAGCACGTTCTCTTGAGGTTTTTTTAGATTTAATTATAAACCAACAAAGAACCAAACCTTCTGGTAGTTTACGCTTTGGTTAGTCCAAATAATAGCCCTCGTGACTTTGTCCCAGTATATTAAAACACTGTATTCGCACAAATATAATGTCAGTTAAAAAACTTTTAAATGCAGTAAATAGTGAATATTGAACATAATTAACTACTATGAACTAACAAAATAGTCAAATTGTTTTCATTCCATAAAAAACTTTCTTTAAACATTTTTCAATCACAACAGTGAATAAAACAGATGCATACTTTCTAAATTTAAAATACTATAATAAAGACAAGATAATGAGATAAATAAAATTTTCGCTTTTAGTAGAACAATGTATCGAATTAAAAATAGAACACGTGGGGATACAAGTTCATCAGTAGCTAAAACTCCCAGATGTTTAATTGAATTCTTGGGCCGGATTCAAGACAACTGTATCCAAGAGATTGGTAATAGTCTAAATTTACTTAAATTTTGGACTTTTAAAAAAATTTCTGCTTAAATTGCATTTATAACAAAGCTTGATTTTGGTTTAATTATTGAGAGAAGTCAAATTTCTAAACAATATAAATCCGACGGGTTTGTCAACGCCAAAGTAACAGCTGTGGAATGAAATTCGGCTACTGGTCCAGTTTTCAATGACTTAATTAAAGTGGATACGTAGTCTGACAGAGGAATTACCGAGTAAAATCATAGATCATGCGCTGTGACTGGCCATGGACAGTTGCGCGTGATCTCCAGACAGTTATATATATATACATAAAAACCTTCCCTTAATGAAATGTTACGGAACCTGAAAAAGAAATCCTACACCCCATAAATGCTGAAAATTAAAGATACAGCTTGTGAGTGCCCGCGTGCCTGCGTGCGTGTGTGTGTGTGTGTGTGTGTGTGTGTGTGCCTGTGTGTGTGCGCGTGTGTGTGTGTGTGTGTGTGTGTGTTAACGTTTATCTGAAAAGGTCGATTTAATTGAAAGTGGAATACATATTTAGAGCAGGAGTGTAAGCTGACATGTGACTAACCACTTCACGAAAAGTCATCATGAGTTCATCTCTAAATGCTACCATACAGACCCAGAAATATCATCTTTACTTAGCATTAAATACAAAGGCAATTACAGGGTTAGCTCAGAGGGAGAGTAATACGAACCGAGCAGAAATGAAAAAATCGTTTGCGAATACTGACACTGATGGCGAACCACGCGGCCTCTCGCTATCGACTGTAATGAGCGAGATTCTTTAGCCAGACCGAGAGCTGGCAATGATGCTAGCTTCCCCATCCACGTTAGTCATTATTGCCCGAGCAGGCCTATCATTTTAATAAAAGTGACATGAAGTAGTTTGCTTCTAATTGGGATGTTTGCTGGTCTCCTCTGGCTATTTTTATTCAGCTATTATGAAAAATGAATTTCAGAAAATTACTTCACCTTCTTTTATCTTTATTGCGCCATGCACGGTAAATACACACGACAGAAACCAAACTTAATATGACCACATTAATCAAGGCGTCGCTGCTAATGGACATGACCCTTTTTTAAAAATTTTATTACATTATTCAGCAAGACAGACAGAATTAGTGGAGACCGATCATTTCCGTAAAATTCGGAAAATTATAATGTTTCCATAATAGCCAAACGCCCGGCGAATATGGACAGCCAGTTGGATTTAAGTACCAGCAGGCGATGGCGCAATAAGTCGTGGGTAGAATTTAGCTATCCGGTGATATCCTGAGGTGTATGTGTAGTAAACTTCAAAAATAATCAAAAGACTTGGCCAGAAATTAGTTTAATAAATGGCCATTAATTCTCGTATGCTGGCGGCTATTAGAGGCTTACGAGTTGTGTCTGTGTGACACAAACCAGAGCCGAAGAAGCAACAAAACGGCTACCAAAATCAACTGCCTTCGGAAAATTAATATTTTAGGAAATCTCTTTTACTTACGATGAACACCGTTTTACTATGTAACTGCTTGTCTGTTATCGTCAGCCTAGTAACAGCGACTGCAAGGTGATTTTCCGGAGTGACTATTCAAATGATGTCGAGGCAAGACGAATTTTGCTGAGTCCATTCGACGATTATCGAACTGCCTTCGGAACTGTCCAGAGCTCTTAGTAAAGCTACCTTGCCAAAGGTAACGCGAGAATTCCTTGACTTCAGTTGTATTTTCTTCACGGTGATGTCAGACAACAAGAAAATCTAAAGTCACCGTCACAGATCTCGTACTCTGAATTAAGTGTCTTTGTGCAGTTGGAATATTTACAAAAATAAACAGTTCTGTTTAAGATGCAACTTTATTTAAGCAATTATAGCAAAAGTTAGTGGCGTCACAATCGCTCATATTCCGTTCTATAAAATCCCAGTGTTCTTGTAAGTTTACAGCGAGTCTAGCTGAACTCGCTAACAGAATCGATTTGACACTTAGGAAATCTCACGGACACGAGCGGAAACAGCGCTTTTTTCCTTGACCGTCCGACAAATGTAGATTCTTCAGAGTGAGTGAAGCGCACAACAGATTCCATCCGTTATCTAGTTTTAGGTCGTTTTAGGGCTTTCACCGTGACCTTGGAAATATGAAACCATTAAATTCATTCTGAAGAGTTTGTTTACATCGGTATCTTTTTTTTTTACCGGCATAAATTATTTCCTCGATTTGTTGCCAAACGAATACAAGATACCGATATGCCATTTGTTAACAGATAATCCGCGATTTTATTCTTATCTCTTTCGCTTTCTCAGCAAACAGTGAAGAAGGTCCCGGAGTTTAGACGGTGGGGGGGGGTTAACTCGTAATCAAAGGTAACAGAAAATTCAGACGAGGTGTCTTTGTTGTCGTCGTTGGTGGCGATGCTGTACAGAACGGCTATCGATCGCGCAGAATTCCTGGCCACGTGACACCATTAGCGGGTCTCGGATGTCCAATTTCTGTTCGAGGGAAGTGAAGGAAACGCAGACAGAAGGAGATGATTGACATCAAAAACACCTGGCAATCAAGGCGCCCTTGTCGCAGGTCACAAAATGAAAATTGAAACTACATTATTTACTTATTTCTCAGAATTTCTATTCTAATTGACATTTCTATACATTTTATTCGCAAACGCAATCACTCAAATTATTTAAACTTCTTTCATCCAGTTATCCATCGAATCCTTGTCGTTTGCCTATTTTAACTTGAAACCCCAAACTTCCTCTATTTTTTTTTTTTTCATTTCAAACCCAAGCTAAAATTTTCTCTAAATGCGAATAGAACTGACGTCATAGCGAGTGGACAGCCTGATTAACCGGTAAGAGTTGTCGTTCGTGACTCGCCGGTAGACATTAGCTCCACCCTGACCACCACACGGCGAATTTAATAATATCTGTGAAATAGCGAAGTCTGTTCTCACTAATCCCAACGTCAAAATTTTACCACAATTCTGCTGAGGTTAGTTTGTAGACGACTGGGAGAAGATCTAAGAATGTTGTTTAACTTATCGGGGTCTTGGAAAATACAGTTAATAAGACCCGTTATGTGTGCACGCATTACCGCTCAAAAGTTCAGATAAAATTGTACACATTTTTGTTGTGATTATTATACATAATTAAGCAAATAGCCAACCACGAGGAATCACGAACACAATTATAGGCGTCTCCTATTCGGGTAGTCAGGGTAATATTCCTGTCTTGAGTGCATTCATTTGCCAGGCGATATTCTGGCAGTAGCACTATCAGATATCACAAAAAATCCGCACTGATAAATAGTTCCTTACTCGGAGTAAGGCCAGGTATGGACCGTTATGATCGTCTAAACAGTGCTATAAACGGGGGATAACCTCTTCTCATTCTCTAGAGCTCTCCTCTCTCTCTCTCTCTCGCTCTCTCTCTCTCTCTCTCCCTCTCGTGTTGTAAATGACGTCATCATCTGTCGCTCTCGTTGTACGGACGTCATCATCTCTCTCTCGTACTGACGTCATTTATGTCTCTCTCGCTGGATTGACGCCATCATCTCTCTCGCTCTCGTTGTACTGACGTCATCATCTCTCTCGATACTGACGTCATCATCACTCTCGGGCTCTGTCATCACACTTTCTCTCAATTCTCTCTCCTCTCTCTCTCTCGCTCTCTCTCTCTCTCTCTCTCTCTCTCGCTCTCTCTTTCCATCTCTCTCTCCATCTCCATCTCTCTCTCCTCAGCATAATTCATTTGTTTCGTAGCATCGATAGGACCACATTAGATGAGACCATGCAATTCTTGTTTTTTCAGTATTTTTAAATAACTCGACAAGGAAAATTGGCCGCTTAAAACAAATATCTCAAACCTCGTGTTCATCACCCACCTGCTAATCTGCGAGCGAAAATCCCCATTTCCTTTTTCTAGTTCAGTCACCAAACCAGATTCTGTTTACCTCAGAGTTCTGGTGCCAGGCTGTCACGACGAGACCTTTAGACTTGTAATTGTTTGTTTTTTTCTCTCTAAATTTCCACTTTACTTTTTATTTATGCTAGATTTCAATTAAACGTCTTTACCTCGTAAGTACGTAAATTTTCATTACTGAAACCGAAATCTGTTGAAAAGAAATTTTTATGCACATTAATCAATAAAGGAAAATTAAAAAAAATTTTAAAATGGACGTTTCGGGGGATTATCTGTTCCTCTTCAGCGAGCCTAGGAGTTTAAAACGTTAAATAATAAACAATATTTAGGGGACAGTGAAAGAGAACGCGAACAGACGCATCACGATTCGGCTTGAGCGGATAAGTAAACTAGATTAGATTTAAGAAATGGATCTGATTGTTCACTCCGCGTGGATTGATGGGAAATTCTTAAGAAGTTTTATTGTGTAATAAATGCGGTTTAGCTATCTATACGTCACCCTCATCAGCCAGGAGACCGTCGGAAGTGATACAGATCAACACTTTTTCTTTCTTTTCCCATGGGGATCTATTCTGGGTTGAAAAGGAATATATGGTGCTTCTATCATTGCCCTCGTTGGTTCTAAATGCTGGAGGAACCACAACGCGATCGGACGGAGAAGATGGGTGATTGGACATAAATATCTTCATCATATTCTGGGTTTTAGAGAATTATTCAATAACTCGAAATGTTTCTAAGTAATCCAGTAATTTTTCCATCACTGCAAATTTATAAGCGACAACGGGATCTGTAATCCAGAATACTTACTGCAATAAAAGCTAATAAAAAAGACAGCATCAACTGATTTAAAAAAAAACACACACACACAAATTAATTAAACAGAATTTAAAACAAAGTTTTAAAGCGAAATCTCTTCACTGACTTATAAGTAAAGTCCATAGTTACCTGACTTCGCCTGACAATTACTCACGCACTAATGACGACGCGACAGGATAGAGACAAAAAGAAAAGTGGCTACTGTCGTTCTTATCTCTTATAAATAACCATTTGCTATTTCGCTTTAATTTCAAGAGTAGATATTTACGACGCCGCCGACTTGTGGGCTGTTAAGAAACAACATTCCGCAGAGTTCTAGAATGTATTACTACTGCGATGCTTGAGTGGGGAAAAACACGAAGTCAAACGCAGAACTGGTGTTGTCCAAGAAAGCAATCCAAAGCCTAAATTCACAAAGAATTTTCTCGAAATTAATAATAGAGGTGTGAATTTATTAAGAGTATTCTTGGTTGTAGCAGATTGCGCTTTAAAAACAGAGGGCGCTGCATTCTATTTAAAATGTACGCTTTTACAGACAGGAAGTGATAACTGTGGAGGATGATGAGCACTGTTTACTGGCAGTAAAAGCAAGGAAGAGATAAGTTGAGAAAGTTAAAAAAAAAAAATATATATAGCAGTTTTAAAATAAACTCTCAAGACTTTCAATTAATCAGTGTATTCCAAAATACGCGTCATTCTTTTAAAATGATTCGAATATTAAAAGTACCGGAAAACGTATTGCAAGCAATACAAACGAACAAACAGAAAACAAGTAAAGATTTCGGAATGTTGGAGATTAAGAGACTGTTGACCGCGTGTAGACGAGGTATTCGATTTCACTCTGCTAGACAGCATCACAAGACTGTGCGATAGCGAAGAATCACCCGCAGGAGCAAAACTACACGGAATAGCAACTAATGCTGGCAGTGCGAAGAGACCGCAGAAAATGGGTTTTGCAACTGTTACCTTTCTTAGAAAAATATGATTTACAACGAACATTAAACACGGAGAGGGCACAATTCTGAAGGTTCACGTTTTGATGGAATATCTGCCGAACACTAACGTCATTCCTATACAGAATGTTTTCCGTTCGTCAGTCCATACACCTCATTTTTTCATTTCTCTCTCTCTCTCTCTCTCTCTCTCTCAATCTCTCTCTCTTCTCCATATTCTCTCTCTCTCTCTCCATCCATATCTACCCCCCCCCCTCTCTCTCTCTCTCCCCTCACCTCTCTCACCATCCATCTAACTCCCGTTTTTCTCTACTTTATCCTTTGTCTTGTCCATCTTCTTTCTCATTTATTCTTAATCTCTGTTAATAGCTTTCAAGTGATAGTCCTCTCTCACTCACTAGCCCCTTCTTCATTACCACTCAGGTATTCCATTTCTTCTCCAGAATCACAGCTACATCATCAAATCATCGTTATTAACCGAAGTATAGAAGTTGTCCCAGAGAGAAAATCTTTCGCGAAACGACTACATACTTATCACGAGTATACCTGAGAAAGTCAGAAAAATAAATATATATGGTGCGACAGCAGCTGACGTGTGTGTGTGTGTGTGTGTGTGAGTGAGCGAGCGACATCTGTCGACTCCGAGAACTTCGATAACTGACCAGTGGGTCAGACGAAACTCTGAAGGGCAGCCCACTAACACGGACCGACCAAAGACTCTCTACCCCGCAGCTCGGCCCTGCGGGAAGCGACTCTTAGTACAGCTAACTAAATCTGCCCTGTATGAGTGTGCGAGCCGGACGGAATGCTATCACTACTTGATAACCCAGTTCACACTGAGTCTGAAATTAGTCCTGCAGGTGTATAGAGGGGAGAATCAGCACGCACGATAACCGGTGTCTCCTGTAGCGGTGCAGACACAGCTCGGCTCGAGTCGGAAAGAGAACAGCAGACGCCAGTAAGAAGTATTTGGTGTAGGTTTGTGAGTTAAACGAAGTTACTGCATGCTGTCTCCATGGAGAAGAGGAGTTGGGCAGTTCCGGGGCGCTGGGTGTGTGCGCTCTGTCGGCCCCTCTCCCCCCGGGGCGGGGAGGAAAAGCCTGCTCGGTACTTACGTTTGATTGTAGACGACTGGGTGGAGATGTTGTTGACCTCCACGCGACAAATCCGCCACAGGCCGAGGTAGGTTTTGATGAGGAACAGGCCGGATGCGTTGCGGTAGAGTCCCTTGGGGATGACGAGGATGAACCAGTAATCCGTGCAAATGGCGATAATCTGGAGCAGGTAGGACAGCAGGGTGGAGATGGTGGTGCCCAAGAGCAACCATCTCTCCACATGCGCTGGTGCTGCCATCTTGGGAGAGGCAGAGTCAAGCGAAGCCCGATACCCGAAAAGTCTAAGGCGGCCGAACGCGCAGCTACCCGGTAAGAAAGGCTAACCGTGTTTACCCCGGCACCGGATGCGGGAGGAAAAGAGTCCACTCTTCTGCGGCGATGCCAGTTGCGTTCTCACCGCTGTCGTCAACAAACGACACCTACCGGCCGCTTCCCCTTTCTCGAGAGCATTTGACAAGGGAACTTCCGAACAGCGTCGGTCGGCGGGGCACAGCCAGTGGACCCGAAGTTCTGTTTCCCCCTCGATCTCTGAAACAAGTCAGCAGTTCTAACAACAGTCAGCCAGCGAGCGAGCGCAAGACACACACGGTCTCGTAATTAAAGCCGCATTCCGACACTGGGAACAGAGCCTAATTATTTACGTAGGCTGGGAAGCGCAAAGTATTTCCACAAACCCGGTGACCGACGGACGCTCGACACTGGACCAAATACGAAGAGCCGGAACGCATCCATGCCACGGTATTGATTACGAGTGGAAATATTAATACTATCCCCAGTTCAGTCACCAGATAATTATGCCATTCTCGCGCACGCAGACGTACACATGCACTTATCCGTACAACTATACGCCGACAGACCACCACTCGGGTATATTTGCATCACTGTAGCGGTCGAATCACAGGCATAGGGTCTCGCCGTTATAATCCAATTACAGAGGGGCTTCCATATATAGCAGCTCGTCCTGACTGCTAATACCGTCTGTTTAAACTAGCAGAGAGAGTGTGACTGGAGCTAATCAATACCAGGACAACGCCTTGACTAACGTAAACGATCCGCCAGCCGGCCCAGTCCTTCTTCCTCTGCTCATACTATCGTTATCTTGGTTATTTGCTACCTCGACATTTTTCCGACCATCTTACACTTCCGAACAAAAATCTGAGCTCCGCCACCAAAGGAGAGAGAGAGAGAGAGAGACTTAACCCTTTGGCATCACGCCTAACGTCGATATTTTCAAAATTTGGAGGGAAAGAAAAAGAATACAAATAAAAAAAAATACAACAAGTTTTTCTATAATCATATTCGCATATCGTAAAGTATCACGGGGCAAATAAATCTCGTATCCCACTAAAAAAAAAAAGATGAGTAACGTCCATCTATTACTAACAGAAATAAACCGTTTTCTGTGATAATTTAGACCTGTCTAAAATGGAAATATGAAAGGATGACGTCATTCCATTTATTCAAAAGATGGCTTTCCTGGCAGTAGTTTTGGCTCACTCTGTGGTGCTACACAACCCAGTAAATGGTCATCCATCAGTAGCTCGAACATCATTTCTGCAATTACTGCAAACATTTCATCAGCTCACTTAGAAGATGGTAATAAATTTGTAGGTACGATTTTAGAAACAAAAATAATTCATAATCTATGCAGAGAATGAACTTCTCGTGATTGCAAATTATTTCCAGATCTTTTTCAAGTTTATATGAAACTTTTACCTTATCTCGCTCCAAATCTCTCTCTCTCTCTCCATCTCTTTCATCTCTCTTCTCCCTCTCTTTCTATCTCTCTCTCTTCCTTTCTCTCTCTCCTCTCTCTCTCTCTCTCTCCCTCTCTCTCTCTCTCTCTCTCTCTCTCTCTCTCTGTCTCCCATCTCTCTCTCTCTCTCTCTCTCTCTCTCTCTCTCTCTCTCTCTGTCTCCCCATCTCTCTCTCTCTCTCTCTCTCTCTCTCTCCCCAGCTCTGAATAGTTATCCCTTGCGCCACCTGTCCAAAAACACAGACGGACCAGTTTGCAACAGTTTTGAACTGCCTCTACATCTGGTCAACTCTCTTAATGCAAAACCTGTGGGTTTTCGTTAGAAAAGCTTATACTGATGACGAAAGCACTGTGTATCACAGATTCCATGGGTCATCATATATATGCTGAGTACTACACTTTTAAAGAGTTGTGGGGTGCTAATGCAGATTTCGAGTCTTTTAATAAACGAAATAATTAAAATCAATTTATTTATATTGTTATTATTTTTGGGGAATTTTAATAAACTTAAACTTTCGACATAGGGTAGCGCAACATACTCCACTATCAAGAGTACAAACAACTTCTTGATCCGAGCGAGAGACGTCCTGAGCCCTCTTGTATTTCTACTCTAATGTAAAATCCCAAGCTGCCTATCTTTGAAGTATCGATATGACATATTAAAGCAATTATATTATATTATATCATTTTGATAGTGCATAATTACTTATCTTAGTGCTGAAAATAATAAACAGTTGTAACATACACTAAAGTTGTGCGCACTCCACGAGTTTGTCAACCCGATCCACCGTAAATCTGAGATCACGTTTAAGTGATGCACTTTATTTACTCTAAATTAAATGTCATGTATGTGCGATACATGTCACCGACTGTGAAATAAAGATCATGTACATGCGATCTACACACTCTAAATTAAATGTCATGTATATGCGATACATGTCACCGACTGTGAAATAAAGATCATGTACATGCGATCTACACACTCTAAATTAAATGTCATGTATATGCGATACATGTCATCGACTGTGAAATAAAGATCATGTACATGCGATCTACACACTCTAAATTAAATGTCATGTATATGCGATACATGTCATCGACTGTGAATAAAGATCATGTACATGCGATCTACACACTCTAAATTAAATGTCATGTATATGCGATACATGTCATCGACTGTGAAATAAAGATCATGTACATGCGATCTACACACTCTAAATTAAATGTCATGTATATGCGATACATGTCATCGACTGTGAAATAAAGATCATGTACATGCGATCTACACACTCTAAATTAAATGTCATGTATATGCGATACATGTCATCGACTGTGAAATAAAGATCATGTACATGCGATCTACACACTCTAAATTAAATGTCATGTATATGCGATACATGTCATCGACTGTGAAATAAAGATCATGTACATGCGATCTACACACTCTAGATTAGATGTAGAAACAGCATTGTGTAAACAATTTTCTCAACGTTAATCTAATTTAAAATATAATTAATTATTAATTAATCATATTAACAAGTTGAGAGAAACTGCTTGACATTTTAGGTTTTATTTTTTTTCCATATTGCAAGGAAAGTTTCTAGGAAGCAATAAAATGTTTACTCAAACCTGAGTCAAGTTGAACTCGTAGTGCGCACGAGGTGACACGTGATTAGCCAGATCTTGTGGCCAAAATGGTTACAAAAAAACAAAAAAAAACGCAGAATCTGTCTGTTTTCGTGTAAAGCACCAGAGGAAAAAAAAGGGGGGTCAGGATTGGCAGCTTTACGCCGGTTCCATTTGTAAGCATTTTAGATAATTAATTTTTTTTTTCTGACAGCGCGCAGATCCTCAGCTACTCTCGTGTCTGTTCGTATCAAGTTCATTATCCTTTATCTCGTGTCGTCGCACGAGGATTCCTCACTAAATCAAAGCTGCTACTTTCTTCTACAATAATATTATTCATCTCCAAATAAAGGTACCACCAGTTAAAGGTCACCTTTCCGGCTTTGACCTCACGTTTTAGTTGCAGCTCCACTGATAGCATTTTAGGTGCATCAAATTCCTCTGGTGAAGATTTACTTCCAAAGAAACACGTTGGCGAATTCAAACAGAAGGAAAACTACCAAACAGAATAGGGTTTTGGCAGCAGCAGTAGTTGTTGTTGTTGTTGTTGTTGTTTTTAATGGTAAAATGGCAAGAATAGATTGGAATCCCGCTAATGTAGCGATATAAGTGGTCTTCTGGATAATACTCAGATTTGGTTTTCCGGAGCCACTTAGAAGAGACGGTAATAGGAAACAGTTAGTACCCAAACCAAGACCTGTTGACACACAAACTTTTGAATCGTATTGTTGCCATGGTTACCTCACAAACTCATTGAATATGCGAAAACACTCTGGCACGGTTTTCTCTTTTAACTGTTTATCAAAACTGAGTAATTCTCCTTTTTTTAAATTTGAAGAGGACATTTGTTTGATTGAATACAATGACTTTGGATTTTTCATATTTTAACCCTTTTCGTCTTTAGCTGTATTTTCAATTTTGGAATTTTAGAATTACATCGTCTGATATAATAACACCCCCCCAAATAAACATGCAAACTAGTAATATTAACAAAACTTACCTGTGACAAGCTCTCGATTTGAAGACATTTGAATAAAATTGAAAAATATGTTACGAGTGGCATAAATATGATGAATACCTCAAAATACTATATTCTGGAAAATACAGATAGACGGAGTTCCAACGAATCTATACTTCCTCCCCTTATACTCACTGTTTTTATTCCATTTTATCAACAGAATATCTACTTAGAATCCCCTGAAAACACATTTGAGCAAAGAATCTGAAGAAGAAGAAAAATAAAATTTCTACCCACAGAAGACTTAATACATGTGGATATATATTGCATACTCAGACTTGTGACCTTAAGTGTACATTCGCCAATCGAATATCTTACTAAAATAGCTAATTGATCTGCCTTCATGATCAAAATTCCAACATAAAATAATTACCTCTTGTTTTGTCATGTATATTTATTCTGAGTCATATGGTAACTTCCGCGCTTTAGGAAACTGACTATATACGAGATATGACATAGGGTTTATATAGTAGCAGTGCACTTTAGACTTGGATCAATGTTTAGTAGAACGGGGCTAACTGTTACAGGGTTAAGTTGTAGCGCCACCTGTAATTCTCAATTAAACACACGGATGAGCTATAATTGACGTCATATATCTTAACCTTCGACCTGGAGGTCAAAGAGTACGGCGTCTATCATAGTCTCGGTATGCGCTTAATTAAGAATTACTCGGCACCCTATCAACTCCCCGGTACAAAAATTTGAGTCCAAAATACCATTTATTTTCGGTTTATTGACGGACTATATTTTAACTTCAGAAATGCAAGCGGTTTACGATATTTTTACATTATAAAAGTGCTGCTGTTCTAAAACGGTGCGTCGGATAAAATCCTTTCTCTTCTCTTTTAGGTCATCCGTGAAGCATCTGCTGCTCTCTTGGTTTTGCACAATCACTTGGCTTATGAATGTATAAATGTTCAGTTATTTATTACACTTGCAACCTTACACCGTAATTTGTCACTACAAAATATTAAATATTTTCCGCTGTTTAACTTTATTCATATTAAGGTTATTAATAATTAACTGTTGCGTTACAAGATAAAAAATTAGTAAATCGAAGTAAAGCTTTTGCTTTAATAATACACCTTTTACTGCTCTCATAATTTCAAATCCTTTTGTTCCTTTATTAAGCTTTTTGCCTTCTGGAGTGAATTACTTAGGACGCCTACAGAATGTGTAGAATTACTTAGGACATTTTCCTTTACCTTATTAGTGGTAAATCTTCTCCAGACAAAAAAAAAAGGTTAAATGGCGTATATTATCACCACCAACACGTGCTTCAGGTAATTTATCATTCATTGAAAATCATTTTACTAAATGTATTTTCTTTTCTCCCCCAGACATTAGAGCCCTTAATGCGACGGGCGTTAGGATAAAACTCGACCGTACACCATTAAGAAAATGTTATTCTCGCCGAATTCCAATTTAACCTTTCCCAGTAATTTTTAAAACCTCTACGAGACGACAGAACAAAAAAGGTTATAATTGATTGTTTTTAATAACTGTAATGAAGAAAACCAAAATTCTGTCCTGATTAAGCATTTTCATAGTGTTTACTAGCTTTAGTACTGGTCCGTAGCAGGTGCGAATCTGCAGAGCTCTGCTCATCTTATCTCATCAACAGAAGAACAGCTGAAATTATTTGAAAGATTAACGTTCGGAACCAGATCAAAAGCAAAGTTTCAACCGTGATGAACTGGTTACCTCGTTGCTATTCAAAACCTTTCTCAGTTGTTGCTTCACGGGATCCTTTTCTTGAAGGCTTGGCTTCGGGTGCTATAAAAAATGATATTAAAATTTTTCTCAAATCTAGTTTGTAAGGCGGAGAGTTAGCAGGCGGACGTCGATATGAATGAGTGCTTGTGTAACCATGGACGGAATGCCTGGTTTTATTCTCGATCTTCTACGTATCAAATTCTGTTCTGCACATATCTCGACTTCCGCCCGAGAATTAACAAGGAACTAACAGCAGCGCGCCCTCTTTGGTCGATTATGGAAGTCAGTGAAAAACAAGGAAAGGTGGCTTTTCGCTTGTTGATTCTCCATTCAGACTTCTCATGCCTAAGCCAAGTAAATTTAATTTCTTCCACTTGTGTTCCATAACCTAAATGCTAAAAAAAGACAGGTAGAAATATGCTGTTTGCTACATTATATAATTCAACATGGCAGGGTTAATGAATGCAGTGCACATGTTGTCAAAAACAGGCGTGTAATTCGACAATTGGACAGGAATTTATTACAAGTCAGGTAAAAATCGATGTTCACCAATAATATATTGTGTAACCAATCACCTCTTCGTACAATAACATATAGTAAACCTAGCATGAGCACTACGGTTTTTAATTATTGAGGATTCAGCGATGAAAAATTTGACACATCATATATAATGAGTTTATTTGTACCTATAGCGGGATGCCTATTATCATATAACTGTGTAAACTTTAATGATTATTTAAAATATTCTTTTATAGAGGGGAAAATATTTGTACTTTTAAGTATTTCAATTATATTCTAATTAACTACAATATATTGTGTGTGTGCGTGTGTTAGTAGTAATGCAGTTATTCTGGGTTAAGAGATATAATGTTTTATCCACCATCTAATAGACAGAGCATATTGCTGTTCAGAGTAATTTAAGTGTTACGTATGTAACATTAGCAAACAATTACTTCGAGATGAGTTTACTGAAGCTAATTTACTTCTGTAAAATATCCTCCCCTACCACATCATCATAATACCATTACGCTAACGGTCTAGCAATATTTTTTCCATCATCTGACAAAACAAATGTAAGATTTAGAAATAGAAAACCTCGTAGTTGAGAAGGATCAAATGTAGTGTGTCTGACCAGTGCATATTTGAACAGTTTTACCAAAGTACATGGTAAGATGCGACCAATATACAAATGTCCAAAACTAGTCCTTAAATATCAGGGCGTCGAGACGAATTTCGGTTTTCATGCAGTTTTTCAGTGGCCATACTGGTGGCAAAATCACATTAAAGTGTGTGAACTTCAGTGATTATTTAAGATTTCTGTTTTTTGTTGAGCGCCAATATTTTTAAATGATAAGTCTTTCGGTTTCAATTTAGTTAACCTTGAGATTTATTTCATACGTATTTGAGTAGTTATCCAGCCATTCTGGATCACACGAGATATTTTGTTTCTCAACCATTTGTAAACAGTATATAATGCAGACCAAAGTAACCAGATGTTTTGAAGAAAAACTCAGACAGAAATGAGTAAGCTACCCGGGCTGGTTAACTTCAATATACTCAATACTGCTTTGAATATAAGGAGTATTACAGGATGGATTGATAGTAAATGGACACTGCATAACAAGTTTGCAATAAACTGAGTGGAGCATCAGCAACCCGGGAATTATATTCCGAGACACAGGATGTTGTTTGCAGAGTGTGTGTGAACTGTTCCGCTCTACTGCCGGTCTGGCGAACGTCGGTTTTTGGTCTGCCTTGGCCGTTTACATCAAGAAAATTCCTAGAAGAGCCGTTCTGGAGGTAATCCAATTTTATGAATAATAAAGTAAGTGATCATATTATATGTTATAATAAAATAATAAATTATTGACTGAAATTAGTAAATATATGAGGAAATCCATGGTGGAGACTGGGGTTAGTTGATACAGTACCAATGATCCCTCATTAAAAGTAAAGATAAGACTATAATTGAGATCATATGCTGTGATATTTCTATCCAGAGATCGAAGATGACCTCGATTGTAGCCTCACTATACGTTTATTTGGGAATTATTGGTACAACTAACCTATAGCATGTGCTGTAATAGAAACGTCATAAATTGGTTGCCGATTATCAAAAAATATTCGTCTGGAGAAACCTTTGATTAACCCTTTGCCGGTGATTACTTGGTATCGGTCTACCAGTGCTTTTCAAATCAGGGTGAGGCACTTTTGGAAATTTAACTTACTTTCGATCGAATATCTCTTGAATCGCAACTCTAGCCGCATGCTCATTTGTAATGGCTAGAAGCGGAGGAGAAATATTTCAACCTTTCACTTGTGCGAATCTACTTAATGAAATATCCGACATACTTTTGTGTGTGTGATGGTAATGTGCTGCTTCTAAGAAAAAAAAAGTGACAGCGATTGAGAACATTTTCAGTCGATATAAAAGGTGTATTACTTATTTCCTGAAATCTTCTATTAACATATTTAGCCAATTCAGCAGTCTCCGTCGCCTTCAGAAATGTCCACGAGAGGACGTTGAGTGAGAGAGAAAAAATTAATAGGGGAAAAAATTTCTTTTAACTATGTGAAGAAGCCAAAACGGATGCACAACCAACAAGAGAGACAATAATACAAATGACAATGTTATTTTTCTGAAATATGCATATAATATCTTTGGTCAAAGATCTTGGCCTTTTGTTATATGGCTTGAAAACAAAAGAGGAGAGAAAGATTCTTAATGTTTTTCCCTACTTTCAGTTGTCTCAACGTAATTCAGATATGCATTTCATGAATGTTTTAAAATAAACATACCGAAGCCTTATAAAAAATACTAAAATTCTGATATAGTCCAACATTTGGAGCTAAAAGGTTTACGTCACTCTGAGATATCGACCTCTGTTGCCAATAGAAAACTATTAATGATTTCACTAGGTGGCATTCAAAGTTCATGCCTGTTCCTTCAGCACGCCATTCGCAAACCGGAACTCATCCTTACGCTCTTCGCTTAGATAACAGAAACGTTATTAACGTATGCTATCCGCATTTGATAACCAACATAAAACAATTAAACTAAAGTTAAAGAGTATCTTTAATAAGTAAAGTAACATATAGGGTCTAATTTTAACAATTAATACTATGTGGATCGGGTGTTCTGTACAAACATGGTAAATACCAGCGGAAGTTGTTTGGACTTGACACTTTCACTTTAAACAAAAAAAAAAACAAAAAACAACACAACAGCAAAACTAAACAAAACATAAAATAAATATTAACTTTATTTCAATCTGACATAGTGGTCCATCTTCAACAGGAATTATAAGTTTCCAATCCAGCTTGGGGTACATATATTAGCGGTTGAACGATGAGTAACGAAGTTGCTTGGACAGTAGTCAGTAGTAGTGAAACAAAATATGGAATGTCAAAGCCGAGTTAAAGCTGACCAAGGAAACGGCACTTGGATTTATCACCTCTAAGTGTAGTGGGCGTGTCAAAGCTGTAATAAAATACCGGAACCGGAAGTTCTTGAATTTATCTATAAATTTATCCGAACGGAGAACACGATGTGTGGTTACGCTAAAGCGAATTGGAATAAAGACATTTATTCAACATTCGACTACAAGGTTGAAACTGATCCTTCATTTGAAAACAGCATAATAAATTATCGGACAACAGAACTTGTTGCCAATGCAAGTACCGTTTACAGAAGAAAGAAGCAGTGTCCGCCTGGTATCTTTCAAACAAACCGCGCACTCTCGGTTTATTATTTATATCCCTCGTTGAAACAGCTCTTCATATCCTTACAAATGATTTATAAAAGCATAAATTCGATAGGTTACAGAGATGTTTCTGAAACAACAAAGACAAAAGAACATACTGATTTTTCATATGAATTTTAATAATTGAACTCCAGCCTTTAATTCAATCAATAATTTATTTATGAATACAACAAAAATCGTTATTTGCAGACGGAAAGGTTTTTGAGCAGCAGTGGTATCGTGAAATCGATTATCAATTATTTAATGTAATTAAAATGAACGAGAAGTAATTTTAAAAAAAAAATAGTTTAACTTTCTCTGATGTTCAGATATGAAATCAATGTATCCTTCAGAATAATGAAAGTTACATAAATTCGGAAAACGCGTCGCACTGTATTAAAAAATTGCAAAGGATATTAAATAACTGAAACCAGTATTTTAACCAAAATTATAAAATAAGTTAATATATCGTGATGAGGCTTACAGAAGACGTGATTAGCTACATTTACGTTTATTTAGGCACTGAAGTGAAGTGTTTGGAACTCAAACACTTTTTTAATAATGTAAAAACAAATCTGACCGAGATACTATGACGTTCCAGTCAGCCAACAATCAACTGGCTGTGTTTTAAGACGGGGGGATACTAAGTTTGTTAACTTTGTTCTTCCTTCTTACTCTTTTTACTAAAAGGTTACAGTTGAAGTTACACCAAAAATCTGTGACGGCTGGTAAATTTGACGTTTAAATAAATTTAATGTAATTCTGACTTTGCGAGTTATTTGTCCTCAACCACAAAAAGACACTATTTTACTGATTTCTGTTTTTTTTTAAAAATTATTGATCGAAGAGACTTCAAGTTAGAATCAAGATTTGTTTAAATAATCTCTGCCATTGTCTTCACTTTCTTCCTATCTGGAGCCAACGTTGATTGATTATCGGTTTTCTACTTTATTAGCAATCTTTGGTTGCCATTTTGTCTTTCTGTCGTTCGTTCGTACGTTGTCGAGTAGTTACTATCAATTTCTTTTGACCGATATTCTTCTAGATTAATGTCCAGTATTTGACTTTAATAAAGGACTTTTTATATTAAAAAAAATTATGTAGTTATTGGTTTCGTTTACAAAAGTAACAAGGTTTGTTCTGGTTTTTTCATACAAGGATAACATCAAATCTTTGAGCGAGTTAGCTGACAATTCCACATGGACCTGAAGGGAATGAAGGATTGACCTCGATTGTGTAAAATGTTCCCTACAAATCTATTCAACTAATATAATACAAAGCGAATTGTCCGTTCGGGAATATTCCTTCACTTGATTGGAAATAATGAAAGTGAATAACAATCTTATATTTTTGCGAATTTTTTTCTGTTGGTATCATTAGAGTTTTAGTTCTAAAAGAGATTGTTTGGTTGAAGGCTGCAGGAAGAAATCCGAAACGTAGGTTTATCAATTAGCCCATGCGTTACTAATGATGTAATGGCAAACATCCGAACTAATCTTCTATGTTCTTTCTTTGTACTGTTCTTCAACTAATATGCAAATAGTATCGCAGACAAAGAAAATCTCACACCCAACAAAGACACCATTTTTTTTTAATGACCTTTCTGAGCCATTTATCAGATGTCAGCAAAAGTTGATTTAGTTCATTTTTATGACAATATTTCAGAGGCAAGAGTGCGAAGTTTTCAAAAGCTTGGGTGGTATGCAAATGAAGAATGAATTATTTCAACTGATACAAGAAGACAAAAGAAATCTTTGAGTTAAGTTTTGTGATGATTAGTTTACACCCGTCTGATTAAATCGGAATTTTCTATACACAGAACAGCTACACTAAAGATTAGAAATTATCGAAGTTTCTGCAGTTTCATGAAGGGACCTCATTTGAGGGTTGGCGGCTTGAAAGTGTACAATATTGAATTCATCCTCTAGATATAATCGAACTTTAGTTAGCATTCTTTAAAAATCACATTAACGCATTACCAAACAGCAAGTTAATCACATTGTTTTCTATATTCTAATATATATATATTCCTAAAAACGAGGCATTGTCTTGCTTTCTTCTGATATCGCTCGGTTCTTGCTTAGCTTTTAAGAAAAGGAGTAATAGCTAATTTATAAAGAATTTCCATGTTAGGAATAAAATATCATTTCTTTTAATTTACTTTGATAGGTCGGAGGGTTCATAAAAGAATCGGCTAAAAATTACGTTAAGGCTAAATATTCATATATTCCCTTTGCCGAAGCCACACAGTACACAAAATACCAGCCTGCTGCCATTTACGCCGAAAAGAACTTTGATGTTCAATCACATCTGTCTCTAGAAAATTTTTAATGGTTAATGAATATAATGTCTAAAGGAACTTATTAATATGGATGCCATTAGAGCGGTGCTGCCGACTATCAGAGTCCAGTGGAGATGCTAATGACTTTATGTGATTGGGTGTTTTTGGAGATAGAAAAGTGAGATAGCTTTAGCCTTTTATGACAAGATTGTGTACACTGAGCTTGGTTGAGTGAAGTATTTCAGCTTCATTTTATTATGAAACTGAGTACGAATATGAAGTGCTGAGTGCTAGGAGATTAATCCTTCATTGAATATTTCTAGAATTTTCAGGGGGGTGTGCACATAAAACCCAAATAGATTCAAGGCACAAAATCTTGCGTTTCATTCTCTCTCTCTTTCTTAACAACCTCTAACGGCGGTAGAAAGCATAAAGGCGCCTGGAGGGACCGGTATGAAGCCAGACTGCATCAAAGGGTTATTATGACTCGCATTGACGTTTCAGAGTCTAGAGCCATCAACGGGTTTAAAGAGCTTAAGACGTAACTCGCGTCAGTAAAATTATTCGTTGATGGAAATAGACTGCCCTAACAACAGCCACCGCTAAAGATTCAGCTAACGATGGCCAAGATTTTATTGCGGAAATATGTTCTTAATTTTTCGTCGGCCTATAAACTCATTTCTGAGTTTATCACGAAACCGGTTTAAGCTAAGAATTTCACTTTAGAGAAGCTACGGAATCCTGGAAAGCGTATTCAGCATTTTAATGATATCACGCTCACGTGATCACGTTTTCGGTCAAGTGCAGCAGGAAAACATCTGGAATAAAATAGCCAATTACAATTTGCTAACACTGAGGTTTAAGCTTGTCGACAAATAAGACGGAAATTCGACACAAGGCCCAACGATTGCGGACATTCTGAATGAGCTTTGGGAAGCACGTCGTCTTATTGATCAACTTGAACGCCAATTTTTTAAGCAGAGGAGATTGATTATCAAATCGGAGAAGTGCATTCAGGCTCCTGCAAGATTATTTCAACGCAAGCTGCAATGTGGTAGCCGAGGTAACGCTGATGAAGGATGTCCATTAGCACCTAATAACAGCCGCTAAGGGAGCTATTGTAAATATCCCATTTCAGCACTGTGGCGCCCAGGTCGATTCTTGTTAGTTCAAATGTATAAACGTTTAACAACTTTTTCCCTTGTTTTTAAACGTATATTTTCATCCTTAAACGACAAAGAACTCGAAACCATCTTTTCCTAATTCTCTCACACCAGGTAATAAATTATTGCTTGATTGCTGAAGCTGGTACGCTGCTTGGGAGGTTGAAGCTGCTATTTAGCTTCATAGAACCAAGCACTGATACCAGAAGCTCTAATCATGGTAATCCATGTATGGAGTAGGTGAAACTAGTCATTTTCCACATTGGTCACATTTGCAAACAACGCTTCAATATCTCAACCACGTGTACCGCGACGTTCGGCCTTGTGTTTAGGCTTCCAGTCAGATGGTTTTTTTGGGGGGATGTGGTGAAATTGTTGGGGTGTGTTTGTGAAGTTGCAAGTGTGTGGTGGGAGCTGGGTCGGTTCCACGACCGGCCGCCATAGCTGTTTATAATTGAGGCCTTATTTCGACCTGTATTATTTTTTAGTATTAGTGTACCTCATCCTAGCGAGAGCAGCGGGCTACCCAACTCCTTCGTAATCTAATACGCTCAGGAGAGGTAGGTTTATCCAGGCTGAACCCTCTAGAGCAGAGTTTTCTCTCTGTGTGTCCTTAAGACGTTATAAGGGGTAAAGGAAGCTTAGGCCATTTTTTATTTTTATTAAATCCAACCGGAGTGGCAGGATAAAGGAGAGTTCTGTTTTTTATTTTAGCGACACACGCTGAAATAGACATTTTGCCTTTGTTGGTAGCTTTCACTTTAAATCTATATCCATCCTTTGACTTTTTCATCTTCATCATGTCCATTGGTTGTCAACGAGATACCGGAACGTGCGCCTAGCCAATGAGCGATAGAAAATCGCCAGTCGTTTTTTTTTTTTAATAATTGCTGTAACTCACCTGCGTCCGGAAAAAAAAGGTTATTTTGATCAGCCTCCCTGGAGAAGTCTCCATGCATTCTTGCCATCTGGTCATAATGGACCCCCCGGACAGGGACAGGAGAGAGAGAGATGGAGAGGGTATTTTTATCTTTCTAAGAGTACAGGAAAGCTACTCTACCTCGACTGGTGGACATAAAATCCAAACAAAAACAAAAATATATGGACAGGCTTTTATGTCCGCTGAGTGATTCGATTGACACGCCAAAAGTATTTCCCAGCGGGCAGAAATTAATATTTGATTTCTCTACAAGGTCGAAAATATTAGTTCTATTACCAAGAATAAGCCAACATTACGCTACGTATATATACATTTCAATAAAGGCTTTTCTGGTTGATAATAGCTCTTTATTTTTATAGCTATTTAAAATACAGCAATACTAGCTGGGACACCGGGAGCCTGCTCGGGAAATGGCTCTTATAAAAAAAAGGTTCGCTATCAATTTCAAAAACAGAAATTGTATTTGTTTAAACATACAATCATTGAATAAACATTGAATTGATGCTAATGATACATTTCTTAACAGTTTATGAGCTGTACACTTAAATTTAACTTTGTTCCATGAGATCCTCTTTGTAGACGATGTTTTTAGTTTTTCCTTGGAGTGAAAAACAAGAGAGTTGTTTCGATCGATTCATGAACATCCAACATACAGTTGTCCATGGGGAAACCAGGGACTTATCCAAAATGAGGCCAAAAAATTTCAGTTATTGGCCCTGTCCTTTTTTGATGGTCATGGCAATGCAGAGTTTCACTGGGAACTGGATTCTCTTGAATTCAAAGAGAAGATCAGATACCTTCAAGGCCAACGTACAGTAGCTTAAAACCTTGCCCAGATTCTGAAGTACCTACATCGGCACGGGTTAGGGTGTCAAGCTATGAGCTTGGTTATTGTAATTTCCAGGGTTGTGCAGAACTTTTGGCCATGGCTGTATATGTATGAGTGCGTAGTTTTCAGACAAACCGAATTTTTTTGCATAAAATGTAATGTTGTCTTTATTCATTAACATTGAGTAGTGTCACTGCTACTCTAGAGGTGGCTGGTTTATAAAATTATAAAGGTGTATAGAAAAAGTCATCTATATCAATTAATATAAAATCTCTTTATACTCCCATAGAACGTTTTTGGAACTAATTAAAGATCAGCTTTTAACAACTAAAGAGAACTCAAATTCTATGAATCTACAACTCTTTATTAGAAAGTTGGAAGAATGCTAACATATTTTAAAAGAACAAAAAGCAAACAGTAATGGATGTTTGTATTAACAGTTGGTAACGTGACGAATGTCTGCTCAACTTACTTTAGTAATATGTAGAATGACAATAAATACTATGTGTAGAAGCGATTTTTTTTTCATTTACCTAAACCAGCTGAAGATTCTTTGTGAATTAGTTAATGTTTAGCTAGGTACTTAGACATGCCGTCTATATTTTAATCTCTATTACTTGCTGGAGTCCGGAAAGTGTAAAACATCGAATTCGCACTTCGTTTGGATACGCAGATCGGCACCCAGATTTCACAACTGCACGGAAACGTAAGTGTTGGACAAACAGATGCACCAGAACGATGTTGAAAATACACAAATTTTGCCTGTGATTTTACAGTACGTAATCTATATTTGCGCACGCACTCGGTGTAACTTGTTCTACTAAAGTGATTATTGAGGAGGGAGAAGAGCACATAATAAAACCGACACGGTTATTTCAGGCCGTGAAAGGTCTAAACGATGTGTCAGTATCCAGTGAAGTAAAGAAACAGGCGATACGTTCATCGTCATCCAGCAACATCAACTGGCAGCGTATACAGCTGCACGCCATGTTTTACAGTATAGTGCTCACCCTTCAGTTCGTGATGCTGAGTAAGTCTGCTGATAAAACGAGGCGTACACGTACACGTCAGGTCAGTAGTTTCATACTGATCTTTTGCTTTACTTCTGCTGGTATAGATAGAGAAAGGTGCAGGAAGATTTTTAAACTTTCATGACGATTCGAATATAAAAATAAGAAAACAATCTTCGTTTCGTGTCTACTAACCTTGCTTGACTGATAATTATTTTGGGAAAGTACTGCAAGATCATTATTATTTTTAATGTCTATTCGAGAACATTTTGGATGGATCTTATATCTTTGGATGTCTAACGATCTTCAAACTATTAGCAGCAAAAGACTAATCTATCTTTATGTGTTTCTTCCTAGAAAAGATTTTCAAAAATGTATTCATATCGCGATGAGACACCTGCATAAATCAAAGTTTGTTATCTAGTCTTTCTTCATACCTGAGGTTACTTGATTACCAAATATATAAAAAAGAAATATGTCTGTAGAAAACGAGCAAATATAGACTTTAAAATTCAGTTTACATAACCATAACCTTAAACGAAAATTTATTATTTGTGTGTGTGTTTTCTTACCCTAAAACGGTTGTAAAATTGTGATTCTTTGTCTGTCTTACTCATAGTGATTTGAAACACGTCAATTGCAAATACTATTCAATAGCCAATAATTATGGCGCTCTGCCCCTGATGATGGAAAATTATAATAAATATGATATTCATCCACTCCAGCGTTCAGCCGACATATCAGTTAATTTACCAGAAAAATTTTTTTTAAATAAAGCGAAATTAACGGTAATTAAAAAGAAAGAGAAATCTGGTTAAATGTAGTTTAATTTTAAAAAAAACAACCTTCAATTGAATTTAACTTAGTTCTAATACACTAAGATTGTTCTGAACGAGTATTTTTTAACGGTGTTCGTTTTTAATTCGAATTAATATTGAATTTCACTAAATAAAAATCTAATTTACATACAGACTACGTGATGTCTATTTACGGCCGGAAAGAAATGCTGCAATCGTAGATCGTAAATGTACAGATACGGGCCAAAAGCTTTGCATACTCTAGATTTTTTTTAGAATATTTTGCTTGATAAAGTCGAATTAAACATGAGCATAACGAATTTTCGTTAACTTAATGAAGTGTGTACTGGTTCGTAATTTTCCTCAGACTTTATAGGAAAATGTCACAGTTGGAAATTTAACTGATTTCCAAAAACACCTTTAAACAAATCGGAAGTTTAGAATTGGTCACGGGCGCGGTGCCAAGCTGTTTGAGCTCTGGTTTGTAGATAGCTATTTCCAGAGTAATGTAAAACATTTGGCCACACCTGTGGACAATATAGTTCGGCTCTTCTGTCAGTTGAACAAACTACCTGTTAAATAAATCACCGGCATGGACCCACAAAATATGAGATTCTTTTAAGGATAAAAATTGCCCGCTCCTGATCGATCCCACTTCACGCAGCTGTACAATATAAGCTTACACTCACTTTTTATGTCAATATTTTAAAACAGGAAAATTGAAATTATTTTACTTCATTTACTTTGCACAGGGGAAATGGATAAAAAAATGAATGATAAATAACTGCCGACAACTCGCATGGTGCGTTGACGAACACATCCTGGCTGACAGTATAACTGATTTCAGCGCTCAGAAGCATTCAGTTGCTGATTTATCATAATATTCACTTCGATGTAGCGAAATTAATAAGGTGTATCAATTTAAGTACAATCATTGATGAAAACTGCTTATTTCCCTACCACTGTCCCTCCGAGCTACGGACCAGATAAACCACTGACGTCGACCAATCTAAGTAACTGAGAAAAAAGAAGCGACGTGAGTCAAATTACTTCCCATAATTTACCCACGATTCTCATTAAATGTAATCCTCATAAAGAGGTTTTTAAAACATGATTTTGAAGGCGTCAACAGTAATAAAATTCTTTCGGTTATTTAGAGCCAAAGCTGCTAGAGCCGTAACCAGTTTAAACTATCAGCATGACTTGAAATCAGGAAATAAGGACAAGGTACTATTGGTGGTAAATACCATGCTACTAAAATTTGCAACGAAAAATACCATCACTTACTATGGTCATTACTGAAGATTCCACTATATTCCATATCCTGCCTCGATTTATAAAATTTTACACTAAATTAATTTTCAGATATTCTTTTTATTTTGGTACACATATCGAATACTATTTCAATTAACCATGTATATATTTACGATGAACTGTTCGTTGGTTTCGAACTTATGATAAATAAATTTTTATAGAATTGTTTATGCCAGTATGAATGTTAAGTTGTCCAGTTTACTCGGATATTTCTTGACATCGGGCTACACTGCTACCTAAAAGTGTTGGTAGCTTGTTCGGTGTGTACTAAATTTGTACTGTGAGGTACTGCACACCTTTTATCTATAGTGTACTTTCAGCCTGTCAGGGAAAAATAAAACTAAACTTGTGTTCCTTTTAATGAATTGATTTCCTCTAAATTGTCAAAACCCCCTTTTATGTGATTTAATTTTATCAGTTGTTTGAGACTTCAGAACTGCATACAGAAATTTCAGCAAGACCCGGCTTTACGAGTTTAATCTATAACCGGATGTCGTAATTAGATACCGTTTTACTGTACCCTGATGACAGCAGCAGCAGACGAGAATGGTATTTGCCAAGTCTCTGGCCCGATTTTCCAAGTTGTTTTTTTTTTTTTAATTGTTCACAAGGTAAACTACAGTTTACTGACTAAATTATTTAACCTCCCCAACCCTGAAATAGTGGAGGAATGAAAAATGCTCATAAAGCTTGCGGAAGACAGACACTTTCCCTTTCATTTGAAGAGAACGTTGACTGGCTACGCTAACTAACGGAGGGCGGAGGGTTAAACTGCTGGAAAATCTAGAACGATGGTCGTAAACTGTATCATCGTAAACCGTGGGGCATCTCGCCACACGACCACCAACCGAAGATATTCTTTAACTTCGCGAAAGTTACGTTTAAACCCGACAGTTTCCTGCCAAGTGAACCTACCCACTCAACGGGTTCTCCATTAGCCCGGCTACAGGTTAAAGACAGATGTCAATAAGCGCCAGCCAAAATGGCGGGGGCGAGGCGAGTCCCTCTGGAGCAGTGATGGTGGTGTGCTGTACTGCCTGGCGTTGACAATCGACGTGCGGCTCACACCAGCTGGAGAGAGATGGGCGAGGGCGTGATAGCTAGGGAAGTCACACTCAAAAGCAGTGGCTGCGGTAACAGTTATCAGCATAACTAGATACATAGAGTTTTCCTTATTCGTTTGTCAGGTCGTATAAATTTGTCAGATTATTTTCAGAGCGAGTTCTTTTCCCTGCGAAGTTTTGCATTTTCTCTTCTTCGAGAGGCTTCGCGTTATCTACCACACTGAAGTGATGGTTAGACTTTCGGGAGCGGCCGGGGAACGTTCAGAACCCGTGTTGCATTGTAGGAAATTATCGGCAGTTAAAAAAAACAAGACAAAAGAGATCGAGATTGCGTCACGCAGCAGCCGTAACTAAGAGACAGTCCCTGACGTACTCGTGCGCTCTTTATGTGATAACCAATGGAGGCCTTCTATCGAAATCTGGCTGACAAATGGTATCCACGCCTCTATGAATGGGAGAGGGTATTCGAACGTTCATCGCGCAATGAAAACTACTAAAACAAGAAACATTGAGGTTCTTTTCTGAGAAAAACCAAAAAAATAATAATCGGAAATGTGCCGGGCCTTCTGTGGGCCGTGATATGCAACGCCTTCTGGGGGCCAGTTTGGACACTACCAAGCTCTCTTCACCAGGGTGGTCCTCCAAGCAGAGAGGTTATCTTCGTATAGGCTACGACAAAGCAGGAAAAACAGTGAGGCTTCCTTGCATATTTTTTTGGGGGGGATCGCAGACTTACAATAGCAAATTTGAAAAAAAAAAAGCTTTTGGTTAAGAATCGGATGACTTCAGGTTGTTATTGGCGAAAGTTTTGCGCAGATGGGTCCACAACACGGAAGATATAGTGGTGTGGGGTTTGATAAAAGACGAGCAAGAAAACAAATAGGATGCTGTTGTCTATATCGTATTTCGCAGCTACCATAACCCTAAATACAATTCATTTTTTCTTATCGTCTAAAAACACAAGCGGCTGTAATCACTGAGCAGTCATACAGGATAATATTAGTTGGCAGATCAATACCCGGCATCATATTTTATTTAATGCTCATTCGTTTTGGTTAAAGATTCGATTTGAAAGCCGCATTTGTTGTCGTCATGGAAACGTATTGTGAATATTTCTCAGAGCTATGAAGGTTACAACCCGCCGACGATGCCGGATAATGATATCTTAAAGGGACAGTTACTGACGATTTGCTGCAAAACTTTTCACTAACTAACGCGCCGATCGACAAAGAAAACAACATACGACGTTTCTCCTTCCACTAGTAAGGTGTGGATCGGAAACATCGATATGAACCTTTCGTAGAATTGTTTATTCTGTCAGCTTAGCACAGGATTTCTGCTTGTGCTGGGTTCTGTGAGGCGTGGGGATGGTAACTCCTCCTTTAACAGGAGTTGCCATTCCTGCGCTTCATCAAATATGTCTTCAGTCCTATATAAAGGCAGAAAAAGAACCAACTCAGATACAATATTGTATTCTGGGTAAAATTCATTTTGGATAATGTGCACTGGTAGTTAATAATAATTTTAAAAAACCGGCATAGCGAAATAGGTGCCGACATTAAAGACATGTTTATATGTCTGGTGTAATTTCCCACAAGATGACAGATCAACTGCAGAAATAAAGAAGCGCATATTTCGGCTTTACATTCTTGGTTGCAGAAGCAAGTAAAAGAGAACAGGAAGCAGTTCATTACTATGCCTGAACACGTGACCATAATTTCAAACCGCAAGGGGAAAAGACAAAAGTCACAAAACATCCTTTCAGAGAAACTTGTTTTAATAAAATGTTCTAAATGGATAAAGTAAAAAAAAAAATTATTTTTTTTTTCAAATGGAGCTTAATGGCGAGTAAATTAACTTAAAAATCAGAGTAGCGATTCTGCCTACCTCCGATTAAATTAAAGTAAACAAAAGTAGGCAACAGTAACAGTCGCTGATGAAACTATACGCCGCCATCTTTGTATAGTAAAATTAAACGATAGCTGTCATTAAAAGGTTGAAACTATTAAACATGATTTACATAAAATTTACCCTGCGAAGCTATGTTATCAGAGAAGGGAGGAGGTTCAAATAACCCCGACAGAGCGGATTTTCGGCGGCCAACTGTGACACAACCCGGAACTGTTTTTCCGGTCGTCTCGTTCCCTCTCTACTGGGCAAAGAGTTGCGGGCTTACCAGAAGACGCAAACTGCCTGCTTAACCTTTGCGAAAATTGTTCCCCTAGAGGTACCCATCATCGTCGATAATGAGCGAGCGCCAACGGTAATGGCTCACGTGACTGTCCTTCACGGCCAATGCCGGCCATGTTTCTTCGATGGGAGAACCGACGGTTTAAGTCGCACTCCACCAACCGCCCGTTGGTGCTCCAGTGGAAGGTGTGTGCAAGTTGAAACTGACAGGGATTAGGATGCGGAAAGTTCTTGCTAAAATCCATAAATCTTCTTAGGGGCCGGAGAAAGGCCACGCGATCTGGTGGCGAAAATAAGCCTAACTAAGTAGGTATTAGAACCTCTTTAATTGTCGCAGATTGTCCCCAGATCGCCTCGTCGCTCGGTAACCGTCTGTGTACACATGCATACAAACGATGAACGAACACGGCGTTTATTGTTATTTAGATTAAATGATTAAACAAAAAGGGAAATAAAATACTGCCAGTTTGCAATGATATCTCCTAGAATATGTTTCGGTATCTGGTGTATCGTGGAAGATCCACAGCCCTGCATAATCTCCATACTTAACGTTTGGTCGTAAAGAGAAAAGGCAGTAGTGAATTACCATTCAATATTTCGCGCTCGCGACTGCTGCGCCGAGAACTCCCTTACAAACTGTTTGTGCAGATAAACTGAAACTAATGCTGCCAGATCAGATGATCCAATGTTTCAAACAGCCAAAACGTTTCTGTACAACGTAAATCTGACGAGACAGATGGGAAATCAATTTAAACGCAGCTATGAAGCGAGGTATCTGTCGAGCTCACACGGGCTTACCAGCAATCGATGTACTACCTGCTCGAGTGCAAACATGAAGCCATTTTCTAAATAAACATATACAAAAAAGCATTTTAGTAGCGGAAAAAAACAGAGAGAAGAAAACCATTACATAAAAAATACAATTTATTTTGGTCGGGTCTTCTGAATTTTGTTGACTTCAGCCAACCGCGGGGACTTATTAGAGATAAGTGATTTTTTAACGACTTATTCAGGCGAAAATCCAATCCCCGCTTTAGACGGGTTCTGGGCACATCAGGGGTTGTGAACTCTTTCAGTGGCTTTATTGGCCGCTTGTGACGTCAAATCACCAGACATTATTAACCTTAGTACGCGCAGCCCCTATAAAATTCCGGGAATCTATTCCACTTTGCACATTTTTTTTTCTAAAATAAAAAAAAAAAAAAAAACGTTTTACTCGCTGCCTCTGACTTTCGTGGAGAATGGGAAACGTCACCGAGTTGATTCAGGTTCGGACGATTGCGTGGATATTGCGCTCTCGTTAGTAGAAGTCGTCAAAAACGAGTTCAAATCTTATCAGTCTTTTACTTCAGACATATTGTTCTCCAACATACCAGTTCGGTGCTTATGTGTTTTCTTCTTTTTAATAATTAAAATTCTAAAAAAATCAGAAGGCCAGGGTATTGGGCATCAAGGCGACTGAACTCGAAGTGGGTACATCGTCTTAAACTGGTTTTGACGTCATGTGCCCACAAAATAAGGAAAGAGAGGATGAATTCATGCCATCGACTAAAACATACACTAATTATAATTACCGTGCGCGTGTCCGCCATGCTGGTTCATACTGCTGAATGTGTCGGGGCTCAGATAAGTATTCAATTCTGCAAGACTTGAGGCGAAAGCACTCACCCATCTAGGGATGAGGATAAGTTATCTTTTCGTGCAGTCAGGAGTTCATTTTAGTTAGAACTTTCCGATTTTTTGTAGTAAAATGAAAAGGCGAGGAAACAGGTGAGAAATAGAAAGTAGTAAAACAGCCTTGGCACTTCCCCGTCCTACTGGCAAAAAGAAGTAAGTAAAGAGCCTACATTTTAATGTTATTTACGTCGCCATCACCAGATTTTAGTTCTGAAAACCACGGCTTTTGGAGGATAACATTGTAGTCACTGGATAGCGTTGGTTTACAGCCACCGCTTTTACTTTTTCTGGATTGTACAAGTAAGTATACGGTCGTCTTGTATCCTTTATCTGCTGTAGGATTTGATGGCCGACTCTTGAGCCCACCACACCACTGGATGATCCATCCGAGGTCAGATTTAGTGTTAAAAGGGATACGCGAAGATAGAAAAAAGGGATGGAGAATTTTGCTGTTTGGCAAAAGCAAACGAACAGATGAAGAATTCCTAAAAATTTCGATTCTTTCCGTATCGGATACACGCCGAAAATACGATACACATTTTGAACCGAAACAACATAAGACTACAGTAACTAAAGCGACAGCGAACCCACAACGAATTTCCCTTGGATATACGGAATTTTGGCAATTTACTAATTTAATATCATAATAGTAGTCCGCAGACTACGGTGCCATGGGCTCCTGGCATTAGGCCATTCAAAAAACAAGAAAGCGCTCCAAGCTGGTCGACGTTGCGGAAAATCCAAACACAGTAGTAGGTTATCAGGGATTTCGATGCCGCAACAGCTGAAAGTAGTTCATTGGCAGCCATTAAGAATTTAATGGAAAACAGCCCATTCCGTGCGTGCAGTAGAGGTAGGTACGAATGCCTTCCCCAACATAAGTAGATGAATTATTTGATTCACAGAACTTACAGACAGCAAATTAACGGCCGTGAGGTGGCGTACGGGCGCACCAACCCAGGCGGCCGATTATCGAGCTCTGGTAGGCAGGGATATAATCTCAAGCTCCTGCCAAAATGAGTCTGCCTACTCCAGGAGCCCATCACACATCGGCGGCCTCAGTGGTCTATGTAAATTATGAAAAAAACGTGCTTTCCTGGGGGTTCTGCAGATATTATAAGAGGGGTCTGTACGAGTTCTCGGGATAATCGAGTCTGCTACAGATTAGTAGGACTTCGAGAAGTTCCGTGATAAATAGGACTCTAGAAAACTTCCAGTTAATCAGCTAACAGAAAAAGGTACGAGAAGGGGTTTGCACCCCTTTAAAGACCCGAGGTGTTGTCGGAATGCCACTCGAACAGGAGGAGGTATTATGTCGAGCGTGAAGTTCGATTAGTCACCGATGCTTTCATAGATTTTCCACGGTACTTAGCTCAGCAAGAGAAGCCGCAGGTAAGTCTCTGGAGAAATTGATCCCTTTTCTGACAAATAAACGAACAATACAAACAACAAAGGGCGAGGAAATCCCGATGTGATGTAGGCCACGCTGCAAACGTAATGTTTTATGAAACAAATATTTTTCAGGAATTCTAGAAAATCCAAAATGCCACAGCTCAACTGACCTTGCAGATGCTACGAAGTATTGATCTAAGTGAACTGCCGGCTATGGTAAATGAGTCGTGTACCTACGTCAGCTTACTGACCTGACTGCGTACGTTTTACTCGCATTGACGATTTCATTAGTGTCTGCGTAGGTAGCGCTCCACTGATTACTGAGCTTCGTCGAGATGGCAGACAGAACGTGGACACGTGTACCTGGCAAGAGCTTCCATCACGTTTCTATTGGTTACGTTGCACTATTTATTTGAAGATAAAGCTTGTTTTGTAATGCAGAGTGTGCGAAGAAAAGAAATGCATTGTTTGCTTGATGTCACCTGCAACTGTGGCGGTGAATTTAACGGTAATTGTTTTTGAGAAAATCCCCAGTAAGTCATCCGGAGCGCAAGTGTCTTTTTCGAACTGTAAAAATAATGGTGTTTTTGTTCTAATGAGATATTTGCAATCTCTGCTTTGTGCATATTTCTACTGCAACACTGTGTCACGTTGCATAGAGTGGTGATACCACGTCTGTAGGTCCCGTAACCACCACGGAGGAGCTCAGCCCGCCCTCTAGTGACTTGGCTGGTCACTAGGGCGAACGAGCTCTTCACATGCGATGGTACACCAACGACACTGGCAAACTGTAACCCAGAGAACCATACTAGACATTAGTCCTCTCGAAGAAAGAAAGAAAAAAAGACTGACAAGAAGGTTGCTAAGTTTATTAGTATGATCCCGGTTCATAAATATATCTTAAAGAACAAGAAATCATCTTGGATGTTCTTCTCGAGCTTAAACCTGCGATTTACGTTCGCTATTATTTATAAAGTTGATCATCTTGTCCTTGAAGGCACGCGAAAAGTTACATTTCGACTTTACGTCCAGTTTCGATGCTCACAGGACAAGCACCTCCCCTTTGCTTACGTTGTTTGTTTTATCTTTTACCGAAATACGAGTCAACAAACTTTCCAACCTTTACACCGCTTCTGTAATTAATATATATATATTTCCAATTAAGTTATTAAATAAAGTTTTCCTGCTAAATTAATTTGAAAATATTAATTGCTTTTGATCTCAAGAAAGGAAGAAAAAAACCGCCGTCTTGTATCTGATATTTTCTAGAATACGAAACTTTTAATTTGAAATTGAATTTTTTTAACCAAGCGCCATTTACAACCGGAAACAGACAAAACAAAGCGTTCGTTATCTTCTTTCAAAACGTCAAATCCTTCCCGCTCTGCTTCCACTTTCTACTGGAAGAAAACAAAAGTAACGAGTTAAATTTATTGCACAAATCAACGGTTCTTAAAATAGAAAGTAATTGCTTTACTTGCAGCTAAATGAATTTATTAATGAGCACCCGGAGTTACATCTTTGCACGGTAACCATACGCAATGATTTGTTTCTAATGTTCCGTTGCTGAAAAGCTGCATTGGTATTTAACTACACACAAAGAGCCTGCCTCGTTCTGGTGGAGACGTCAGGGATTTTAGAAGACCCGCTATCGTTAATGCGCTGGTGTCCTTATTGGAAACATAAAGAGACATTAACTTCTTTGAAGTACTAATGTCGGACTATCGCTTATTACGGCTCATTATCTGGCTTCTGGATGGAACTAAATTTAGATATCTCTGTCGTAATTGCTTTAAACGTAACAAAAGAAATTGTCGGGATATCTCAACTTTGCCACTCTAATTGTTTGCAAAGTATATGAAAGGATCTAAGTCGGAGTGGAACGTGATGCATAAAAAAATGGATCCTGTTGTCTTTCGCATTATTCAGCACTTTTAAGAAAAAGTGCGCCATGTTACGGGGATCTCATGGTAGGAATTGGATCCAATGGGAAATGCGATATCTAATCTACTAGTGTCATCATTAACCATTAATTTGTAAAATACCGACATAAAATACTATCCTTCAAGTTGTGAAAGCCATATTTATAAATGCCAACTATTCTGTTAACTTTTTTGGTTAAGTAAATACCATAACAGCGGTTTATGCACGTGGAATGCTAATTATACAACGATTAGTTTTCGATCAATTTTAAACAATAGTAGGAATAGCTAACGATATAAATAAATTCACGTTCACACGTGAATGAGATCTACGCTTCATTATCTAGAATTCTCCATCACACTGGTTATTTTGACTTAAATTCCTGACAAACGCACAATCCGCTCAGCAAACAGGAGTACCTTTCGACCAGCTAATTCTCTCCTCACCTTGTAGATGGCGCTAATCACGAGATCAAATCCATTCCGCGCGGTTACACGAGATCTCGATGAAAAAGTCGATTCCCAGGAATAATTACGCTCAGTATTAACAAAATTATTCAGGGAGCTATGCGGTCCGCGTTACCAGTTCAACCGAACTAGACACTCGGTGGGCGATCGAGTTCTTGCCGAACGAGATTCGAACCAGGGTCTGCCTTTGCACGACAGTTACTCATAAAAGTACTGGCGTGATATTTACTGAGCCGTTGAAGACGGACTTCTTTCTGGTAGGGGTCATGTGTTCAGCGTTTTCCCGACTGACTTCTCAGGAACGAGCAGCTGATAATTAATGCGAGATACAGCGCCTTGCTCTTTAAAACAGCTTATCGTTGCAAACTGGCTCCCCTTACCGAATGTCGGATCTCATTCGCCCATAGATAGATCGTCTTTTTGTTGAAGACCACCAGAAGCAACCAGTCCAGAAGAATCCCTTCCAACTCGAACACTGCCAAGTTCTCGGTCGCACTTGCACCTCGTGCCACGGCAGCCATTCGCTCAGAACGCCTGCCGATTCCTTGCATTCTCGCGGCCGTGTGACCGGAGATGGCGACGGAGTACGAAGAACCAAAGACTCGCCAGTCTTCCACTCATCAACAAACCGACGCCCTCCCTCTCTCGCCCAGATTCCTTAGCCGGCCTCCGCCATTATCTAAAAATCACCTGAAATAACGAATCTACATCAGCAAGTCGACACTCCATCCGCTAAGAGCCGGAACTAAGCTTGTAACGTCAGATTTTGTCATGCGTCAACTAGGAAACTTCTCTCATTTTGGCGAATACTCGTACAAGGTCTGCATGAAAATAAAAGATGCTTGTGAATTTGAATTTGAATCTCGTCTGCGCTATCTGAATGTACCAACCACTTGTGGTATTGTTTTCTCTATTTACAGCTGAACTGCCATTGTCTTCCTGAAACTGTCGGGTCTAGAATTATCTCTCCTAATATATCCACCCGTAGACGATCAGACTACGCAAAAAATTCTCTGTTGATGTGGAAGACCTGTCAGATCCTTCCAGTCGCAGCCATATAACTAAACTGCACGATGATAATTCGATTAACTGTTTGCCACATTCAAAAATGCTTGAAACTTTGAGAACTTTCCAGCGAATCGATTCTAATCTCTTCCTAATAAGGTGCATAGTGGCAGAAGTTTTAGAGAATAGCAATGCTTACTTACATAAAATCGACCAAGAACGAACTGTATACCGAATATGTACGCTTCAGGATTTTATTAATTATAGTTTGCTTTGTTGCTCAGGTGAAAGCGAAAGAGTTGCGAAGGAAGAGAAGGCTAACTGTGCCTTGTGGCTTGCTGAACTGGGTTTGGTTACCGCAGCGAGACCAAAGTTTGGAGCGTATTGCGGACGATCCAGGGAACCGTTCAAACAAATTAATTCTCTTAATAAGCGAAAACACGCCAAACTATTTTATTTATCAAAACACAACAGCAGCAAACTTTATCCGAGTTTCCGTCAAACGCATAAGGCCCATATTTGGGTAAATCTTTGAAACCCCCAAATATTGTAGAATATAGATGCTGAAGTCGACTTAGCAAAGAGCTTTGTAGAATAGCGACTCTCCCATAAATTCTCGCCACGTTCAAGATTTGACAAATCAAATATTCTCTAGATCAGGGGTTCCCAACCAGGGGGTCGCGGAACCCTGGAAGTTTCGGTTTTTGTCGAATGGCCGAGTCAAGGAACTGTTATGTGTTTATATTTACCGTATTTGCCGGCTTACAAGAATTACCCTGCGTCCAATACACCGGTATCACTGATGGGAGGCCGAGCGCCCCGAAGGTGTAAGGCTTATCTCCCACGGCAGGTACTCCCGTCACAGGCTCCTTCGGTAACACATTGCATCACACTCCCCCCCCGCTCCGCGGTTTCTTGTCGCTCTGCCACCCTCATAGAAACACGGACAATACGCTGGCGACAAAGACCGGAACTCGAACTGTTACCTCAGTAGGACTGACGCAATCGAGCCGCGCTACCATTGGCTAACTCCATTGGGGCCTCGAAGTGTACCACAGTAGGACTGACGCAATCGAGCCGCGCTACCATTGGCTAACTCCATTGGGGCCTCGAAGTGTTACCACAGTAGGACTGACGCAATCGAGCCGCGCTACCATTGGCTAACTCCATTGGGGCCTGCAGATAAAAAACTCGGAACACGACGCCTGGGGCAGAGCAGGCTACAAAGACTGGACTGACTTCGGCAGGACGCGCGCTAGCCAGCTCGATTTTAGGCAAACTTGGGCACCAACACGAGAAAGCTGTTCTGATCAGAGGTAGAGCTCACTGATACCAGTAGATTTCTGGTCAGCTGTTGTGAATTTACTATATGTGCAGATGTTGTTCCCAGAAAAATCACTAAAATAGTTTTCAATAAATGTATGATGAACTGTACTAAAACTCTTATTTATGTGATTTTTTTTGCTAAATTTATTTTTTGATTTTTTTTTTCAATTATGGAAGTGTAGCAGGTGGTCGCGGGTCTTTTGAGTATTATAAAAAGGTCCACGAGTCCAAAAAAGGTTGGGAACCACTGCTGTGGGCTGATTAAAGTTCCTTTACTTTGATCTAGATCCAACGCCCCATAAAAAACCTTTTTTTTTCCCTTTCTAATACAGCCGGAAATGTTTTATCTGAAATTCTTTCCAGCCAGAAACATTTATAGCATAAAGGTCAAGGTAATCGAAGATTTATTGATGCCGAAAATAACCGGTTACTTTGAGTCTGTTGTGCGCCATTACTTGGTACCGTCTGTGAGGCCCTACGCACCACGACACGGCACCGAGAAGTATCTGATAAAAGAAGAAGCTGTGATTGGAGATGGTAACTGGTAACTTAATTTTGCGCAAGATCTATAGTTACACAGCGATTCCCAGATTCAAGTACACATGAATTCTCAATTGCTGTTGCATCTGTATTATTAGATAATTTCTTCAGCAAAAAGCTGATTTGTGATTAGGATAAATCAGGAGTGATGATTGTTAATGGTAAAAATGCGAAGGTCTGGAAGCCATATCGATAAGCAGACATTTATCCCCTCACCCCTGAGGAATGTACGAGACATTGTATCTAATATCGACTAATCTTAAGTAAAATGAATGAAAAATGTTGCGTATCTGCTATCTACAAAATTCATCTTGTTTTGTGCTTAACCTCCAGCTATATATGTGTATATATAATTATCTACAAGTAAAATGTATTTTTGCATTTATGCTTTACGGATTAAACTAAAATATTTAAAAAATTAAAGTGTCATTCCTTAAAGTTTTTTAGGTATCTTAAAAAAATAATAATTCGCAGTGAGTCATTAAAAATAAAGAGAAACAATGTAAACAACCTGCTATTCGCCCTGCAGATAAACTGACTTGTCCAGTTATTAGATTTTTCGATATAAACCGAGATCGGTTCAGTTTCGACTGGTCTCTGTAGTTGATGAATCGGTTACCAGGGGAGCTGTATCCGATGTCTGCGCATGCTCAGATCGCTTCTTGTCAGAGAGTTAGCATCCTTTATACGTCTCGCTTGCTGATCGGTTGTACTCTCTCTTGCTATTGATTTTTGTCAGAGATAATAACTATAATCCTTGTAATATGTCGTCTAATAGTACTGAAACTGGTCAGCCTAGTTCTGCGGAAAGAAAGGAAGAGACAGATCACCAAGATCTTAGTATCGACTGATAAATAAGACGCAACATTTGTTTAACAACAGTCCAAACGGACATCCGACCATCTTCTTAGGATCCTTTACTTATCACTACTGGAGGAGTCTCGACGAGAAAAAGGGATTTCTCCTCTCCTAGTAAACTGGCCAGGTCTGGAAGGACAAGTTTACAATATAAATATAGCAGTCATGCAATCTTAGAAATGCTAATTTTTAAGTGATGTGATTGAGGAGGATACTAATATTTTTCGCAGACAACACATTTAAAGGTCGTATGTACGAGTATATAAGCTATTTTGCTAGAGACGCATTTATGTTTTGCCTTTAGCTCGGATAATGGCGATACAGGCGATCTTTAAATACTTGCCACGACATGTACACCGTAATAAAGCACCGTCTCTTCCAGGGAACAGCAAGCGAGTATAAACATAAAGCAATTACTGACCTCATTGTCCGTTTCCGTGATCCTTTCAGAAAATCCCATCACCAAATTACTCACTTCCTGCGCTCGGTCTCCGAAGGACCGTTATCAACAGCCGCTCAGAAATTTTCAATTATCACTCTTCCGTGCTTTCAGTCGGGGCGGCCTCTATTGTCGGTCTGGCGAAACGAAGAAAGGAAAAAAATAATGCATTCGACCGTTCAGCTTTAATTTTCCTTTCAATCTCTCTTTTTAGGGCGGAAGAGAACGCGCTGTTCTAGGTCCGTCTAACGACGGCGTTATGATGACATCACAGATAGAAATGGGTGAGGGTGCATTGTTTTCGAACTCGCACGATGCCACCGCGAACAAACTGGCCAACAGGTGATAGACACGGGTCCGGAGGCATCGAGTTGTTGATGAGGAGGGAAAAAGGGGGGGGGCGTGGTGCTATCGCTCCCGGTCACAGGGATGATTATTTGAGGTCTGGTTTCGCAGACCCACATAAAGGGAGAACGTACGCTCGAAACTCCCTCTCGGCAATTTTCGCCTCGTATTCTATATTGTTGGTTCAACGAGAAATAATAACAATAATAATAACAATAATAATAATGAGCAGACCTAAATCTGAAACAATAATAGAATTACGGAAACGAAATACAATGGGACAAATGGAACTATAAAGAAGAACATTATTGCCGCTCTCTTGCAGGCTGACAGACTGAATGCACCGAATTAAATTATTCATTGATCAATATATTATTTTTGGACCGAGATCGACTAGCGATTTCTATCAACGCTTCAAATAATCGTAGATAATTCTGCACTGGCAACTCGCGTGTCTGTGGCATTTTCTTCGCGTTTATTATAATGCTTGGAATGGGGAAGTGTACGTAGGCGAGACCGTTAGATTCGTGTGGAGTGCCACCTGGCGTCTACCGTTCGAATCAGATGAGCGACGTTGAGGTGTGTGAATCAAACGGAGCCGTTGGGGGGCGCTTCCTTTGTGGATGACTTCCCTTGTTGTGAGCTACGGTGGTAGCGAGTCTCTTCTCACGCCGACATAAAAGCTCGAGGATATGTTAGACGCCGAACCGAAGGAATACAAAGTAAAACGATAAAAACTATGTGGATGATTTCCGGAATTAATGGAGCCGGTCAAAAATTAGCTACTCGTGGCATTTCCGCCAGTTATATCCGAGAAACCCCTACTTGGGAGGAAGCCAGAAAGAGAGGGGTATGTCGAATCGAGCCGACCTCGACTGGGATTCGAACTTGGTTTTCTCAACTCAGGCAGTCTACCCCTGAACAGTAACCCCTTCTGTTACATTTTCTAGCGAATAAACTAGGCTTTCCCAAGGCTATGGCTGCACAGTATCTGCAGTCAGACATACTTGCTATTTAATCATTCGTTGTGTTCCCTAGGTCAAGTAACGGATAATATGAACGACATGCTATTGTAAGTTATTCAAATAAACACTGAATTTAACCGGAGTTTTTCCAGTCCAACGATCCCACATCTAATGATGGAGAACTCCGGTAGAGACATTCGTTATCAGCGTCTTGAATATCAGACATACAGGGATTTTTCTGCCGCACACATTCAAATATTTACAAAAAGTGTAACATTAACGGTGAGTTATCACAAATTGGTAGAAGACCTTACTGCTAGTAACCGCGCCGTGCAGTCCGGCGCCATGATTCAGCATAGAAGATAATGGAAAAACACGCTCAGCTATAGTAAAAGTCTCGTGAAAGGGTGGATGCCGAAGATTTGGCTGCGGTTGATGCCGCAAAAATCGTTGACCATCACAGCTACGATAATAATTATAGTTAGCGAAATATAACGAGAAAGGGGTAGGCAGGAGGCGCCCCTACTTTGTCGGAGATGGGATGGTCAGCTTTAATCCCATTGTACTGTGGGAACGTTTCCTTAGTTAATGACAAAAAGAAGTCTCAGTGGGCAGATATATAAATATATATAATATAATATACAAAAATATGATAATAATTTATTCATAACAGTAAAGGTTAGAACTTAACTTTGTATCTTTGTAGTAAAACGTATCACAGGTAACTTAATCATTCTTCCTTACATCAGTACGAAATGAACAACTAACTACTTCTGCCATTGCTGCGTCACTATTCGCCATCATCGCTTGTTGTTGTTTTTTGTCAAGAACGGAGATCCTATGCCTACATTTCGTGAAGGATAGCCAGAAAAATGCCTCTGTACATTCTTTTCTAATAAATGCATGTCGAAAATCGCGTTTGTCATGCGAATACCCTTTATGGCCAGTCGGTGCAGAGGGGCGATCATCCAGAGAAATAACGGAAGATGGGAGATAACCCACCACGTTACATAACTCGATTTCTGCCTTCCGAGATAATTGTTTTTGTTTTTGTTTTTGTTCCCCCACAAACCCCCTGTTGTTGCAGCTCTAAAAAGCACAAACAGAAATTATTAATAACCGAGCACGTGTGACGCAGTCACGTGCGAAGGCGCATTTACTTCACACGATGATCACGTCTCCTGCAAACGGAGATTTCGTATATTCGGCCATGATAATCAGAGAGCGATCGAATGTAGTCACTCGATACGGTAAAGGTGCTTGCACCAGAAATCTCTGTTTATGTGATGTCCGATTTTGTCTTCTCAACAAAAAAAAAAAAGAAAAAATATTTTTTTCTTAAATAAGAAAAGAATTCCGATTTCCGGTAAAAGTCCGTTTGCCGCGAGTAGCCGGTCATTCTCACACTTGAAGGCATCTCAAAAGCAACTACGGGGCGGCGTTGGGAAAAACGACGATCCACACAGATTACGAAGTTCTGTGGAATTTCTACTAATTATTAACTTTATTTTAGAACTGCTCATCCTCGAGCAAACTTAACAAGGGCGATAACTTTCCTACTTACTGTGAGCAAGACGTTTTTCTAGAAGTGAGCAAATCAATAACAAAAGCATTCTCCTATATATTAAATCATTTTTCATTGTGCAATACAACAAAGAGATTTTGTCTTTGCAAATCATCTCCCTTTGTAAATGTTATCTTAATATTGGTGACATCATTAAATACTTTCTTTTCTCCCTCTTTCTGTGCTGATGTAATCTTTCTCTGTACTGACGCCATATCTCTCTGTATCGTCATTCCTCTCTCTCTCTCGTCTCTCTCTCTCTCTCTCTCTCTCTCTCATCTCTCTCTCTCTCTCTCTCTCTCTCTCTCTCTCATCTCTCTCTCTCTCTCTCTCTCTCTCTCTCCATCTCTCCCTCTCCCCCTCTCTCTCTCTCCTCTCTCTCTCTCTCTCCAAATACGACCTCTTGTTCCGGATTATTTAAAACACTGCGCATGCTTGTTGTTTCCACTCCGACACTACAGTGGCGACCAGGACGAGAAGATTTGGAAAGCTAATGTAGTAAGCTGATCACTAAAATAATATGGCCTTTGTAGGGTAAAATTGAGGAACATGAGGTGTACACGGACCAAGACTGGGATGAGCGAATAGAACAGCTATTTTACTGCCAACGATGTAAGGTTCAATGAAAAAGAGACGTTCGGTTTTGTTGACTGTTTATAAGTTAACATCCTTTGTCTTCGCCAAATCAACTTGGTAAAAAGTTGATGTGGCTTTAAAAAAAGAAAGATAGCAAGATAGCTAATCATTTCATGACTAAGCCCTTTATTGTAGTGAAAAGCTTCAAATTTAATAGCAGAAACAAACGAAACATGAGTCGGCCAGTAAGCTCAGTGGACACTGTGATTTTAAGGGATTTCTAAGAAGACATCCTCAGACAGAAATCTGCGCTTGTGTCATTGGCGGCGGTGTATCCAAAGAAACTACTGCCCGACCGTGAACTATCATCTAAGAAAGCTTTGGAAATCCCCGTGTTTGGAAACGGTGGACCAAGAGTGTTTTCGCTGTGGGAAAAGCAATCACTCCTCGGTTTTGTGTTTTCATGAAAACAGCAGATGCCATAAGTGTAGAGTAATGGATCATTTGATTACACAAAGCGTAGCATAGGGGAAGCACTCATCACCACTTTGAAGTGTCACATTTCAGCAGTCAACGTCACTGGAAAGTACAGCAGTTGCATACCAGGGCCATTACTCGTGTTAAGAACGAAGGATCTTGATCGTCTCGTAGGACCTGGTCATGTAGGTTAAAACTGGAATGGCGAAGCATCTTTACCACCATGCGAGTAATCACAGGTGAGTAGGGGTTGTGTGAGAAGTGCTCTCTGTTCTATGACAAGTTAGGTTCTGTGATGGGGCTAAACTGAACGATGACGAAAACGTTTAATCCGAGACCAACGCCTCATGTGCTTAAAGATAAGATTGCGGATAAAATTAACAGGAAGCTGCAGGAAGGGTGGAAACATCGGACTGGCTGCACCAATCGTACCTGTATTGAAAGTTGATAAGGCAGCGCGTATCCGTAGAAATTACAAGTTACGTAAATCCTTTGTTCATTGAGGCTGATTCTGATCACCTGCTGCCAACAACGAAGGAGATATTTAGTAAAATGAATGGAAATTTCCAAAATTAGATACGCTCCCTGCCTCAGCAATTTTGCTCGACGAGGATTTGTGTAGCTATATAATAATTAACACACATCTCAATTTATAATGTAATAATTGACTGCCTTTCACGTTTCATCTGCACCTGCCATTTTCCAGAAGACTAAGGATATAAAGCATCAGAAGGTTTGGAAAGAGTGGGAATCATTCTGCGATGTAGCATCGTAACTGGAAGGAACGATGCAGAACAGGTGATATCTCTAAATGACAAAGCAGTATCTTGATTACTTTGGCATCAAGCTGAAAAAATCTAAATGTATTTTGATAGAAGGCAAAGTAAAGGACTTTTTTGTTTGTTGTCAACAAATATACCATACATTCTTCGCTGAGAGAGGAAGTTATCTTGAAAATTCCAGAGAAAAAAAAGTAAAAGAGAACATCACTCGTGATTAGGTATTGTGAATTATTATAGGAAATTCATTCCGGATATATCTGTTTTCGTTCAGGCTTTAAGCAATACCAGTTAAGGCTGCAGAATGGCAATGGACCTAACCTTGCCACAAAATGTGTTCACGGTTGGAGATTTTTTTGTGAGGGATTATTGAAAAACGAAAACCAAAATTAGATTTATGGTGCGATGATACACCGGTTAGGTCCAGTTATTTGTTGGATTTATGGTGCGATGATACACCGGTTAGGTCCAGTTATTTGTTGGATTTATGGTGCGATGATACACCAGTTAGGTCCAGTTACCCACTTTTGGCGAATTAAGGTGGGAAAGGCCTGATCAGATTTGCGTCTGTGACCCAGACCTTCATTTTTCAAAGTTAACTGAACTTGAAGTACCGCTGAGTAATTTCGAAATGAGAAATTCGGCAGGGAAACAAAATCTTGAATACAAAAATTAACATTCGCGAAACTGTGCTAAATAAGTCTTTGATCATAATGTTTCTGTGGATTCGAACAAGAAGTGCAGTGTCCACGTCGATGCAAACGTCATAGAGATTAAATGAGAACATGACTTTCTAAACTAGGCAATAGAGCTGTGGAATGCTATAGCGATATAATACTTACTAGGATTTGTTAGTGAAATAAATTGAGTTTAGAGAAACATTTTTTCTGATAGTAGTTTGAGTTGAAGTATGATATTAAGGTGGAACAAGTGTTGAGCTTGATGTAACAGAATGGAGTTGAGAGCACCACGTGTTCTTGATGTATTTCAACACTGCGCAAGCTTACAATTTCATAAATTTGGAAGCCATAATAGAATTGGTATTTAGCTTGTTTTCTTACTCTGTGATAAACTAAATTCTTTTTTCTTTTTCTATGGGAGATAACTATTAACTTGTTTTAAATTTTATGTCCCTTGGATTGATAAAATCACTAGGATATATTTTATACATACGTTGTTGTTGTTTTTTTTTTCAAATGTTTTAAACTATAGACATGTTTCACTGTAGATATAAAATACAGTCTGCAGATCACTCGAGCACTGGAAGGCAAAACTCGAAACTGGAATAAACAGGGACTTCCTCGTTCAGATGGAGGAAATAATATTCCACGTTCAGCAAGCTGAGGGCGACAAGTAACAATACAATACAAAACAAATAGTCTCGTTGTACATTGGTAGAGGTCAAATAATATAATGTTGATTTTGGAAAAGAAATAGAACCAAATTATAATCACCTACTTTAAAGGGAAATATCGACGCAGTTCGGACAATGATGAAGGCTGACGGCATCCTGAAAATTAATGAAACGTAGCCACGAATATTTTGTACTATTTATGTAAATCGTATGTTGAGAACTCAGCTTTAATATCCCAACATCTTTAAGTTCCCAGCGATATTTTTTTAGCCTTCATTTTCTAGTTTAAAAAAAAACTAGGGATTTACTCTAATTTATTGCATACACAACTAGGAGGATATCTTAGAAAGCTATTTGGAATAATTTAGGGTTTTAAAAAGGCCCTTACTAATAATTTGACTTAAAAGATTATTTTTTTTTTTAATTTCTTTTACGGTGTGCAAGCCATGGGAGATGTGATTATAACTCGGGTAGAAAACAAAATGAAAGTTATCGACTTGGTAACACTACATGAAGCCACAATAAGCAGTAATAGACGTGGTCGGTTAAAGTCAGCACTAAAATCAAATTTTAAAATATGAAACAAAGATTTGAAAAAGGATAATTGAAAGGTGACAAGCGGGAGAGGGGGGAATTATTTTTTAAAAACCAAGATTCTCTCCCTTGTATTTAATTCCTCGTTTTACAGAAAAAAAAAAGCAAAACAAGAAAACATTAGGGTGATCTCCCTTTACGTGTACAAGAATGATATTAATTTACGGTGTAAGCTAATCAGCTTATTTAAAATTTGTACCAAAATAAGTTACGTACTTATGTTTTTACGGCTGTTGAAAACAAATTTAAAAACTAAAATCAATAAATAAATTAACAGAAGAGTGGAGTAAAGCGACTGCAACAGAAAACAACCTTTCAGTGTTAGCGTTATTATTATTATTATTATTATTATTATATATTATTATTATTATTATTATTATTATTTCTTATTATTATTATTATTATTATATTATTATTATTATTTCATGTAAAATGTTTCTTTTATGTTAAATTCTCAACTTTTTGTGTACTTTGATAAGAAAGTTAATGAAAGAAAGACAAGAAGACCGTTTAAGTTACACGTTGTAAAGGAGAAAGAAGATGGAAACTTCAATCGTTTTTGCAATTCAAATATATTTGGCGTCAATAGAGGGCGCCTCAGTCTTTCGTTATTTCACTTATTTTGTATACAAAGGTTTTAACCGATTGAAAACATGATACAACGGATTAATTAATAAATAAGACACAAAAAGTATAAAAACAACTAAGTCGTGGAAAGCTCAGGACATCGGAAGTTGCCTGTGCCGCCTTTTCAACTTCTTTACTTTCCTTGCCACCAAATTAATTTTGTTTCTCGTCTGAAACCACAAAGCCAGTCAGAGTCCCTTTGTTGTTACACCGCCTTTAAGCCCATGTCCCCCCGCTGTCTTTGATGGCAGCTGCCAAACCGACCAGTTCGACGACAACGGCAAATGTCACAAAACGGGTGTTTGTTTTAAAACTATTTACCCGAGGAATCGCCGGCTTACACATTTTCTCCAAGATCGGATCGGCTCAGCAGTCTCCCGTAACCGGGGGAACAGTCGACGACTTCTATCTTCGTCCAAGGAAGCGAAAACTGCTGCGATGTAGAAACGAAACTTAATGATAGATACATATAAACAACGGTCAGGGACGAAGGGGGGGGGACTTTCTCTTACTGTGTTTATGCATTTTAAAGGAAAGAGTTCTCGTTAATCATCTGACGATAAAGTCACCAAAGCAGAGTGCACTACTGATTATTACTACCAAGATGATTTCGTGTACCTGTTCATAACACCGGGGGGAAATCGTCGGTTTGCTGACCCATGAAAGCAAGTAAATGTCATATTTACTGACGTTTTCTAGGCACTTAGTGATAAAGATGAACTTCCAGTGACATTTACACTAAAATCAGAAACGATTTTGCTTTGCGTTACACGAATCACTGCATCATCAATGAACCGTAATGATTGGGGAAGATGACGTGGCACTTGTGCAGTGTCGCCAGCCGACATATACGACTAAATAGAATTCGTTCTGTGGATTTTAACGGACGGCGAAGCGTTAAAAAAAAAAAGAGAGAAGAAAATCACGTGGTCACCTTTTTCCGGCATCCATCTTGTGATACCCCGATGCATTTTATATTCGTGGACCACACGCTCGTTATCGTGTCAGAGACGTATGCCCGTCAAAGGATGATGCGCAAGAGCGCCACCAGGTGGAGACCAGAGACAAGTTCAGGTCTGCAGTGAGGCAGCCAGACAGACAGACGTCCAACAAACAAAACCCAAATCAGTTTAGCGACGAGAGAAGTTTTCAGACAAAGCAGAAAATTAAACGGCCACCGATGGCGGAACCTCGTCACATGACCGCGCGTTTGCACCTGCGAGATTTGATGCCGGTGAGGTATTGCATGCGAAAATTTATTTAATTTTTTTTTTTTTTTTCATCTTAAGCCTTGATGGGAAAGTTATGTTGTTAGTCCTCGATCGTCTGACAAATGGACCACCTATTTTTGTCGGGTCTTAAGGAGCAACCGACACCGGCTGGCCGCTAGTGCCTCCTCTCCCGTGAGTTCCGGTGAGGACGTGACACCCGCAGACGTAAATGGTCCGATATCACTGGTCCACTGTGTGCGCAGCTTTCGCATGGTCCCGCCAGATTTTACATCATCCGTGTGCGACCTGTGCGAGACGTGAGATCGACAAGACTGTAGCTTTTACCTGCAGCTAGGTATTGGATTTCCGGGCGGGACAGTGGATCTGTTGTCTGTTCCTGTCCGCATTGACTAGAGGCTGGATCGGCAAGAGCTTAGACTTCATTTCTCACGTCTATTAGGTCAGTTAGCTGTGCGATACTGATACAAACAACTCATTCAAACCCCCTCCGCCCCAAACAACAGCGAAACTGGAGAACAAGAACCTCGGTTATATAAAACCTGTTTTCTCTTATATTTAATTATTTAGGACTGACGCTGTCTGGTTTACTTAACAAGTCTCCAGCCGTCGGCTCCACTTACCCCAGACGTCACATCCTGTCCGCTTTACCCAATCACGTCACACTTTTGTCAGAAAGATGGCGTCCCGTAACTGAGGCGGAGGGTGATTGATCACCCGGGCCTTTAAATCTGGTAATATTTTTGCTGGCCAGCTCGGGATGCCCGATCGCAGGAACGGCCGGTTCGACCACCGCACTTAACTGAACTCCCTCACAGAATAGCAAGGCTGGCTGTTCTCAGAAGCGAATCGATAGCGTTATCTATGTCTAGGAAGAATCTGGTGTTGCGAGGCGCGAGTGTCTGTCTGCGGCGGTCTGCAGAGAGCGACCGTAATTCAGAGACATACCTCAGTCTATAACGGCAAGCACCTGCCTTGTGTCTGTGGACATGTATTAGTACTAACATCAATAGAAATAAAAGTGTCAACGGGGCAAGCCGGCAGGAAGAAGGATCGCACACGTGTCGTCAGCCAGTACCAGTGGCCCAAATCAGTAGTCTAACGGTTTTCCTGACAGGCTAATTATATGTAGGATAAAAAGATTCTGCGCCTGTTGCGTTCGGTATTGATCTGTACTCCTGAGAAGTGCCTCATTTTAAGAACTCCACGATTATTTCGTTATAAAGGAGACGTATTAAAAGGTAAGCAGGGATTACGGTCGATTATCTCTCTATTGCGAACAGCCCGAAACTTTGTTGATCACCAAAAGGGTGTAGAGCAGAGCGGCCCTTAAAATTTGTGGTGCCCAAAGCAAAACTAATTTTCATCCTAATCTACTGAACAACAGAATTTCGATTTGATAATTTCAGTACACATGGACTTATTGGGTCGTATTTCGAACACTACAGTCCGCACGGTACTGCATTTCTGCATAATCATCCATGAGGATCTAGGGTAACACCTACAAAAGATCGAAAACACATTTCATTATCTTCTAAAAGGAAGTACTATAATCTAGACAGAGTTCGCCCAGCCGAGTTTTGTACCTCTCGACTCGAAGGTTGCTCGTCTCCTGGCCGATCGATGGCCCCCTTTCTGCGTACCCAACCTCGCTATAGATATTTATAATTTTAAAATGATTTCTCCTGTACCGGGTTCGATCCCAGGTTGGGGTCGGAGGAGAGTTGTCGCTGATGATCGCCATAGCGTGAAACAGCTGTATGGCATTTCCTTGTCGCCCCCGACGTGAGAGAGACCTCCCGGGTCCTTGGGGGCCCCGGTGTCGGGTGGACCGGGCCGCTTGTCAGCTCGACGAACATCTCTCAGTCACGAGGAGGACTCGGCGGAGAACAGGCCACTTGTCTTCACGGGATGCGATGCCATTGACAGAGAGCCTTGTTCGGAAGTCCAACTCGCTCAACAACAGCAGCATCAGAACTGGGCGATACACGTCGCTATATTTGTTCTTAACATCTCCGTAAAAAAACACCTGGAACAACAGCGGCTTCCGAACAGGTAAAGTAATGATGCATTCCGTATGAACTTTAAGAAGCCGTATAAATGAGCCACGTTACATTTAACACGAGGATGTCATTTACGAAAATTTATAATCAACAAACGCACCGGCCGATCGTCGCCAGTTACACGGGAATCTACAGGTAGAGGTTAGCAGCCGCGGTCATTTAAAAGACCCGCCTCGATCGCAGCGTGGGCGAAACCATAGATCGATCACTCTTCCAGAAGCTGTCCCGAAACGTTAGAGCGACGATTTTAGCGCTGAATCTTCATCGTCTCTTCGGAGGACTCTGAGGTGGGCGAGGCCAAGCAAGAAACCATTGGTAGTCTTTTATTTAGAATGCATACGTCCTTTGAAAATTCAAACGAGTTTTTAAAAAAATATATTAGAAATAAGGGTACTTGTCAAAAAAGGGGGGGCGAGGTGCGAAAATATGAAATGTTTCTCTTTTTTATATAAGATGAGTGGCCTCAAAATAGGAAGATGCTCGGATAAAAAAACTATCGTTCCACTGTCCGGCGATGGGAGTGATGGAGTTCTCCCGAATAGGGGCCAAGCTCCAGCTCATCTGAACGCGGGCAATGAAAGGAAGAGATACCGGAAACAAAAGGGAAACTTTAAATGCTAATATCTTTTACAGGCGGTTATTTGTTTCGCGAAAAAACGAAACAAGAAGAAAAACAAAAAAAAAATGATAATAAAAGAGAGAATGCGTTTAATTTAATCTAATTTCACAGGAACAAAGGGAAAGTTATTCTGTGCAGGAGTAATAAAGTTGACGCCTGTTTTAGAATGAAAAGCAATTACGATGAAAGGGCGGGTTTGATCAGGAGAAGGGAGAGAGAAAACACACACACACACACAACACACACACACACACACAATCGAATACGAATATCGTCGATGGGTGGTAGACGGACAGGTTCTCGGCGGTGAGGAGAGGAATTTTTTTGCTTTCTAAACTTATTTTATCTAGATTTTTAATTTGTCCTTTGTCCAAAAATAAACAAATGTAATATTTTATTTTCTGCGGCATCAAAGTTGAATTTAATGAATTAGGGGTTTAAAAACAAACAAACACGAAACAGTGAATGGGAAAAGTACAAAAAGAGAGAGAGAGAGAGAGAGAGAGAGAGAGAGAGAGAGAGGAGAGAGAGAGAGAGAAGTTAATGAGGCTCGTTAGGAGTTTAAAGAGAAGTGAATTAGGGTTTGGGCGTGAAGTCTAAAACTAACACGATTGAAGTTGATTCTTTAAGCTGGATGCCACAGATTATCTGCTTAAAAGGATCTCAGATATATTCTTGGTGTTTATTTTTTATAAGCACCTCGGATTACGTCGTAGGGTTTAGTCTACAGCGTATCAGCTCAGCGAGTAACTTTCAACCCTAAGACAGGAAAAAAAACGGTCAAAAGGGGTTAATGTAAAAAAGCCACATCTTCTTTCACAAACTGTAAACGTGATTAATAATAATAATATAATAATAATAATAATAATAATAATAATAATAATAAATAATTTAAAAAAAAACAGGTAAATGTGTATTTAGAGTGGCAATACAGGCTGAGAAAACAAATTATTTGCATTTTTGAAAAAAAAATATTCTAGATTAAAATATAATTTGTACAGGTAGCACAGCGATGGGATGACTGGTTTACCGTTGTCTTTTCATGTCAGTTCCATCCTCCCGTCATCATAGGGTTAAAACATGGCTTTGTTTCAGAGAATTACTCAGACCGTCAGCTTGATCTGGCATCAGTGAAGCCATGTGTGTAGTGTAGCTAAGGCCTCTCTAATTTTATACCACCATATCTATCTGTGATGCGGTGCGTACATTCGACTCTCTACTGACCAACAACGATTTGGTTCACAAGACGAGTTCCGTGGAAGATGCAATTTCTAACGTAATCGTTGGAAGATTTTCTACCTTTGTTGACAGGCCAGTCAATAGGTGAAGAAAGTTGGTGATCAATGAAGACAGCGGAATAATTGCCACGACCCCAGGCAGTACTAACGAGGAATTTTCATAAAATACAGATCTGTCTGACAAGATGTATTAGTCAGGAATTGTTTTATCGCGTAGATACGATATATTCACCTGTCAAATTACTTTTGAATACAGCGAGCTTCAAAGAGACCATCGCTTCAAGATCACATTTTCAATGTGTGAATTAATATTAAATGATAATTGAAGCGTAATTCGTTTTCTTCCAGACTGTAATTTTAAATTATTAATGTAGATAATAAAAGCAGCAATTAAAATATGTCAATTTAGGAAATAACAGAAGGTTTGGTTCGGCAGGAATTTGACTTGGCTAAGTTAATGGCGGACTGTTTACTTCCGTTTTTGCAATTTCTATTGCTATGTTTCGGACTTGTCTTCAGACGTATTTCGATATCTTTAATGATAATAGTCGCTTATGACGCTGGAAGATTTCAAATCAGGAACCAAATGGCTGTGAATCCGGTGTAATACCGACGGAGCTATTCCAACAGCTAGCATTTACTGGTGAAAGTTTTAGCTTTAATTAAACCGGCCAACTGCTTTTCCCCATGAGATCTCGGCTTTGTTAGCCCGTAGGCGGGGTAACCATGCGTGACTGAGACATACAGTTACTCTGCTGATGGACTGGTAAACCGCTATGCCATTTGCAAATTTGTCGGAGTCTACAATGGGGATCAGTGGCCAGAGTTTCTGTTCCTGCCAACTTTGGATGGTGGGAGGAAGGGAAATTTAACTAGATGTGACTGCTTGATGACTGTGTATAACGACCACCCGGGGTGGGGCTCTTAAATTAATCTCCAGAACGACCTTGACCTTTGTATGATCAGTCACTTTACACTTCCCTCGACATCTCCAGAAAGGAAGACGACAAAGTAATTTTGTTTCTTTCTAGAAACTGCTCCATTCGACGGGCAGTGATGATGATGGGTGTGGGACTTGACGGTTGAGAGCCCGCTCAGTACGAACCTATGTAGAAGTTGTACGTTACAAACAGCACACAACGGGTACTATAACTTGTTGTCCTCACAGTACTGTTTGTACAAACGGAAAACTGGTGGATAGAACTTCTCTTAAATATGTACCAGACCGTCCACGAAAAGACTCCTGACTCAACCCCAGGCCGAGTTTAAGTGAAGGTAGAAAGGAAGAGTCCACTTGAACTGTGGGGATAAGGGAAAATGACTGGTTCACATCTAGCCAGGGAAAAGTAACTCTCGATATTATATATTCGCATAAAACGCTGGATAATTCATATGCATCCATTACGTATTATGTGCATAAACAATTTCTGTCTATCGAGTCTTCTTTTGTTGGTCGTCGGATGGTTCACCATTTATCGTTAGATCAGAGTTACCGGTAGTTATAGTTAGTTAACGTTAACGTTAGACCAGGTTAGTTTATGGTTAATTGATATTGGTTTAGGGCTATCTAAGGTTCGATTCGTTAGTTAATTAGTTTTATTAAAAAAAGACATTATAAATTTTAAAATGGCCACACACTTTACAGACTAAGGAAAGGGCACTTTAAAGGATAAAAAGAAGAATCTTTGCAGCTAGTACTGACTATTTTAAGTACTTCAGCTATCCTTCTATTACTTTATTACTGAAATCTATCCTGGTGCGCGATCTGAGAGGGTTATTCCGCTGACTTCTTAAAGTCAGTTAGCCAGATGTAGTTTGTAGCCTTTCCCTATCGATGTATATTTATTAGCGATATCACATGGCTACTTACCATTTATTTTCTGGATACAAAATATTAAATACATTTTAGTGAAACACATTGAAAAGGTTTGCCTTTTATTCTGTCAACTACGCATTTATTGTTTGGATTTTTAAAAGGAATAATACTGGCATTAACACCGTAAAAATGAGCTGGTGGGGAAAGAGTTAAGTGATTCATGCTTGGTTAACTCTCCGCTGTAGGTTCGCCAAGCACCAGCAGTCAAAATTAAAGCTGATGATATTTTATGAAATTAAACTCTGTTTAAAAATGTAAGGAATCGTCCCATTTAAATCTACTATTATAATTTGTCTTTCCTAACTGAAGGTTGCTCTATTTTTTTTTTGCTCTAAGAGAAATATATAATCATTACGAAAAATAAAAAGGAGAAAATTGCAAAAAAAAATGTGGGCAGTGATTTAGAGAATATACGCAGTGGTTTAACAACTACTCATTAAAATACCAAACCGAAGCGAACCATAAAGTCTAAACCAAAATAAGGCTGGCGGTTCGTTACTCCGACTATCTATAACTCAGGAGTATATGAGGCATCGTCTATGTGCGATTCTCCCCTTCATCACCTCGGATGCGTTGATTATTTTTGGTTCTACAGTTTTCTCCCACAACTAAGAGATGGAGGCTTCCTGTGGAGAAGATTCGCTGTGATAGACGGTATAGCCTGTCGATTTCGGAAATTGGCACCATTTATCGCCAGGTAGAACACCTTTTCGTCAGAATAAGTTAACGAGAGAGAATGTGCACACCGTCTGAAAGTAGAATAAACTTCGGCGTTTTATTTAAGTTTCTTCCACGATGGATTGTCGAACCCCTGACCAACCCCTTCAGCAACAGACCCGGATTCTCACGGCGTCACTGCAGCGGCTCTCGTTGGTGCGATCGCCTCGAGACAATCGTCTGAGGTCGGGCGGGTTGGAAAGAAAGAGAAATTTATCAACCGTTATTTAGAAAAAGAATGGCTTCTATAGATTGCTGAAGTAGTGTGACCGGCACTTTGCTAGCTGTATTCATTCGGTCCGAAATCTGGGTTGGATACCCAATTTTGACAGGTACTGTATATTGTATAGCACCACCACGTAAGGTAGGGAGCCAGCCCTGAGGCTTGACACATTTGTCGTACCTATTTAGCCAAGCAAAGGCTTTGTATAGGGGCGCTGGCAAATGTCTGAGAATATACGAGACTATTGTTCAAAGTATTTAGGGATAGAGAGATTTGGGTTTCATATTTTATATTAAGTTAACTTAGGTATAGGTCACATTAGAGATATTTCACATTAAGTTAGGGTCTAGCGATAATTTGTTAGTTCAGAACAGGGTTAGGTAGGGGATAGTTTTGGTTAGATTACGGATAATAGGTAGTTTAAGTCAGTTTAGATTACGGTTAGGTTTAAGAGTTAATTTTAGATCAGATTTAAAGGATAATTTAAATTATGTTAAGTTAGGGTTGTGGTTAAAAGATAGTTTAGGTTAGATTCAGGTTTAGGACTAAGGTGGATGTACATTTTAGGTCAGGTTACGGTTAAGAAATAACTTATTTGGATAGGATCGTGGTTAGGTAGATATTAGGTTACAGTCAGGGTTAGGGGAATGGGTTGGGTTAAATCTAGCCTGGTGGAAGATTATGCATAGGTTAAGATAATCTAGTGTTAGGGTTATGAGGTTGGTAAATTCAGGGCTAAGCCATATTTGCAAAGCTGATGTTAATAAATAGATAGGGTTAAAATAGCCTTGTGTTTAAAGTTATATTTAGTTTTAGGGGTTACGAATCCCTCTAAAGAAAGTTAATTCTTTCAAATTATCTGTGAATCATTGTTCAACGTTGAACAGATATAATATTGGTCTTCCTTTTTGTACACATCCTGGACGCTTCTCCATCCATCTTGCAACGTCTGAAACCTCTTCCTCTCCAGTCAGTTTCCAAGCCGTGTCTGATGAGGCGCCCATCAGCATCCCTCTTGCCTTTGCGTGGTCGCTGGCGACAGTAGCTTCTTTCTCGATACAAGGTCGCGATGATGACCAAGCATCGAGCATCGATAATTAAAGACGTTCTGGAAACTTGTCGACAACTCTTCCCACCAACCTGCCGCCTGTTAAAACGGAAGGGGCCAAATAAGGGTTACTTATTAACTCTCATCGGCACTTCTATGTCAAAAGATGCACAGCCACTTAAGCTCCTCTGATAGTAGCATAAATTAGCTGACAAAACGTTAATATGCCTTCTTAAGCTAATTACGCCTGTTTATTCTTAATGGTGATCACTAAAGTGGCGGCTTTCAACTTAAACAGGAAACAATAAATACCAACTAAATATCCTGAGGGCCATCTCTGCGTGCCACCTTAGAGTGGTTGCCTTTTTTTCGCTCTTCTTCACCAACCGGCAGCGTGGGTTTCCTCTCGCATCTACAAATATTTTTTTTTAAAAATTCCCCGGTGAATGGGACGATGTCGACACGCAGGAGTGGATATGGACCTTTACCTAACTCTTTATTTTAAAAAGTCTTCTCTCAAGTAGGCAGGCACTGCTTTGAAATTATCTTATCAAACCCCATAAGTCCTGATCCTAACCTAACCCTAATTCTAAACCAAACCATAGCATTTCAAGCTGATTGCTCTAATATAGGGCGTTCGAAATCCCCACTTAATTCTTTTCTGTTTTGGTGGTAAAGATGTACATTTTTCATGCCAATATCTCCGCCGCCATGTACTGAGCGGTGGCGCAGCTGGGGCCAGCAGAACGGCTGTTGTACCTGATCCCCTTCCTCCCATTTGCCAAAGGCGCTACGCAAAAGTCGTCTTTGCTCAGGTGATTTCAATCAAACCCTGTACCTTGACGATGGATACTTCTAGAAAGTCTTCTTTGCTGCATCCACTTTTTATCTTAATCACCAGACGAAAATCACGAACTTATCGCAATTTTATGCATCGGCGTAAATCTTCTAACTTCTGCTGTCTGACACATCTCCAGAGAAGATTATCTTTGTTATCCCCCCCAAACATTGTCTACGTTCCAGTTCAACTCTCGCAGATTCTTTTTAATGGCGGGATTCATCCACTGCGTCGCCTTTTCAGCTCTTCTATAAAACAACAGTAGAATCCACGGCTGAGTTCAGACTGATATCCATCTTTGCTGGGGACTTAGTTTCTGCTTCCAACTCGAGGGTCTCTCTCTCTCCACGTGTCCTTTCTTACGCCGGCTCACCACTACTCCCTGATGGTCCGGTAATGGTTGGCTCACTACCATCCTTTGTAGGCTCGAAGTGCTAGCATCTACTCCATTCTCCGACCTTTATAAAAGTTTTCTTTTTCGTCTAAACCACCCAGCCAACATCGTGCTGCACGATTGTCTTTGTCGTTGACTTTTTTAACTTCGGCAGGGTTTATATTAAACCACGAATCTCTATCGTACCGATACAATATGCCTGATAATCGGTCTTTGCCTTTTTGATTCGCTTTGACAGCGTTTTTATAAATTTAACGAAAGAAACCGAAATCCTATAACCTTAAAAGCAGCTTCAATCTGCCCCGATATTTATTCCGGATTAACTAATATCGTCTTCTCGTCGCCCCTAACTAAAAAGCTTTCCTCGTGGCCGTATCTCTCCCTATATCGCGCACCTCTTCCCTGGTAATGTTGTCTGTGTCCAAGGTCTAAATCAATTTACGTTCATTAAAATTGCTCACCTGATAATTTATCTACTTAATGTAGTTTCAATTTTTTTCATTTCACTTGCTATCATCTTCGAAATTACTATAATATAATACAATAGAATATAGCAAGGGCGTGCCTCTTTTAACCCTCTCAAGGGAGTTTAGTTAATGGAATTCTGGAATGGTGCCACTGCTCGGTCAGGGTAGAGAATATTTCCTTATTTTATCAAAAATTCATCTGAGGTAAACACCACAATTTTAAAGTACATATCATAGGTGTTAAAAGCATTTAAAAATGAAAACAAGATAATGTATAAACGAATAGTATAGACGTTTAGTTATATTTAAAAAAGAAGATTTTTATTGTGTAGAAACACATGTGTACTGTTTAGCATAAAATATGGCGGAGTAGAGTCTACGTTCTAGGGTCCGTTGTGGTACAGAGTATATTGTAAAGCTACTAAAGTATAAGATGGTAGTTTAAAAGCGAAACCCAGCAGACTGTAATATAATGCCGGAGACATTGCTGAAGGCAGTAATGAAATGATTCGTGTAGTTCTATGTAGTAAGTGCATAGGGTAATGAGTACGTATCAGTGTAATTTACAGAATATAAATAAAGAAATAAGAACAGTAATACAATGTTGGATACAGTTGATATGATACATCGTAATAAGGATGAGAATGCGATGGAGTATAGTGTATAAGATGGAGACTAGTGTAGAAGTGCATAGTAACAAAAGAATGGAAGGATAAAATGTTGTAGAGAGAACGGAAGTATGAGATAGACCATGATATAGGGCAGCACGTGGTAGAAAAGTTAGTTATGATAGCGTAGTACGAAATATATGGAAAAGTATCTTAAAGTATATTAAATAGAAAAGGGCTTAAACACCTCAAAGATCGAAGAGTAAAAGAGGGTAAAAATTAACTGTTAATCTCTGAATTCGCAGGTCTCTTAAGTAAAATAAAAAAAACGGAAAACTATGGATATTCTCGTGTTTTTTTTAAATGCCAAAATAAATCAGCGTTTTATCGATTTACGATAGCTTTTATTCGGATTACATCGCTAACCAAACAGTGTACATCTAAAAAAAAAGTTTTCAACCCACCACCCCGAGGTGAGATACTAAACGCAAACACGTGAACTGAAGATACCGATTAAGAGAAATATCAACTGTCAGCGCAGTGCTCCCTGATGTACGGATCCCTTCTTTAGGTAAAAAAGTTTCCGTCCACGCGCAGCTATTTAAAAATACAAAAAAATAATTAAAGAATGCTTTTTGGTGCGGTGTTGGTAGAAATCCAACGCTTCCAAGATCAAAAGTACAGATTGCATCTATTTATCTTTCCATCGTTCACAAGAGATATTGATTTTCGTGTCATCAAATTCGTTGGGAGACGCTAGAGAATAATCCAGTAATTTCTTCATTTATGGTTTAGCTTTTGGCATCGCCCTCTGCCAAGTTGGATTGTTTCACCGCCAACAATTGTCTGCACTAACTACTTATGAGACCGCTCTCATGTCAAAAAAAAAGAGAACAACGAAATATCGAAGTCTTGCGTTATGCACTGGTCTGACTGTATCAGCCAATCTTTTCTCGCGGTACTTTCGTCAGGAAAAAAAAAACGCCAACGAGAGAGAAAGAGAGAGAGAGAGAGAGAGAGAGAGAGAGACTCGTGACTGTGTAAAGCGCCATCTACTGACAGATGTGTAGTGGTCGGGTTTGCTGTTAGATGTGTTAGACCGTCAGTTGGCGTTTGTGGAATCTGAACACTGATGTTGAATGCCTTTGGCTTGTTGACGAAGCTGAAGCACAAAGAAGTCCCGTAAACTCTAAGCCGAATGTTCCTCTTATAAAGGTCGCGCTATCAGCCGGTCACTGTCCAGGCAGACAGAGGTGGGGTGGTCCATGTACCAACGGATTCCTTTCGGCGTCACAAACAACACCTAATCAGCATATGGCCGGGCCCTGTCTTTAGACAGTCGTACCCAACAGCCACAGTGATGTCATTGGCTTTAGAGCCCATGTTTTCGTGGTAATCTTGAAATTCCGTGTCGTATTGGCTGTATTTGATCATCCTTAACGCTCCGTACGAAAGTTCTTTTCTTTTTTAAAGTTGAACTTAACTCCTAATCCACCATGGCCCTTAAAGTCTAGATTTAATCATATTTATCGATTAAATTTAACTAATTTATTTTTCCATAATGAATTTCATGATTTTAAAGAAGAAGACAAAATCGGCAAAAATTTTCTGATTTTTTGGATTTAATCTTTCCTTAATTTCACTTTAAATTATCATCTGTAATTATAATTTTTCTATTTATGGGGACTGATGATATAAAAGACATTTAAATAACCGTTAACGTTTCAGCAAAACCCCGGTGTCAAATGCACTGGAATTTAACAGAGTGAATTCCGGTAAGTATCTGGCATTGCTAAATCACTGAAGCGTGTCAAAAATACGCAATCTGACTCCAAGCTGAGAATTATTTGTAAAAAATTATCTACCACTTTATTTTCAAAGGAATTTCAGTAAATTAAAAAAAAAAAAAACTTTAATGTTTTCATACATTTCCTGATGATGTAGTTCTCTGAAGAAGGGTACAAACTGTTCGTCATAGTTTTACGTAGAAAATGGGGCACTGTAGAACCTGACTACTTTCACCTTCACTTCAAAAGAGCTATATAACAGGTTATGGTGATCTACAAGGCATAGATATGAAAATATTTAATTAATAATTTTGACTGAAAGCAAATCGTAACAAGTAGGAATATATGTCAAAGCTGCACAATTTTCAATGCTGTTCTATAACAAGACGCGGGTGAATATGGACTCAGATGACTTTCTGTTCACCTTGTTTGCAGTTTATAACTCTCTATGGCTTTATGATACATCTGATGTTTTACAAAAAGGGTTCAGGTGAGGGTAAAGGAAGCAAACAGACATATTTTTTGTTGGTTCGCTTCGCGTGAAATCACGATTTGCAGTCATACAGCTGGAAAGTTTTCTGGCTCGGGCCGGTCGTTCTTAACTCCGTCCATCTTTGTCGAACGTCCGGAATGGAGAATTGATTTAAATCCCCGTTAGTTCGCGCTTTACCGTTTTTCTATTCCCTTCTCTTTGTCTTCCCTGCTGGTAATCTCCCCGCCTGCTTCCCGGGAGAAGCCCAGTGGCAAATCGAGAGAAGGATGCCCCTTATCACTGACGGACAAACAGCGGTCCGACTTCAGAACACAATGAGACGGCTTATCTGTTACTGCTGGAACGGCGTTTCTTGACCTCTAGGACGAATTAACTCCGAGCAATTTATTTATATATTAATGCTTTTACGCTCTCACGACAGGAAACACGTGCCCGTCCGAATTTATGTCAGTTTGTGGCATTTTTATTTCAAAATATGTGCCCGCGCTAAAAGATAGCTGTAACGATACCGCATCAATCACCCATCTACGGAAATAGCTCTGTCTCTCGCTAGTATCGAAGGATTAATTTATCCGCAAAAGCAAATTGATGAGAAACAGTTTTGTGTACTGCGAGGATTTTTTGCGCAGGGTTCAGCCCATTACCGACCGGGTCCTTTGTTGGACTGTAACAGCCCGCTGTTCTACAGATTTTCTTTCTATTTTTTTTCTCTACTGAAATACAAAAGCAATCATCAACGAAGTCTTAAAGTACAAAAGAGAATTCGTTGCTGTTTTAACTCTTTTCGGGTCCAAGAAACATTCAAGATCCTGGTGTGAATACTTTCTCAGGGCTGTGATGTTACCGTATTTTGTTGCAGGGCGGATCCTCTGATTACTGTTCACTGGCAGCTCTCTCCTGCAAATTAATTTCGTAAAAATTGTGACCTTTGAACAAATCTTTTTTTCAATTATCTAAAAAAAAAACAACCAAAAAAACAACACAAAGTGAAGACGTCACTGAGTCGGGAAAAGGAAGATTGACAGTTTGATCCATTCTTGGGAGCAAATGTAATTTTATGCCACTGATGTCACGAATTTGGAGTTCGTCTTTTCTTCTCGCCACCTGGCGACGATTTTACGCGACTGGGACCGTAGTCTGTTCTAGCATATACTTTAAGGGCTGTTATCCTCTACCTTTTAACATTCAGTCTCAACAGTTCTTTTAACAATAACGTTTCCAAACCTTCCGTGGACTTCTGGGATCAGGCTAAATGTATATTAAAATTTCGCAGAAATATTTAACCCTTGCCCCCCCCGTGGATTAAGGGCATGGCGCACCGACTGACGTCAGAGAAAAAATGTGGCTTCTGCCTCCCCTCTTTAAACTAGTCATTCTCGTCCAGTTCTCCGGTGTTTACCGCGAAGTCGAAGATTGTAGGTGTGGGTGACGCATATCAATGAAACGGTCTTTTCCTGTGTGTATTGTAATTGCACAAATTCACACAATAAAGTCTTGTAAACAGTGATTACCGATCAGATTCTATACCAAGCGTTGCTTAATCCATCTAACCGTGAGATAAAACGCAATACACACCATCTCTGTGGCAACTCGATTAGCGATCAATACAGATAGTTGACGCGCTGAGAGAGATAGCCTTTTAAAACACTTCGAAACTCCCTTGAAGTTAATAATAATGGCTAAGGTTTCTGTACGGCTGGATACATCGGAAATTATAGCTTGGATAGTAACAAAATAGTTAATAAGAATATAAAATTACCGCTGTGTAGTATAACATTTTACTGAGCACATCGACGGCCCTTTGTCCTTCCTGTTGTCGCATGAATGTGACCTTCTCATCTCCTTTTGAGAAATAACCTGAACCAATTAACGTTTACGTGAGTTACGGTTTGGGGACGATAATGCAAATGTAGTGGATTACTATCCATGGCAGTACAGAAAACCCCAAAACAAACCATGCAATTACATATAAAGAGACAGACACTGGAACAAAACTTTAACTAAATAATTAAGTGGCCGATGGAAATGGCCGTGCGGAAGTAGGGATGGAAGCACACTTCGATTATTAGAACGAGGCTGGTCGTCTTGCTGTTCGCAGCAACGAAAAATGGCGAGTGTTGTTGTTTAATCTCGTACGCAGTGGTAAGCAGTTCCTTGGCTCTCGTCGTTTGCGCAACGCTTGGCAGCGTTAACAGTTGGATCTCTTACTGTCACGTTCCAACTCGTGATGGTGTTGCGTTAAATCTTACTGCAGTTATCTTGAGTAAGGACTTTCAGAAACACCGGGGATTGTAAGAACAATGATCTATTTCCTCCCAGTTTCAAGAAGTCATTGATAACGGATGGTTTTGAGGATCGCTCAACCACAACATCATGCAGCACTACAGTAAATCACAGAAGTACGAGCCGAACCCCCCCACCTAACGGTACAATCCAGCTACTGGTGGCAGAAAGAGGCCTCTTACCAAGGAAAGAGCAATGACTCCCTCCCGTAATTGCACCAACGGCTATCTAGAAGCATCGAAGCCAGCACCCCACTAATAACCCTTACCCTATCATTGATAATCTCGTCGACTTACAAATATATTCCTTTCTGTATTTTTGGTGCATAAACTCGTTAAGATTTTGACAAATGTTTGGGAAATTGTTCTCAAAGATCCCGCCACCTTCATTGCAAAAACGAGTGCTTAAAAACAAGAAGGGAAATTTCAGAAGAAGTTTAAAAAATAAAAACTTCGAACACGTTTCTGTTGCCAAGGTAAAATGAAATTAAAGGACTATAGAAAGGTTAAACAGAAAAATAACCAAAACTGTAAAAAGAAAAAACGTGATTATTATATTATTATTTATTATTATTATTATTATTTATTATTATTATTATTTATTATATTATTATTATTACTTATTATTATTATATTATTCTTATTATTATTATTGAGATGTTGCTATACTTATTCTGACAAAGTGGAAACTCTAATTCAATCTTTTCTCTTCTTTCGTCCTGCCATGTACGGATAACACCACAGGATTAAGCTCTATCTGAATTTAATACGGTTCCAGCAAATGGAGAACACCAACAGAGCACCGAATACGGAATATTTTTAAATTGTCTCGATTCAAATTACAATGCGAGGGAAAAGCCATGAACTGCTGCGAACATTCAGGCGTGAGTCCACGGGAAGAATTTCATGAATACCAATAAATATCTAAATGAGTACAGGCAGAGTGGAGTGGGAGGAAACAATTGGAAACAGAAGTCTGCTGTGGCCGAACGTCGTCGACACGCTTGGATGGGCAAATCGCTCGCAGGAAGTCCCGAGAGATAACCTGGCTCAACAATTAAGCAGGGTTTGGAGAAATCATTCCCCATCTAAAAGAAAAAAATCAAACGGTCAATCGGAAAATTTGCCCAGAGCTTCAGATTAACTACAACCGAAAACCGTCCCCGTGTCTTATTTATCGAACCAAAATTATCGACATAAAATTTTATTGATTTTTATCATTTAAAGCTGACAAGGTAAAAAAAAGGGGGGTAAGTAAGAGAGCACACGTACAGGAAAAAATAAAGACAACACGAACTGCCAGTAATGGTGTATTTTTACAAAACCATGTACAAAAGGACTCTCACACCCAAAGGGATATTTGTCCGAGACATATGCGGCAAAACAATCAGAATAGGACACTGAAAATTTCCCCCAAAATTTGTCAAAAAAAAAAGAAAGAAAGAAATTCGAGGTAACGATAACTTTCACACACACGCACACGTACCTTTGTTTCTACGGTTCCCACTCAGAATTTAAAAGAAGCCGCGCAAAATTTGCTTTCGTATCTTGAACAACTCCGCATCAATGGACGTCAGCCGTACATCCGACATACAGGCAACTAGAATCGACTGTGATCGCTATACCGAGATCTTGGAATCAGCCAACTGCCAAAATTGCAAAGGTGTATGTTACCGGAGAACATAACGTGGAAATCAGGTAACCGCGACAATAACCAATCTTTCAATAACATGAATTACTGTGTTTATCTGATTTAAAAAAAAAAAAGTTTTTTTGTTTTTTCAAAATTCTTCTTATGCCTTTTTTTGGGTAAAAAAAGCAACTTCAACTATGAAATAACAGTCATCTCCCTTGTTTTTACAACCGGATTAATACAGCGACCAGTTGTGTGTTCAAAGGCATTGGTTCATCTATTAATATGTCTGTGAGTTCTATTTTAGCGCGAAAGTAAAGACCCACGGGTGAGATATAACAGTGATAAATATCCTACAACGGCCCGGCATGGAGACGACGTACACAGGGGTGGGATGGGGCTCTTACGGACGACAATTTGTAAAATGACACAAACTTATACCGATTACAATCCAAAGTTGTATCAAATATGATATACCGTTAATAATAATAATAATAATAATAATAATAATAATAATAATAATAATAATAATAAATAATAATAATAGTAATCCTCATCACGTGATGTCCGTTACTGTCGCTTGATGAGGCCGCTGCCGTGTCTGACAAAAGCGGCTGAAAGAGAAAATCGAACGAAGGAAATGACTCACGTGAACGATATGATGGCGGTATGTATGTTACAGGACCGACTCGTTAATGGTTTACAGGTGTGCTTTGATCAAAATCAAAGGACGGAAAGATGTACCAATCAACTTATGACGACAAGTTTCTTTGTAAAGTATATTGTGCGGTTAAAAAAGACAACATGATCGCAACATCGTTGATGAACAGGAAATGGAGGCTATTGAATTTACAAACGTTTTCCGAACTGGAGTTATCTCCCTTCTTTATATCGAAAAGAGGGGGGAAAAAAGAGAGCGAGAGAGAGAGAGAGAGGGAGGGGGAGAGAAGAAAAAATCCCGACAAACAGCTACACCGAAACAGTCAGACAAGTGGATTGTAGTACATTTTTGTTGCTGCTGCTGCTGCTGCTGCTGTTGCTGTCTTCCTTTCCTGGTTCTCTCTATAAAAACGCTGATTTGTCAGCCGGTTCCTCACTTACTCCTCCCTCTACGAAGACTGCTGCTGCCGCCCTAACACCAGCGAAAAGCTACAACTATTTCTCTACGATCAGAGAGGAGGCCACACCTTCCGACAGAGTACTTTTCCACAGCACCACGTGTATAATAATTCTTCTCTACACATTGAGTCCGTTCACTGGAGAAAATAAAATCGGCACGCTTGCTTCCGCCTCATCAAAACGTCGGTCTGTGACCGGCCATTCCGTGCCAGACATATACCAGTTTCCTCGCCGTGGTTGGAAACCAGCGACCCGAACAAGATGGCTGCTCCGTGGTTGGGCCACCTAGCTACTCATACACACACACACATACACGTTCCACCGAGATAAACCATATCCGAAACATATGGTCGTCTTCTTACTATGTATATATATATTTTTTTTTTCTTTCTATTTTTGGATTTTCTTTTTGTCGGGGGGTAGCAGGGGGTAGCTCGCTCCACCAACCGTCGTCGGGCTCGTCCAGTCACACAGGCGTGGTTCGCCGCAGGAGGTCGACGGAGTGCGTGGAGTGTTCCTTGACCATGTGGGTTTCCGCCGTAGTGGAGATGGTGTTGCGCGACGACTCCCGTCCGAAGGTGTAGTTCGACAGCTCGTGGGAGGTGTCGGACACGGGCGTGTAGGTGAAGTAGCTCTCCGACCGGCTCAGCGACGGATCGCGCGACGACCGCTCGCGCGACTGAGACCGATCGCGCGCCTGGCACCGGCCCTTCCGGTGGCGCCAGTGGTGCCCCCTGTCGTTGGCCTCATCCTTAGCCTGCTGCTGCTGATTCTTCCGCTGGATGTGTCTGTGGCGTGATATGTACAAGTATACGGACAGTACTCCGGAGAGCTCTGTGAGCGAGAAAGACCCGACCGCCATCATGAACGAAGAACCGTAGGAATAGACGAAGCGCGGAGCTTCTACAGTGATCTTTGGCTTGTTCCCCACCTCTTCTGTAATGCTTCCTATGTATAAGATGATTCCAACCAGAGTAGACAAACCTGAAATAAAATCGAGATGACCTTTACGTTTAAAGCGCAAACAAGCTGTTAATCTCGCATTCTACATTATCCATTCAAGGGCAAAAGCAAATCTATGCAAATAATTAATCCGATTCGATTAAACGATCGACCTGCCACAGAATACGTTGGATTATCTTTAACACAAGACAGCATCTGCTGCTGAAATTATGACACCTAGACACCAGGCGCATGGCTCGATGGCGCACCCAGCGGTGAAAGCTTCATCGATGTATTTCTCTTCCATAAACTGTCACAGCACATTCTGGACATCCGAAGAATCGATCAATCACCAGCCGCTTGCTACCTAAATAGTGTTTTCCCTGAAGACTGCTTCAATAACTACGATGGTCAGTATACAAGCAGTGCGTCACGAAGTTCTGAGATCCTTTGAATGCTTAATAGCTAAGCGATTTAAAAGTTCTAACAAATTAACATGGTAGTTCCTCGTGTATCGGTATGGTAGCAGAGAATGGCTGTTCATCCGGATGATTCTTCAACGGAGGTACTTTATGATAAGAGACTACAAATTTTGTCAAGCAGTCTGCCAGTTCTGTATGTAATAAAAGGTTTTAAACATTTTAGCAGCCATACAACAGTGTCTTCAAAAAACAATAAAAATTATAAAATTATCTATCTAACCCTTGTTGTGATGTGGAAAAACGAAAATCAACCAGCGACAATTTCGACTTCTTATTTGTATTATTTTCACCAAACTTATTCTGTTTGTTTTCTTCTCTATAATAATTAAAGCATAATAGTAGGGTTAAGATTTTAGGACATCCGGTTTCATTTGGACTTCCACCATCAGTATATCACTTAAATATTTCCGACTTTCATCAAATCCAATCTCGCTACAGAGAAACTTTATTTAGTACAATCGATAGCACTTGTTATCAACTTTCACTGATTACTTTCATTCTATTTATTAATTTTCCAACATGCTTTTTTTTTATTTTTAGTTAGAAAATGTTTTTTCCAAAAAGAGTTTGAAAACTTGTGATGCTTCGTGTTCAGTTATAATCTTACTAACTCTCGTTATAACGAAATGATTAATTTAAGTAAACAACAACAGCAACAAAAAAAGAGATAATGTTTCCACCTTCTTCTCTAAGTGGAATGCATATGGAGGCCAAAATATGCGCGAACACTATCTGATATTATAACATCGTGTTGCGATATAAAACCTCATCAGTTTCTTTCACGAAGTGCAAAGAGACGCAAAATCCGTCACATTTCATAAAGCTGCAGTTACGTGAGCATATCAAAGCGTCTAGTCGATATTAATGAACTTAGCAACACCAGGGGCCGGGCTTTTGCTTTCAAATGGGCTCCATCCTCGCCAAAATAATTATTCTTGTGGGCCTGCCTAATCTACGTATCTGCTAGGATGGAGGAAGAGAATTGCTGGAAACTTGTCACCCATGAGTTATCTTTGGGGAATTTGTAATCGATTTTCTTCAAAACAGGCGCTCTTAAAATTTACGTGCCAGTCTACATGTAGCATCTGCTTATGGTTTTAAAGAATCCTATGTTGCATTCATCCTTTTTTAAAAAATTTCTTATTATTTTTTTTTAAATTTTCAGTTTTCCTTTAATCCCCCGTATACTGCGTCACTGGTTTTCGTTACTTATATCACCTGAGGTGTTTCTCAAAAGCGCCGACCAATATTCGCGTTGGACTCGTATATTTATTCGTGATGTAAAACACTTAGGGATGGACCAACACGGATTTGTTCTCATAAATGATTATACTAATGGAGCATGTACGGCGCAGGCTTCAAGGGTGCGTACATGAAGCTCTTATCATGAAGAAGTAGCTTTGCGTCTGAGCCATACAGAAAAACACTGATGTCTTTTTATGAGGAATCGCAGGTCTGGACATGTTTCTAAGGACTTTAATGAATTATTTTGCTCTCCCCTTATCCTGATTCATGGTGAATATCTCTAGAACGCAATTTATTGCATGGCAAAGTCTAGAGCAGGAAACTAACAGGGCAAAATATTTCAGAATGTGATTACCATCCGAGAAAATTCAAGAGTTGATTTTTCAACAAATGTTTATCATTATTTCTAATAACATGACTATATCTAATAATTACGAATATAGAATAAATCTAATCAAACGTAAATATATGTTAAATATGTTCTAAGGAAGCCAGGAATCATTATAATAATGCTGTTTTGATCGGCTTGCAGGTGAACGATGTCCGTAGTACAGTAAATACAAGAAATAAGTGAAATATTCATTTTCGACAAAATTGAACTCGATCAAAAAGCATTTACTTAAATCCTTTTATTCTATATTTTAGCAAATCTTATAGATGAATCCTAACAAATGGATTCTAAAAGAAAGGTGATTTTTAAACGCAGTCATGTGCAAGCGTTTTGGAAAGTGTATTCAGTTGGACAGTAATTTCTGCTGGTTTTTTTCAGTATGAAAAGTCGATTTTTATTAAATGAGGAAAATGTTGGGATAGTTTCAAACGAAGATTCGTGCCAGATATCTTCCTAGCTCGCTCACGATACTTACTACCGAAATGTGAGAAGCAAAAGGTTTTCTACTAGTTGAAATTAGTAACAGTGTGAGACTCATGATATGCTTGAAAATTCATGAAGTACAAGTAGACTAATCAATCCAGACAGTGAGATAATTATAAAATTATTTATTGTTCGTTGCAGGGTTAATTATTGATAATGACTCCCGCAACATGCATTTAATGTGTTAACAAATATGACCGTTTCAATAACATTAAATGTCAGATGAATTGTTACTAACATTAACTGACACAAAGTATATGTTCAATAACAATTACTTTCAATCTTTAATAGTAAATGACATAAATTTTATGGTGAAAACAGTATGTTCTGCAGCTTGTTTGATAATGTAATCTAAAGTCCATCACCAATATAATTAAATCTAAAGTAAATGTCATTTTAAGTTCATTTTTAATTACGATAAAAGTTTGTCTTTACTTACAGTACGTGCCACGTATAATCAGTCTTTCATAACAGAAATACTGTGTAAAGTGCGTGTTAAATAGAAGTAAAGGCCATGTAGACTAGCGACACCCTACAAGAAGCAATTTTGAAAGCTGTACCCCGTTTTACTTACCTGCCAATACAAAAAGAATTCCGCTGATAAAAGTTAATAAGTTTCTTCTGGAATTGCAGTGACCTACAAAACACATGATTCCTCCAATTAGCAAAACCATGAGACTGACCAGTGGGAAAACTGTGGATCTTTTCATGGACACTGAAACATACAAAGGAAAGAAGAGGAAGAAAAACTTTATTAGAATATTTGTTTTAGTCCATACTCGTCGAAAGAATTCTTTAAGAGTGTTAAACTTTCGTATGAACATGAAATGCACTGAAGGTCTATTGCTGAAAAAAAGGAGTATAAAATAGTCACGTTTCATGGGAGCATCATCCTATGCATCACTAGACATTCGGCCGTGAAAGGTCCGCGCCTCCTCGTCCTTACAATGTGTAGGACTGATAATATCGCTGACGCCCTTCCTACAACACCATAGAAAGCGTGGAAGCAGAGACAATTGTTTTCTAAGATCGAAGATCTAGCAAAGTGTTTGGCTTAACTTTGGATGTTTATTATTCCTTAGTCTGGGATATCGGTCGACAAGTCTTTTATGAAACTAGATGATTAGTTCGGGCTCATATCCGTAGTAACCATAGTTACTGAAGTCTTAGTCCATCACCTCCGAAAGCATTTAGACCCTAAAAGTGGTTCTTTCGGACTGCAGTTACGTTAAGCTGTAGTAGCTCGAACTGGTCTTGAATTCTTCCGTTTTATTTATCTTTTGTAAAGAATTTAACATAAAAAGAGTAAATATTCTTTTCGATCGTCTTCATTATTCAACGAAATTTCTGTAACGATATTCCACGGGATGGTCAAAACTCAGCCTAAAGTTATCATTTCAAAAATAACGCATGTGCAGTTGTTGACTGCCACCAGCCATGAGCCTGTCAGTGACCATTTCGGGAAAACATGACAAGACGTCAGGGAAGACGACTACAAAGCATTATACTTATATTGTTTTGTCTTTTTTTACCTATTCCAACGCTTTCACACCGTAATTAAATAACGACAACATCAAGAAAACTCCTGGATTAAAATCGGACAAGCAGGTAACATAACAAGAACAAAGGCAAAATGCCGTAACACTATGATTTAGTTTAAAGAATAGTTGCAAACGAAGTCGACCATCCCGTGGAAAAACCATGTTTCTCGACCACAGTTTTGTATTTGTTGTTTGTAATGCTAAAGAAATGGAAACACTTCAGACTAACCCTGTAACCGTCGATAGCCGGAGACAGGACGACAAGTCTGGTGTCTCGGTCCAGATTATAGCCTGATGGCGAGATCGTTCGCTGGGCATTAAACTGCTTTCATCACGACCACTGTGAAGCGGTCCGACTAACAGGATATTCCCGAGCCAACCTTGAGAGAGATTCTTTCCGGTATCGCCTGTCATTCACATTGCGGAGATTACCGTTAGTGGGCACAGCAAGCGTAACTCGTTCGGCTTCTCGTGGCACACGCAGGAAGTGACGTAAGAATTATCATTTCCCGGACACCTGTCTATAATACGTTACCGCTGCTAATGCTAATTGATGCATAATTAATTGGGACGACAAAAATACTTTGCAACTTTGCCATTTTCTTGAAGTCAGAATAGTATTTAGAAATACACTTCAAATCCGTTTTCAGAAAGGGGCACAACTTAGTAACGTATTACGATAAATAAATCTAATTTTGTCGATCGATGTCGAGTCAGTGGAGAACAATATATTCATTTCGATATTTTTTGTTTAGCCCAACCACAAAGTTTAAAGCTGTATAACGCTATTTACATTTTAATACAGCATTTATCGGAAGACAGTATAACACTTTGGAATACCAAAGTACCAGTCTTGCAAAGACTGTAGAGGAACATCATACAGCTTTTAGTGTAACATGGGCTGCAGAATACCTTCTGTCTACAGAGTTTATTAATACATTTTTTCAAAGCTAGATTTCGTTTTTTTTTTTTCAGCTTTGCATAATTTCTTTAGAGAAACTAAAAACAAAACAACAAAATGCAAATACTGATAGTCACAGAAACCAATAATCTCGCCTTTGGGAGACAGACCACCTATTTATAGATAAGAATTCTTCCCCGTGACGTTGGGTAAAATAGCAGCCCACGGTATCTATTACTGGTTCATGCCAGCACTCTGTTAACTGGTAAGGAAAGAGAACAGTGACCAAGGGTAAAAATCTGAAGTTCAAGCACACAACACAAGCCAGAAAATACTAAGGTTTTACCGCTAATTACAATTAAAAATGTGCAATATTAGCGCATCTGACTATCGATCGAGTATAGCTTAGGCAATAGACAGATTATGTAATTGTATCACATATTTTTCTTAAATTATTGATTTGCCACTGGAAAAAACATGGTTCAATACTGCACAGAGAATGCTACCGCATTATACTATACAATAAATAAGAATATGCACTGCCAGTCATAATTGTGGAATCATCCATATGGCTGATACAGAGCATCATCTAAGTATATAGACACTTCCTGAAATTAACCAGACACTTGATGACTAAATAAATTTAACCTATTTTTAAAAAATGGTAAACGTCAGGGAAATCTTCAGGCTGTAGACAGTGATACTATGGACAGGAGGTTTACGGAAACTGGTAAACTTTAGTTTGGGAAATGGGACGTTGATAGAAGATAGCGGGAAATATCCGCTGGTCTGGATATTCCGCTGTCAACTGTTAACCGCAAACAGGACGATTTTCAGTGCAAGAAAGATCTAAAACAGCTCACACCATTCGTGCAACACATAGATTAAAAAAAGTCAGGGTATCACAACTCTGCTACGGCCGGCAAACCATCAAACATGCATTCTCTTGAACGTGTGTTGACTATACCTGGCCATTTCCTGCAGAACTGCACCCTCCATACAGCTTGAACTCTCGCCGACTTTGATTTTAAATTTCGTCCACATAGTGTGTTAGCACGTGGCTGCTTTGCATAAGACGAAAAGCTGCATAACAAAGCAATATTTTCCATCCATATTTTGCCAGTGTTATTTATGGTTAAAGGGTAAACCTGTGCTCATTTAAGCACGTGAGCGATTTAATTATGTGAATTCTCTGTAAAATCATTTTCATCGTAATTCCTTGTGTATTAGCAAATGATATTTGAGAAAACAATACATGGTAACAAGTATCTGTTGAATACTTTTCCATTAAAGCATCTTCTTTTCCATTTCTAATGATGAACTAACATTTATAACCGTTAGCTATATATATCAATGGTCTCTGTTAAAATAGCTTTCAATTATTAAAACTTAATTTCCTCGCGTTTCATTTTGACCGGAAGCGCATATGTCATGTGATTTCACAAAACGTCCGGAAAATTCTCACTATTTTTAGCTTGGATTACAAGCTCGAATATTTACGTCCATTTGAATGCTTCATCTCTAAATACTAACAAGAGAAAAGCATGACTTAGAACATTAAATGAGAATAGATTGTAAAAGATACGGCGGGGAAAGAAAATGTATCAAAGAACTCTTCGAACATCATGAATACTGTCTGCTATTAAAAGTAATAATTACCACACTTCGCTTATCAACTTTTTAGATAAAAATTTCCTTGTCACGCAGGCTCACATTAATAATATTAATTCTTTACAATCAGAGTTTTTTGTTTCCACGTTAGTGTAATTTCTGATACTTACACAATATAGCTTCGGTCGGCGCTAATCCGTCTCGGTCACTTTCACCCGTGAAGTATTCGATGTAACTGCAATGAACTGGTTTATTGGTGCCATCTGGAATGAAGGGAGACAACTCTCGGTAAGACAGACATTATGCATATTTCCACCCTTGAAGAAACATGAAAGCCAAAGCTAATTTCACATCGGTAAAATGTATTCATTCTAACTTCAATTCTAACATTTCCCTGCCGAAGTCGGAAGTGCCAGGCCCTCTTGGAGCAGTAACGCCCTCTATCGGCTAGCCATTGCACTACGTTCTCTCACCAGGTCTGTCTCCAATGTGAAGCGGGTTTGCTGATTAAGTAAAATAATATTAAATTCTATTACACCTGTAATTTCAATAGAGAAAAAAATCATTATCGCTTATTCTTTAACGACTACCATAAAGAGGAAATAAAGACCGTTGTTCCCTCTACACGGTATCTCCGTGACGTCAGGCATGAACGATTTGTAATGAAAATACACACATAAATACACACATAAATGCATAGAGACATTAAAATCAATGCACCAATGTTTTAAGTTCGACAATCGAAATTCGCTGACGCACCTGATAGAAAAGGTAACGTTCGGAGAAGATTACTGAGTTTGGTGTCCCATAAGTTCAGAAATAAAATAAATTAACTGATGCAAAGCATTATCTGAAAACGTTAATCTGATCGGGTAATATTCTGAAACTTGATGTCGTAAATATATAAAGTAAGGACATAAAAACGAGAAGAGAAAAAGAAATCTTTGAAAAGATGAAATAAGAAAAACAATAATTTAATTTTAAAAAAATATATGGATGATTAAAAACGAACTTGAGAGCGAAAATGTTTAGTTTGATTTAACGTATGTATAGAATTCTTTAAAATTATATAAATGTGTAGGTACCTATCAGCTGATATTCATATTTCCGTTTAAATTTACCCGCTTTTGCCCATTTTTTGTACTATTATCAATTATTTTTATTTTTAAAATTCTCTTTTGGCAAACTCTTGTCCTGACTTTCGGGGTCTAAGGAGGTCTCCCAGCTGTGAGCTCGGAGAAGATGCGGGCGGTAAACAAACAAGTTACCTGGGTAGGGGTTGGGTGGGTTAGGGGGCTGGCCCACAAGCGGTGGTGAAGGTGAGAGCCAGTCAAAAGTTACCTGCAGAGACTACACAACTTGTACCCGGGGAATCCTACTTGATGTGGAAGTAAAACCACATTGGTGAAGAACGAGAAAAGAAAACTAACTGCCCTGGGCAGGTACACTAAACACCGAACCGTGTCGGACCCCCAACGTTCGGGCCTGTAATCTACCACGGGGCTACCAAACATCATAAAAACAGGGCCAAGAGGGCATGCCAGACTACTGGTTTATCATTCTGTCCCAACACGTTGCGAAAACAGTACATCCACGAGGATGGCAGCTATTCTTTCCGTACCTAATTTAAGTCAGATGGTCGCAAAGTATTCCAACAGTAATGGACAACAATCCTACTACCCGTAGGTCTTTGTAATACTTATCTGTACAAAATTCTCGATTATATGTACAAACATACATAACAAGTTCCGGGGGAGCCGGATTGACCATTAAGCCGTCATTTATTATAAACAACAGCGGTACTCGTGATTTAGATATTCAATACACTTTAAAAATTCTATTATTAAACAGAAAGTAATCTTTAATATTTCTGATCTAGAAAACTCAAAAATCCTCCCTAAGATGGTATTTACATAATGGTTACTATTCTTCATATTTACAGCCGCGACGCTTAGGCTGATCATTAACGATGATCTATTTTGTCCAGTGTTAACCGACATTTAAGAAAATTAAGTCAATAGTGGATACGTTACGATGTGAATACGTGAGGGCGAGTGGATGATACGTAGGATACATCACCCGACGGTGCTCAGATAACAACCGCACCGAAGTAGCAACTGTCTTTGTCTTTTATCGCGGAGCTTCTGAATCTAAAATGTAAGAGAAAAATATTCACTGTATCTATCCGGTTTTCCCGCGAAAGTCCTCCATCTGACTTTTGTTCCCGGGCTGGTCATATAATCTACTTACTCGGCCAGAAGTCTTAAAAGCAAATTAAACCGTCATTTAGAAAGAAAAAAAAAATAGTTGGGAAGGAGAGAAACATTTAAATGATGAATAGCAGAAAAGGATCGATGAATAAAATTGCACTGAAAATTCTACAAAATGTGGGTAAGTTCACGACCCTGATAATAAAACGATCTCGCTGATTAGTTAATCGAAACCGTACCGGTCGTCTAGTGCGGTCGCCTAATTTCTGGACAAAAAAGGACATTCTGTTTGCCAGTAAGAGGTTCGCAAAGCATATCATATATGAATTTACTACTTATATAACAGTTAAGGTGGCGGATCCCATTAATACATTGACAAGTTCTTGCGAGCACTATCAGAGCGACCCGCTGGTGCACACCCTTCTAGAAAGAAGGTACGGGAAAAAATTTTGTTTTTTGTTTTTTTTTAGTATTTTAAAATAAAAGAGGGTGAAATAATTCAATTCCAAAGAATAACTGCATCTCTTGGTGCTGCTGTGAGGCTTAGATGTTTCTTTTTTGCGGGGAATACACTGGTGCGTGCTATACAACAGAAAATAAGGTAGATATACACTCGTCATTAGCAGTCAAAGGCTTAAATGTTGCATACAAACAACCACGAATCTGGCGGGCTTCACGATCCCGTCGTGACTCATTTAGTGTTGCCATCCCTACTTTGAGAGCCGTTATAATATGTTAATCTTTTTAGGGGATCATTATATATATATATTTAGGTTTTCTGTTTCGTGGCTAAACCACAAACAATGACTATGAAAAACACGAGCAGATAGGTTACAAGTAAACTAAACGATAAATGCAATCAAACCTGGTAATTCACTGGTAAAAAGACGTAATACATGAGCATTTGTTAATAAGATGAGGCTTGGATTTTATGTTAGCGAGTCAAACAAACGTCTTCGATCAACGAGATTACCGTCAGCCATGGACCATGTAGATAAAACACACTCATATATAGGGAGCTTCAAAATATAGCGACTTCCAAAGACCTCTTGAATACTCTGATCACTGGAACTCGATAGACTTTGAATCTTTCTACAGATATAAGTTTTCCTCACGGTCCATGTCTGAAGATAATCTCATTGATCGAAGACGTTCATAAGAAATGCAAGCACAAAACTTTAGCCTGTCATCCTGACATTTTTGGTTCCGCGAAAGATGTCGGAACTGCTTGTTTATTACCAATGAATTATAAGTTTAACAATGCAGTTGTCATCCCCTACTTTAAAATCGATCACTCGCTGAACAATTGACGTGGACAAATACCGTTAGTGGAAGAGATGCAAATTTAGGGAATAGTTTAACTTTTATAAAGAATGTCTTTATTTTAAACATTGCTAACTTTCAGAGATAAAAATAATTAATAAGAATTCTAGATTGTAAAAAATAAATAAAGCAGATAAATAAGATGTGCTGTAAATTAGAGAGAGAGAGAGAGAGAGAGAGAGAGAGAGAGAGAGAGAGAGAGAGAGAGAGAGAGGGAGAGAGAGAGAGAGAGAGAGAGAGAGAGAGAGAATATAATAAATAAGTTTGGACTCCTACATTTAACCAAAGCGAGATTTTAAAAAAAAAGTCGAACAAATCTGACTTAGCAGGTAAATAGGTAATTAGATACTTTGCATAAAGTTCATTTGTTCTGTTGTTTATTAACTTTTAAGGGATGCGAACTTTTGAAACGTAAGTACTAATATGTATCATAGACATTTCTTAGGGAAGACTTAACGAGGTCTCCATATTCGTTTCTTTAATAATCTCCCAATAGTTAAGCGAAATCTGTTATTCCTGTCAAGGCAAAGAGTAAAAGAAATTGAAAGTGATTCTTGATAGCCGGGTGGTAGGGTTGAGACGTCCTTAGATCTTGAAAGTCTGGCTTGCATGTGATGCTTTAGTGTTCTAAATCTGGAATCCTTCCGAAAGAGCTTAATGTTTTGAATAATATTTAAACTCTTGGAAATACCAAAACTGGTGGGATCATCCCACCAGGACAGAGGCCAAGGTTGGACACAAAGCTGGCGATATAACGCTTATGACATAATACCTACTCTTTTCGTACGTTAGCCTGACAACCAGGCCTTTGGTAGAAGAGAAGAGTTAAAGTTTGTTTTTTGTTCCCTTTTAGCAAGAAAGGAAAACACCGACGTAGTAAACAAAACGTTTTTCAAATGTCCAAGTTACGCTGTACATTGTGCAAAATCTGACGGTTCTCCGGCGAACTTGGGTTACTGAGTCGAATGACAGCTGCGCAGTAACAAAACACTGGAGCGCTCTGAAAAGTATGAAAAATACCTTATTTTCCGCTCGCTCCGTCTCAGCTTTAATATCTTCCTTTTTTTTTTTTTTACAGTGGATTAATCACGAGGCTGTTAATCTGCTTCTTCGTCGCATTATCGCTGCACGCAAAAGTTAAGTATTTCCTAGCCTGGCGAAGAGCGATACAAGTGTGTTGGAGGAAAACGGTCGGTATCCACTACGGCGATTTACTGCAAGATGCGAAATGACTGCGAGTACCGATAATTAAAGCTGTCATGTACAAATTAGAGCGAACAGTGTGTTCAATACTAATAGCTACAACTCTCCTGAAAAACGAACTGGCTTAGATCGTGGGAACTCGCATTATACTATAAATATCGGCCAGTATTCATGTGAAATAAAGTTTACAGTGCTGCTATCTAACGAATAAAAACGGGTCCCTCTTAATACAATTTTCTTTTCAAGATCCATTAGGCTGGACAAACATACAGCCGGAAGATCGAATTATCAATATAATATACTATTATTCATCTTATAATCCTATCATCGCATGTCTAGCTCCACTTTTGCTAACTAATATTATTGTTTTCTTTATTTTTTGCAGTTAGTTGATGATATTAACAAAAAACAACAACAGGTTATTGTTACAAGTAGACCTTTATTTAAATTTATCTATGTCTACGATTAGAATATTAAGAGTAGCGAAGATTTTATATCAGCATCAAGATCACTCCATCGTCATTATCATCAACATCACGCGCAATCTCTGAATCAATAGCAGACATTAATAAAAATGTGCACTAAACTTTAGAATTAATTTTATTCATCTTCGATCTCCTGTCCGAGCCATTAAAAATCTTAAGAAATACAGTATTTGCATACCGCTAAATCCTCTACCTACAATAGACGACAAATTCATAGATGAAAGACCCCACTAAGAATGTCTTCTAATTAAAAGGGGGAGATAACTGGTGGTTGTAAACCTAACTAACGAACACTTCGCGCTCCGCCAACCAGCGTTCATATTTTCCCCCCTTATTTTCAGGACGAAACAAACCTAACAAGCCAGAGAATTACTAAAATTCCCGTCTCTCTTGTTCGCTCGCCTGTATTTTATTTATCCCGCGCCTTACATGTTAAAAACCACGCTCTCTTCATTAGTAGAATTCTTGATGAGAGAAAGAAACTGTCGCTAATTGCTAACATTTCGAACAGTGTAAACAACGTTGACTGAGTGATGTAATCCCACCCTGGAGGCCTTGTGGGGTTAATAAACGCTCTCTGCCTTCTGGATTTTGCCAGTGAAACGGAAGTAATCTAGAAAAAAAACGAGCCTGGCACATCATGACCCTGCAGATATTAAAACATTAACTGTTTTCGGTTTTTTGATTTGTTTTAAACTTCTCTCATTAAAAAAAATATATATAATTAACAATTCGAATACCTAATGCAGCATACAACTAGCGAAGTGCCTCACCTCAGATATTTAACAATGTAATTTAAATATGTCAGATTCCCTCTATGATTATTGCCGTTGATTTATTATCCTTTCTGTTTAATACCCTGTGAATGCATCGCAAATTAATGCACCGCTAAAGATGAAATGGAAAGGGTTCTGCAGTCACTGATGCGTCGTGAAAACAATGATTCTACTGCAAGTCCGCTGGTGAGGAGTCGTACTGAGAGCAATGGACCCCGGGTAATTGTAAGAAAATAACTATTCTTAAAATCCCCAGAGTTTATCCACACAAAGCATAAGACCCCAAGGGAAGTACCGACACAAACCCAAAAGAAATCGATCATTGGTCTACTACACGGTCCCTAATTCTGGCGACATGTTTTCTTCCAGCGTCTTGGTGGTTGGTCTCCCTTTAACACGCACTGTTCAGTCACAAAGACCGACGTTCCACGTAGGCATAACTGGTGCTGGGTTCCCCAGGCACATTCTGCAGTCGCACGTTAATGGTTTCGAGGCTTACACCCTCTTTTGTAAGCAACTCTGACGCAGCTGCCACCTGTGGAGTAACATTGAAACCTCTGGTATTAACGAGCAGAATAAAGCTTATATCTTTTTCAGGAATGAAATCGCAAGTATTTTCGAATAAGGGTTCTATGGAGGCTGAAGAACTCGTCCTATTAGCAAGACTTTTCCCTCCATGGTTACCGCGCTCCAGATGTTCCGTGAGAATTTTATTAGGGATAACTTTCAGTAAAAGTAACTGCCCTTTCACAGGTACCTTTACGGCACAGCATCCATCATCCTGCGTGTAATACACGGGATAACCTCGAAAATAAGCGCTGAGTAAACAGTAATAGCGTAACGTAAATGATCCTCTGCCCAATCAGCTTCTTCCGTTGAGGCTCTATTTGTATATATGTAAATTAAAGGCCTACGCGGACGTAATATGTCATACAATTTGATTCATCTTAGAATTGTCTAATTTTGCTTTGAGAAAGCCGATTAAAGCCGCCTAATTTGCATAATAACGTTATTTTTTTACGATAACGTATCGGAGTGCATACCGCTTTGCGGTTTCTCTATAGACTTAGTATAAAACGACCAAATTCATAAAATACAATAAGAATCTCATGTACAGAGGACCTTAAAAGACCCTATAGGTCATGACGACGATTGTGAGTCAGTCAGAAGTATGCGACATCTCAGGAGGGGTCACCGGTGAAGTGGGCATCTTTACGAGCAGGACTCGTAGACGGGCAGGTTTGAGCTATCGTCATTAATAGATCTGGTGCGGAGCGCCCGGCCTCTATGGCCGTGGCAGGTACGTTATTTTTTTCCACCTCTTCATCTAGGAGGCGTCGGCTGTCTCGTGAAAGAGATCTTTTGCGTCGAGAAATCTCTGGTGGGGTGGGGGGGCATCACAGCGGGCGGCACTGGCGAGTGAACTCGAGCCGTCTTTTGATAGGTCCTTTCACCACGATGGCCCAGAGTCGCCGAAACTCTCGTGCGAATTCCCGGCCCAGCGCGTGAGTGGGCGATACTGTGGCGAGACTGATCGCTCTTTCCTAGTAATTCGATATCGCTGAATTTGTTTCATCTGAGCGAAACTCACAAGAATCAATTGGCGTTCATAAATTCCTCCTTACCCTCGCCTCCAACACGTACAAGACGCGCACTCGCGAAAGAATAAACCGAGAAAAGATTTCAAATAATTATTATATTGTTATTATTATCAAGTGTCTTGCGGACTGCCTTCGACGTAAATCTTTTTTCCTCTTGTTATTGACTCACCCCGCCATAGTTTAAGTGATAAACGAATTCGCTAAAGACCTGAACTTGACGCTTAGCTAACCTTCTCGCTCTGCCCGGTTTTCAAAGGAAGCCCGAAGCTGCCAGAAGCACCGATGTAAGTTTCCCATTATACCGACTGAAACAGGCCGGCGAGCTGCCACTACTGCCTCCTACCCTGGGGAAGAGAGAACCTGACCGGGCCCCATTGATTTTTCTCCCTCACCAGTGCTATCTCGACATAGTAGCAACCCTATCATGTGTGCTTAATGTCTCCCCGAGGTTAGATTCTCTAAAAAACACCATCATGAAATAGCGTTGGATACTCCTGTCGATGTTCTGTTTGTAGCAGCTGCAGAAAGGAGGCAGACAAGCGGGCTAAGAGGGAGTTCCGGTTAGCTAGTCGGATGATGGACAGCGACCAGGAGAACCGCTTACATCACGTGATCAAACCGAGTGAGAAAGGATATTTTTAGTTAAACCCAAAAGCGGACAAATCTACGCGTTTGTTCTTGTTAACTTATTTATGCAAATTGTTTTTTTTTAGAAGAGAAAAAAATTATAAACCTTACAATAAATTTTTAAAAAAAAATTTTTTTTTTTCACATTCTCACTCCCAGAAACTCTTTCCTCCAGAAGGTCCATCGGTAATGGGTTAATTACAGAAGATACGGGTTCCGTCCGCGTCCACATTATTAATAGTGATACAAATAACAAATGAACCTATATTTTCGATAGTCCTTTCTTATCGCCATTCGGTTGTAATTTTCTAATGATTTAAGAAAGTTGATTATATTTATCGCTATTTTTACTGGTAAAGATTTATTCTGACCTATGCAAACAACAAATGTAAGTAGTCACTTGGTAATATCAACGTCCAAACTACTATAAAGTCTTAACGAACACTGCACAACGTCGTTGTTAAAGTAATAACAAAACAAAACAAACTACGAATGATTTCTTTAAAATTCCGATGGAATAAATATCTAGTTTAACAGTGACCCAGTCATCGCTACTGTACGTTCCAGATGTATTTCGACGATCTCCATCCAGTGACAAAGGGATTTTAAAGTTGATCATCACATTGAACAATTGACGACAACTTAAATTCGTCTTTGCTAATTCCCCGTCTAAGCTATGAAGATACTCGTTTTTTCCAACCGAAAGTTCGACTTTCCCATACAACTTTCTTCTTTGCGTTATTTTGGTCACGTGCGTGCAGCGCTTCCGGTCCACTTCGTACGGACTCTCCTCGTATAAGGGCAAAAGCTCGAGTCTTGTTTTCCTAACCTCACACCGGTAACCGAAATCGTTGTATTCCCCGAAATAATAACTGCCTTATTTTGTTTTTGTTTTTCTTAAATATATTATGAATAATCCACTTTCAAGTATCTCTTTCCTCCTGATTTATCATACATTTCTTTCGCTAAAACAATCTTTAGTGAAAACGGAATATCGAGATGTGCCTTTACTGAAGTTTACTGCTCCACTACCCCGTGTATGCATCTCCGTCAGAATCTACTATATTAAAGATGTTCACTACCGAGGTCTTGTGAATATGGAAACGAGGCTTAATGAGCCTCATTGTGGCCCAGCGCGAACTTTATGCTGTAGCACTGAATTATATGTTTAAAAATAATAATAAAAAGACGTCATAATTCCTTGTTCGGGTTTAGACAGTAATTCTGCCGTCGTGTCTCTGTACCCCTCATCAGTTTTAAACAACAATTTTATAAAATGCCATCAAGAAAGAGGGAATCGAATTAATAAAAGATATATTTTTTTTTTTAAAGCAAATACAGCGGTGTGCAAAATTCTTGCATAAAAATTACTAGACCTAGAAAATGGGTTCTTATTTTGTAGAAATTAGTAACTATTGGATGTTTTCTGTTTTAGTTGAAAGGTATCGGTGTCTTTAAACGGTTTATAACACTAAGATCCATTTTGTAATTGCACAGTCAAAATTTAAATATTAATAAAATAATTTGCATGAAATCGGCGAGTGAAAAAGTGTTGCATAAACTACAAAATATTAGAATATATATTTTGTGCTATAATAGTTTAGGATAGTAGAATATAAATATGAAAAACTCATTTTCCACTATTCTGATTCATTTTTGTTCAATATAGTGATGCCGAGAGCCCGATATTTGACCCCCGAACAGCCGGCCACAACCGTTCGCATGAAAGAAGATGGTGAAACTGAGTGGGTCATTGCGGACCGTATCGGTTGCAATCAGTCGACGATATCTCGCACCCTTAAACATTGGAAAGCCAATGGGAGCCTACAGAAGAATCCGTTCATCAGTCTGGACAATCGTCTAAAGCGACTGCAGTGGGCTCGCGACCATCTCCACTGGACCGTGGCCCAGTGGTCCCGAATGTTGTTTTCCGACGAAAGCAAATTCGTGAGGGTCCACTCGGCGGGTCGGGTGTACGTTCGGCGATCGGTGTCCCAGAAATACCATCCTAGTTGCACTCGACCGACTCTGCAGGTAGAGGGAGATTCGGCCATGGTTTGGGGCTGTTTTCAATCGTCCGGTGTCGGTCCGTTGCATCACGTGGAGGGTCGAATGATTGCTCATGACTATGCTAAGATCGTCTCGGACATTGTCGAGCTGTGTATGTGTGACCACATGCCCCTGACGGCCATCTATCAGCAGGACAACGCCCTCATCCACACAGCTCGGGGTGTCAAGGCATTGATGGCAGAGTTGCGAATCCCCCTCCTCGACTGGCCGGCTCAAATCCCGGATCTCAATCCCATCGAAAACATTTGGCACTCGTTTAAACTCAGCATTGGTACCAAAAAACCGATTTGAAACGGAAAATCGAGGAAGCCTGGTCCGAGTTCAGTAGTGACAATTGTCAGCTTTTGGTAGCCACCATGCCTCGTCGTTGTGAACAAGTTATCAAGAATTTCGGATATTCTACTCATTATTGATAGATCTGATCACTTTCTGCATAATTGGAATTGGATCTGAATTGATCAGATAGCTGTCTAGACTTCATGCAACACTTTTGCACACCGCTGACCCAATAAACTGCTGAAGTTGCTGCATAATTTTAAATCATCTGAATATAGCTGAACAACTTTTTTTTTTAAAAATTCTGATTACATCTTTATTACGACTGTTACTTCTGAGACAATGGGGATGGGATGGGGAGGAATTTAATGCTGGTCGAAAAAATCCAGAATCATATACCATTACCGAATCGACTCAACGCGATAAACGTTCCTCAATTTTCTTCTTCTTAAAGCTCGAGCGGGGCGCGAGACAATCACTTGTCATGGCGACTCGGAAGGCGCAGAAGTGCTCTCTCCACGCCTGCCCACCCTACCGTTCCCGTTAACGCGTCGGGATTCCTTCTCTGCTCCGCCTCGCGTTTTCCAATTTTCGCCGAGGCCAATCGATTCGAGGGAAGAAAACAACAACAGAGGGCGCTGCTCCTCGCGTCGTCACTCTCGGTAGGGGGCCAATGAACCAGGGAAAATCTTATTAACTCAACAATTTATGGCCGTCGAATCAAATTTTAAATGATTCCAGAACAAAGTAGACGATAGCATTTCCTTGTTTTAACTTTCAATTTTAGTTTACTAATTTTGCACCAAATATATATATATATACACACATATCGGCTAGAATCTAACGACTTTTGTAATAACTCTACACTGTTAACGATCTCATATCGTATTAAGGGATCAGTGCGATTAGTTAATACAAATCTCCATTTGCTTAAACTTGGGGGGATCTTTCCGTGTTTTATAGTATAAGGCAAAAGATTAAACTCCATATCGTATTCGCTGAAAACATAACGATAAAGATAAAAGAAATTGCTAGTTTCTAAAGGTTTATTATGTGTAGTCTACTTAAAATTGTTCTGTATATTTGATCTTGGTTTTCAGTTATTTGTTTACTTTTTAACGAAAGCAAAAAGAAACAGACTGGTTTCTATAAGTAGTTTGACACTACTAATGATACATTCAGCGTAGATCGGTAATTTCCTTAAAAGGGCAGCAGTAATTTCTAATTGAACGTATAGAAGAGGGTCTCTTACCTGCGTCACGAAGGTTAGAGCGGATATCACGTCGATATTATAGTCCCGTCTGTACGTAAGCAGATGACGTCGATTATAGTCTCATCTGTACCTTTAATTGGGAAATACTGGCTGACAACTTACCCACCCTCCTCCTAGTAACAACTAGCTAACCCCGGTCTCTTCTACATTTTATGTTTTCTTTTTTTCAGCTTTCGTTAATTTGTTATAATTTGGTACACGGACAACAGCAAATCTCTCCTGAATCGGTGCGGCCGGTCAGAAATAGGGATTTTGTTGGTTTGTCGCCGATGGTTGCGTATTCAATCAATGGCGTTGGTCGCCTGTTTCTACTAACGGTACATTCTTTGTGTACAGATGAATATTTTCAGTGGATCGGCGTGCGAATAGTGAATATGATCGGTTTACATGTCTCATGGTACTAGTTCTAGTTAATTCAATGGAATGTTCTATTTTTAATCTGCCGTCACGTTATCATGCCAAGAATAAAGGACCGGCCATTTTCGGAGTGTGCGAAACCTGCGTCAGGTATTCTGCCGTTTACCGGTTAATATCTTAATCACGCACGGCGTAGTGGTAATGGTTAGGGTCACCTGACACGCACGTCTGTGGACGGGAATCGCCACTGCCCTACCTTTCGCCGCGACCTGGCAGAAAAGAATAGGAAACCGTCGGCTGGACTGGGTGAGCCCTACAGAGAGAAGAACATCAAGAGGGGCTCGCAAGTCCGCCGGCATACTCCACAGCAACTGGGCGTGGATTTTAACCCTCCTCCACCGTTTCGAATGGCGCCATTTGAATCACCAGCCCGCTGCAGAATATCACGTCTTCCGAATTTTCATTTAGTGACTCGCCGCGTTTTTCGCACCCTACAGAAGAGCAGGTGACACATATTCGCGGCGTCTGCTCCGAGTCGAGGCTCCGGAACTACGAGCAGCAGCAGCGCGCATATCAGACGGCTGTTAGAACCGACTCACGCGAGAGAAAAGGCAAGCAAGACTCGAGGAAGAGTTTACAACCTGAGCTCAGTTTAGCAATGAATCTGAATGTATCGTGCAAAAATCTATCACACATCACAGCAGAATGGAATTAGTTCGTTTCAATCTTTCTTCACTCTCTTTAGATATGCTATTGCTTTTTTTTTTTCTAATAAATTCTTCAAAAGCAATTACTACAAAGCAGTATTCTCATCAATTTCGCTCAGAAACAGTCAAAACACCACTCATTAACTGAATATACACTAATTTCTAACATCAACCCATGTAATTACAAACATACAAACAACTGTAACAAATAACCAAAACAAACGTACTCACCTATAGTAATAACTTCAAAGGAATAAAACAAGTGTAAAGTTGTGATACTTTTAAAACACGTAAAAATAACGTCATAGCTCTTCTATCAAGGAATCTAAAAAAGTCTGAGTGCACCATTGAAGTGCAAGGAAGTGTGTTGAATGGCGCTTATATCTTCACTTCGAAAGAGATCAAAACACAAAATGGCGTCTTCCAGTCTTGATCCGATAATATCAAAATTAAGTAATCCTAATATGCAGTCGACAATTAATTATTAATAGTCCTGGCATTGAAAGGAAATCTTGCAGTAGCACTTTAAAAACTGTATGGTCTTCAGCGATCGTTTGAAATAAAATAAGGCCAAATTAAAGGGAAAATATTACTCTTCGATTAAGTTTTATTTACTTTCTGCAAGCTGTTCAAGTGCTTCGACCTGGCGCACCGATAGCTGCCGCTGAAGATCGGATCCAAAATTCTTCTCGTCCGGTCTCATTTCAAACGACATTTGTGTTTTACAACCCATGGAAGCAAAGCAAAAATCTTGTGAATGAGCTGACGTATCAAAGAAATTCTTGGCTCACTTACAGTTCAATGAAGCGACGGATTCTTGGCAATGAATACCATTCCACTCAGGCTCCCGATCACCGTGGAGAATATCCACTACTTCGAGAGTTATAGCCGTTTTATGCTGCCGTTTTTCTTTTTTTTAATTCCTTGGTTTAACCCATATCATTGAGTATCGATTTGCAGGGGGAATTAACATATTTTCTGCCTTAGTTTCAATAGAATAATTTCCGGAAAATATTTGGTCGGTTCTCTTTATCTCGAACCGAGTGCAGGAATGCTAACAGTCATTGGAAGTAATGCATATTTGACCACGATTTTGTCTTAATTACAAGAAGATACCGAACATAACACATTAATGTCTTCCACCTTTGTACCATTCTAAATCGAAATAATGATTTAGTTACCATAAAAAAGCAGAACAAATACAAAAGTTGCAAACTTTTGGCGTATGTTTTAAAGAAATGGGCAGGAAAGCAATACGGCTGACCGATTTTGTTTCTTTTCGAGCGAAAGCCTCCCCGGGTTCCCTGGAAGCACTTGCCTTATGCTAATTCTTAATATCTTTTTTCATCTCTCTACCAAAAATATGTCTGTTGAATGAACCTTAAGGAATCAGTGGTTATATTCGGAGAAATAGAACGCCCCATTATAGCGAAAATATTACTACTAATTAGGAATCAGATTTAATGGAAATATCACTTATTATAAATCACCACGTTATAAGCAATAGGTAATTAACTGTTTTCATATCAATACTTGGAGACTATCACCTTAAGTTTTAAGCTCTTTCGAAGACTTTAAGACATACGTGTACTAACGCCATTCTGCAGTTTGCACAACAATGACGTACACGAGCTTACAACTTCATGCTATGGCGGTACCCATCCAAGTGAGCCACACAAAATTACTAAAAAAAATACAACAGCTGATCTATTTACCAACTACAGGTACACACTTCATTAGAGCCGAAAATGAATACTTAAAATCGCATTGGTACTTTATTTATCGGTTGGTGATATAAATCAGGCTAATGCGAGTTAACGAACAAGATTTAGTTCGGTGTAGCAATGTTTGTTGGAGAGCCCAGTTTTATTGGTAGTTTTCCAGGTTTACTCAGGCAGTTCTGGTCGCAAAGAAAAGCTTAGTTACCACTGGTAGTAAGTAATAGTTGAACCGGTGCGAGTGGTCACCCCTGTCGCGGAGGGTTAACTAGATTGGAGACCAAAATCACATCTTTGTAAATCCCTCTTTAAAACACGGATGGTCACTTCAACCGGGGAGGAGGAGGAGGAGGGGGGGAGGCCAAAAGGAAAGAAAGTAAGGAAGACAATTAACAGCCAGTTTACTCATCAAAAATACGCCCAAACCGTCCGGAACAGATCAGTCGGACAGCTGATACGGCTATTCACTGCGGAAGCGGGCAACCGGAAGGGACGTTGATACGGCTGCTCTGTCATTATTATTTCTTTTTACTTCACCAAGACAATGAAGCCAACCTAGATCTTCTCGGCTGAGGCCATCGCCACAAAAGACGGAAGAGAGCGAGATAAAAACGGGATGCATTCATGTGCGATAAAGAATCAATACAGTTAGAGAAAATAGCGTTCGCGAGCGACCTCTTCACTGCGGAATCACAATAAACGCGAGGAATTTGCTATCTAGGACAATGACTTATAACGGTTTACGGTGGATGTATTACAGAAAATCAACAGTGAAATATCGATTAAGCACCGCATTCGCCCTATAATAATGTTAGTTATTAAGCTCTATGTTGCCGGCACACGTAGCGCGCGCGCATTCTCCCACATTGGGCAGGATGCATGAGGAATTGTTCGTTTCTGAAAGAGATTCCTCAAAAAGCCCGTATTAATTGCACGCATTTATCAGGTATTCATTAATTATCTGCGTACTGCTGAACTACCAGCGAAAGACTGCACACAATCGCTACAGAGTAGATGCAAATATCAGCAACCGGCCATTCTAGCCGTTGTTAACCCTTCTGTCGTCGTTGCGCACGCCTTTCTAAGAGCCTCGGTAAGTCTCGTCACACACGTGACAGTTGGTTTCAGCTCCTCTTCCCCAGCTCTTGGTATCTCGTGAGTTCGTTTCACGTGAATTAAACTGGTTAGTATCGCACTTTAAAGGGCGCTGTCACCTGACATTGGCGTGGAACAAGGCTATAATTTAGAAGACTGTCGAAATATTAAGGATTAAAGCAAGGAAAGGCAAAGTTATGTTAATTTAAGGAAAACTTAGTAAGGAATCTGTGAACGGAATTTGCAGTGTGCCACACTGACATTGAGATTTTTACATCAACCAACTCCCCGTAGCCCACGGTATTTGCAGTGCTTGCGTTGCATAATTGCATACCAATAGTCTGTGCAGACCTCGTTTCATTGCTCTATTAGACTGTCTCGTTGAAGTGACCGTCTTCAAATGATTCGAAGAAGCCGAATCATGAATTAAAAATGGCAAACTTTAAAACGTTTGGAGTTTGGCGGCACTTTAGGAAAATCGCTGGCCCAGTGCTGGTAAACGTCGACGACTCAGCGTGCCGTGGTTTCTTCTTCACAAACTCTTCGTGTGAATTTACTCCCACATCTAAAACGAAAAGTTTTAGTAGCTATTTTCTCTCGAAAGTTCCGGGGGTGTGTGTGTGTGTGCAAAAATAACAGATAGTCGAAGCACTAGGCTACTTACCAAAGTTGTTTCAAATGTCAAAAGGTTATCTCCATTGTAGAGACTGGTTACCACGCAACAACAGTGAAGTATTAATGTGGAAATTTAAATGAAAGAAACTCGAACAAAATCATTCAGTACGAGTACAACCCGGGTGCCACTAAAAGAATAGGGAGAACATCGGGGCTGCTGGGCGCATGCGCAACATTTACCGTGAGAGCCATTTTTTCCGTCGTGTGTAAACAATGGAATCATCAGGTAGGGCCCTTAAATGGGAATGACTGAAACAATGTAATGAACTTCTCGGCTGTTCCTTTGGTCCATTCAAGGGTCGCGAGTTGTCACCTAGTCACGTGATCTGCCGTCTTCGGTTGAAAGGCCTTTGTCTTATCCATCAAGCGTAGGGAATTAAGGCGATTAACCAGACTGAGGTGTGCCTCCACACCGTCTGTGGCCGAGGAAACGTTAACCCGAGTTCCATAGCCTATAGTTCGTTAAAGACGATCATAAAATATCTAACGAAGTTTTCGTCGTACTTAATTTACTTTTCTGTTAATTTTATTTAATAAAACAAAGAACAGACTATTTTTGGTGCATAAAAAACATTTCTTCATACCAACCGAAATCTCGTTTTTCTATTATCTTTGGGTTAGTAATTACAAAGATATAGAAAGCTGCCTCATTAGGTATCCAAGAGCTCCCAGAGAATAGTGATGGTAATCAAAACAGTTCATTCTCCAGTAACTTATTCAATTCATCGACATTTGTGTTACAAAATATCTCCCCTGATAACTGCTTATTTTTGAAAACATATATTAGGTTTTCTCGTTAACATCTAAAATTGAAACTCGGCAGATCTAATATTTTATTTGGTTCAGAGCGCTCCAACTGCCAAAGACCGGAAACACACTGGAATCAGAAAGGCTAAGCTAAACTCTCTGACGGATTATTACCTTGTTTGGGCCTTCATGCTTCCACAGAACCTAGTAACGGACGCGATCTAATTAAACTTCCTTACTTTTCTGTCTGTTAATTATAACTCGCGGCAGTGCGTTTGCTATTTCTTGCGCTGCTCTTCACATTGATGGTTCTGACTAACAACTCCTCCTAAATCTTTTTCTGAAGCTACATCTTCCATAATTATTGCAATTACCTATGTTACCTGCTTAAATAATTTTGCATTTTTTTAGCAATGAATTCCATTTTTTTTCACTTAAATGACCATGAAATAAATTGTTAAAATTTACCTGGAAATTATTTCCATATTAACGCTAGCATATATTTTAATATTAAGTTCTACTTCACCCTCGGCATCTTTCTGTTATAGATCATAAACAGTAGCGGACCTGAAACGCATCCCCGTACCATGCCATTTGTTAATTCGGAGGAGTATCTTACATTGGAGTCGCTGTATGATATCGTTAACAGACTAAAAGCTGGGGAGGGTCTCTCTATTTTTTTATAAAGCTGAAGTGGCTGCGAGAAGCCGAAGATCTTAAAGCTGAGTCGTAACCGGACGCACGCGGATACATTGAGAGGGGAGGGGGAAAAGGGAAGCCGAAAAATAATGGAAAGCAGCGACAAGACACAGGTAAGCAAAAGATAGAAAGAAAGTTAAAGTTCTCACTGGTCAGTCGGACTGTCGGTGATCCCATTAAGGCAGCCCTGATATTTGTGTGGGTCAGAGCTTGACTGGGGTAATGATCTGTAGAAAGAGAGAGAAAGAGAGAAAGAAAGAAAGGGGAAGAGAGGGAAAAACAAACAAAACAAACAGAAGAGGTGGAAGAAAAAGAGGAGGAATGGACAGTAGAAAAGGCACACGTTCTGAAATGAAAGATAAGGAAATAAAGGGACGGAACCGGAAAAAAGTGGTTGAAAACCTGAAAGAGAAAAAGAAAACAACAACAAACAACAACAACAACAACAACAACAAAGAATAGTCAGATAAGAAAGGAAGTTAAAAAAGGGAGCTGGAATAGAATAAAAAAAAACAGCTAGCAGCAGCAGTGTAATGTGAGGAATAATCCATTGTACATTTTGTACTGCACCTCCCTGAACAGCAGTGACGATCGATCCGTGTGTTTCGAATGTGCGAGACATCGATCCACTGATCTAACAATATCTCTTCAGCTGTTTGTAGTGTGAAATAACATATTTCAAATTAGCAACAAATTTTTTTTTAAACTGTTTGAAGTAATTTTTTTAAATATAAAAATATAGACTTTTCTTAAAAAAACAAAAAAAACAGCAGCTCAGAGATACACCAACTCATCATCTTCCACGCCTGAAATAGCAATTTTAAAGCTGCACCGCTACACCAGACATGGAGAAAGAAACTCAACACCGGTGCGAGTTAACGAATGGGTTTTAACACTCAGGTAGGAAATATCGCCTGGGAATTGTATATACGATACTGTCGAAAAAGTAATGAACCGTAATTAATTCCCCCCAAAAGAAATAGAAAGCACAGCTTTAAGAAATCTGCGATTTTATTAACATGAACTATGACCCCCTCAAGATAACAAAACTCAAAAGTGACAGAAATTTTAAATTAGTTCATTTGCAAGTTTACTGTTTCCACCAGAACTGTCGAGACATCTTTTCACACCCGCATGCTTGACTCACCATGCGCATTCTGCAGTCAAGCATCAGTGTTTGTAGGAATTACGCCTCCATTGTCTGGCCCCGTGTCGCGGCTCTTTGTCGCAGCAACTGTTCTGTCCGCGGCAGATCAATTTCTAACGACTGCCCTCCTGACGCCTGTGGAGTAAGTAACACCTGAAGACCCAATTCGAGTCACCTGTTGAACGCAAGGCATCGCCGGCCTTACTTAATAATAATTTCTTGTTTTAAATAATTAATTGGGAAAATAATGTAAAAGGTCTGGCTGCACACCAGAATGCCAAAAGACAGAGAATACTTGTATTGATTGGGCGGTGGTCAAACGGGCTCAGATAATTACGGGTAGCTGAAAATTTTGCTCGCCAGTAGAGAGAACGCGACGAATCGGTCCGCAGTGAAGCGCCGTCGGGTGGCGTAGACCGGACACGGAAGTCACCTTTTACGTTTAATAAGTAGATCAAATGTCAAATTTTTCTTGAAATATTTAAAAATTCAAATAAATGAAAGTAACCCCCAAAAAAAAGCAGCAATTCAGCCCTTTGTGTCGACAAAACAGCAACAACGAATGCTTGCCTAACACAGGCTAAAACAAGATAAAACCAGTTCAAACAGCCCCGGAGATGCTGGGAAGATGACAAGAATTGCGCAGGCGCGTGGAAGATAATTTATGAATAAATTAATTGCAACTGGAGTTTTAGACGTCGGTATTAGGCGGTAAGTGTCACCCAGCACCTTTTCGCTATTGACCGAACCAATGCCTCTAACAGAACTCTCATTTTTTCAAATGTAGCAGAAAAGCGGAGCGGAGCACCTGGAAAAAAGTTGCGAGAGGATGTCGAGCGGGCGGAGTGCGGCCTCGGGCCGTCACCTCTGTCAATCTAGTAGACTGACTAATCACCAGGCCACCCACTCCCTACGTTTCTTTAGCACCCAGTCAAAGAGAAAGATAAAAAAGAGTTTGACTAGAGATGCTACTTCTGCTATTTCGTGTCATCTTAATTAATGAAACAGTGACTTGTTAAGCTACCTATTATCCCAGACAGTTGTGAGTGCGCTGAATTTTTCAGAAGCAGGAGCGAGCAAAATAATAGACTTCTCTTTAGCTGTAATCTTATCTTAAATAGAATAAAGAATAATAAACATGAAGAGATGTTTAATATATTTTCTTGCCTCTGTACTTCGCTGAAAATCAATCAGAACTGCTTCAGAATTTTCTATTCTTAAAAAAATTACCAATTTTGCGACATTTAATCGATTATCGTCAGATCTACGAACTTTGAATTGTAATCCTTTAAAAGAAGACCTAAGAAGAGTTCTCAGAACATTTGGGGGTTTTGAACGTGGGACCATAATTAGAAATTAACTAAGATTCCGGTGCAGTCAGATATCATATCCTTTGTGATACATTTTAATAAGGAAAATGAATGTAGCTTATAGAGCTATACATTTAAGAATTGTACATCCGCTTAATAACTGTATTGACGGCCACTTATGTTCCTCGATGGTCCTTACATAAACTACAATAGATCTCTGATTTATTATAATTAATCTATTACACTTGCTGGTTGTCTTCTCGCAGCGGGTCCATAAATCGCTTCCTTTTTTTGAGGCAACAGAAAAATTTGGAATAAATACAGGTATTCTGTTTGCAAACGATGTTCAGGCTTCAGGTGTTACACTTCTTACGTTTATAGACGACCTGATATCTCGGACGGCTGTGACACGGGGCTAAAGAAATCTCCCTTCCTGGTCTAGCATCCACGACACAATGATGTTTGCGTTTCCAGTGCAAGAAAGACAACGCCATTGCATATTCGACTTAGTCGCCTGCTGTTTCTTTAAAAAAACAATGATCGTTAAAATACTTGATAATTCTTAATTATCAATTTGAATTAAATGGGAGTGTGGTCTCGCAACCTGATCGAATGTGCCAATGGGAAAAAAGAAACTGGCTGATATTAGCATCGGTTTTTTATTGTGGAAATACTGGCGTGACATCAACAGAAATTCGGCGTTTTTTCCCCCGAGAACGCGCCACCCTCGAGATGACAAGTCGAGCGGTTTCCGTTAAACCAAACTCTCGATTAATTACCTTTCGAAAGAAACCCCCCCCCACTTTGCCCTAAGGTACACTAAGGGAGCCCCCCCTGTTTTCCGCTGCTGCTGTTGTTTTTAGTCCTTCAGCGCTGCCCGGAGTGAAGTCAACCGCGGCCGTCTTTGATCGTTCCCCCCTCCAGGGGCCGCCCAAACTCTGATCACTGCGTTCAGAGCGCCAGATGTTCGACGAAGGAGAATGGAGGTCGTAGCCCGACCATGTTATATATATAAAAAAGCATTACCGCAAATCGCTGTCGAACCCAAGCCGACCGGAAAAGGGGAGGGAGGGGAAGCGAAACAAACGGCATTTGCAAAGCACTTATCTACTTTGGAGAATCCTATCGGTGACTGATCATCTGGAATTGACGAACATTAAATAATGGCACAGCAAGGATGTGCCTGTCTGCCGTTTTCTTATTCCTCTCGGGGTTTTATTGGGGGTGAGAAGGGGACAAGCAGTACGCGGAAATGATTCCTCGCCGGAAAACGACGGCGCCAAGCCCACAAACAGAGAATGAAAATAAAGTGCCGAAGACAAAACAGATTTTAATAAGCTAAAAGCAGATGAATGGCCTGTCTGTGGCAGGGCCTCTCTTTGGGGGTGTGCGGCAGTTGAATTATAGATGGCAGGTTCAAGATACATCTTACTGACGAGTTACTTGTTTATACCGCGGCCATGTTTGTTAACCGAGCAGATTTCCGGGCTGTGGCAGTAGCGATCGAAGGACCAGAGGCGGACTTTCCTTATGCGGCTCTCACCTGGAGAACATGACTCTTCCATCCCGGGTTTCCTATATCGCACGAATATCACCGGAGGTATATAAAAAAAAACAAGTCACCTTTGCATGACGTGACAGTTGGTGATCTTGAAAAACTAAACCAAATGTAAGTGTATCAGGGCAGTTCTGACATCAGTTTACTTAATGTCATTGATCTCTAAGCGCAAATGTGAAGTCTACGCAATTCACAGTCAGATTCCGTCAAATTGTATTCACGACCGAAAGTTAAAAATATCAGATGTGCGGTGCGATTAAAGGTGTGACAATAGCTAAAATTGATTTTAAAAAAATTTACATTAAAAATACCTTTATTACTGTTCATTTATAGAAGTTTAAATTCCAATATTTTGAGTACCTTGCAAAATACTTCAAGATGTAACAGAAACCAACGAACTATTCACGCCAAATCATCACTAATGGGGTTAGAGGCTTGTAATCCTACACCCACACACAGCAATACTCGCTATGTACGGTGGCCAGGAGGAAAGAAAATAAGATAATATTTTTTAACATATTTTGCAATGTAAGGGATTTCTTCTAACACGCGTAGAATTTTGGTTTACTATCATTTGGTAGGTTAACGTGTATTCTAGATGCTTCTACCTTAAGTATTGGCACTACAAACATTACATCGCTAAACAACATGGAATGGTCCTAATTTTCACCTAGATGTCACTCGTTAGCGAAAGGACATGTTCCACAAGTTAAGTTAAGTTAGGTTAGCGTTATCTCTCTCCGACAACATTTCTTTTGAGAGTCCCTTATCATGAAATAAACTGGATGATGTATAAAAGCCGATTCGAATTCCGTGCCATCGGAATGAAGTTGAGATCAGATCTCCCAGAGAAGTTCGCTTAGTTTCTGTCAGTCGGAGATCTTCATCTCAGCAGCGTCTTGGGAAATATGGACAGAAATTAATGCTAATTCGGAGCAGCCTTAACAGAAAAAAAAATTAGTAGATATTATATCTGGTCTGTTATAACCGTCCCCGATTCACCTGTATCAGAGAAATCTGACTTATTTATTTCTTGAAGCTGTAAGAAAGTCGTTCAAAATGCTGAAGTAACTTTAAATAAAATTCTTAAAGTCTACATATTTTTTTAGTATTATTATATGGCGTACTTTAGAGCTGTAACCAGAGGGTAGGGGAGGAGTCAGGAAAGGTGAAGTCCTTCCAGACAGAGCAAAAACAAATGAAAAAAAAAATCTTTTTAAAAGAAATTTTTAGAAAAATAATAAACCAGAGGGAACTTTCTCTACATCACGTGAAAAATAATCTAAGCGGAAAATTTTTTTTATTATTTTCATGAGAGTGAAAATCTTTCAGGTGAAATTTAGCGATTCTGAAGTATCTTTTGACTGTTGAAAAACACAAAAAACAAACAAAGAAGTTTAATGACAAAAATGTAGAAAAAAAAAGAGAGAAACTGCCAAATACTTATGTGATTGTTTTGTTGTTGTTGTTTTGTTGTTGTTGTTGTTGTTGTTGTTGTTGTTTCTTTGGAATTGCTGGAACCGAAATACGGAGGGCTTTGCATGAGGTGGTTACCTGGTGTTGCACTGTACAAGCAGAAAAGTAGACGTGGACATAGAAGAAAATAAAGCCAGATCTGTTTACTGCAGACTCAGCCCGTTTAATTCGTTACAGCGCTAGAGATCCACTCATTCGGTTCGGCGAATCACTGATCTCAGCCATCTGTAAATTGGTGATTTGAATCTGACTTACGGAAGGGAGCTACTCGAAACTCCCTTGCTTTCCTGCTATCAGCGCAACGCGCTAAGAATAATAATAATAAAAAAGTAAAGATAGTAAGAAAATATTATTGCGCAGAGAACTGAAGTATGCTGCGATATTTTGTAAACGCTTAAGCGATCTCCAAGGGTCGTAATTCTACAGGGTCGCTTGCAAACTTATTAAATGGTGTTCAGTTGCTAATCACTTACAAGCAATAATTTTTTTTCCTTTTAAAAGGACAAAATTTAATGCTGTTTTCATTACTTTACAGTATATATTAAACTTTTTAGGGTCCGCAATATTTGCAAGAATTAAAAAAAAAACAACAATTTTAAATATTTCAACTTTACCATCTTACAAATAATTCTAAAGAAAAACAAACAAGGCACGGATATGCTAATGTTTCTTTCCATAAAAAGACAAATGCTGAAAATTATTCAAAATCCTTCAAGAAAAAATATCGTCACAAACAAAACGCAAGCTATTTAACATGGTAAAAGTTGTTTTACTATACCATGTTAGTAATAATATCCAGACCTCAGGCCATATCCGACAAAAGAACTCCGCTACATAGGAATGCGCACGCCTAGAAAAACGGTATAGATACTAACAGGCAAATACTGTAGACTTCTCGGACGTTTGTCTGTCGGAAAGTCGACCATAGTATTGCATCCAAAACACCGGACAGTTGTATAATATGTCCAAAAAAGGTGATTGAATAGAGCGGGCGTTGGAGAAAATTGTTGGCAGTTGTTGAAGGAAAAGCATAGCCACGAAAATGTCCGATTATTTCTTTGTTTACAAGACGGAAACACGATCAAATGTCGCAATGATAAATAAAAAGTGATTGTTTAATTTCCACTTTCTTTGCTTTAAAAATCTGGTACCTTGAAATCCCCAATATTTTATTAATTTATTTTTGATAAACACTTTATACTGAAATAAAAAGTCAATATTGTCTAATAAATCAAACATGCAAAACTAAGACTTCCTGTCTTAGAAAGTTTATTCTGCTATGATTTTTTAATGTAGAGCAGTAATAACAATTAGTCAAATATAGAAAAAAACTGTTCTGGGAACTTGCAAAACACGTTTCCTTATTCCTATGGTGCTGACTCCAATTATGTACTCGGAAGCGTTGTGCCTTGGATTTCCGACATTGTATTTGTCTTGGATTTAAAACAATTTTTTTAGTTTGGTGCATCCCCAGGAGAAGTTCTGTCCCCATTCTTTCTCGGCAAACTCTGCGTGACCGGAATAACGTGTTATTTCCCAAAGCGTTAGAAAACGTTTCTTGTTATATATAGTCTCCCCACCATCTAGTTAGCATCGTCATCTTCTGATTCTTATGAAAGTTCGGGCTAAAAAGCATTAACTATACCTGAAACATTCAACGCTTTGATCTACATCCAATCCTGGAGAAGATGCTAATTTTTAAGGAAGACAACCAGTATATAAATTTTATTTAAACCATTTGATGCAGCTCTAAATCCAAGAGACCTTGCATGAATTTTGTTTTACAATAACTCTGTTATAGATGCATTTGTCAACCGGGATCTCCTTACATTCTTCTACAATCTGTGATAAACATTTATGAATTATAATTTCATAAAAAGTTCCAATAGGAACCTTTGTTCTACTAATATATTTTAAGGATTTATTTAGTACGAACAAATCATCACATGGAGACAGCCAAGTTATTTCAAAGGACGCTGTAAACATCTGTTACATGTAAGTTTTTGACATTCTAAAATGTTAAAAATGTTTAAGAGAGCAATGTTTTTACAACTAATCGATATTTCACTGTATATGTTAATATATTACGACACACATTTGTGACAAAATAATAATTGCATTGATTAATTCATTTGTTTGGTAGGTCTTTGATAAATTTCATTATACAGATTTATATATGTCAACCGTAGATGCTGAAGTGCTATGTAGATGCTGTGCGTAACTAATTTTTTTTATTACTAATGAATCTGTATTAAAATGACACTAAAATGTATAAATTATGGTTAAGGTTATGAATATAATATCACAACTATTTTGCAGGTTTCTAATATGGCAAAGCGCAATATGACTAAGCTCTAACTGCAGAGTTGGTGGTAGTATCGGTGACTGAAAAGACACTGGATATGAATAAGGAGTCAGAATGTTCTGAAACTGATGACCCAGACTATGAACCTGAAGCAGATGTTAAGCATTGAGGACAGAAGATTTACCAATTCAGCTTTAGGTGCTCACTCTATGCAAGAATCTCGGGCTAGTGAGGAAAATGATTATTCTGAGTCTTCTGAAGAAGAAACTGAAGACAATCTCAAAGGCCATTAGAGCCATCCATAATGGCACATATTGGAATGAAAGCCAACAGCGAGTAAAGAGAAAGAATGGAAAGATTTATATATCTAGAAACGTGCCTCTGGCTTTTGTGGGCCTTTCTCTTTTGGCAGGATATGAGAAAAAACTGGGGCGTTCCCACCCGGGGGGGGGGCTGTTCGGATACCCACTTTCGAAGGCGATGTACAGAGTCACAATGTCTGTTGAAATGTTAAAAGAATGCTTACTGTTTCTTGAGGTTTAACAACAAAAGAACGAGGGACTTTTGTCTGAAAACGGACCTCGTGGTAGCATTAAGATATATATGGGATCTTTTTTTCTCGTTTTGCTAACTTCCGAAAGAGGTTTATTCCCACTGATTGCGTGACAGTAGATTAACAGTTGATGCCTTTTGGAGAACGATGCAAGTTCACTCAGTACATACCAGGCCAAACCAGAAAAGCATGGGATAAAGATTTTTTTGGGCTTTTTGATGCAAAAATCAGCTATGTTATAGATGGGATTGTCTACACTGGAAAGCAGCCGGGTGAAGAAATCTAGAGAAATCTGGGGTCAAAGATTGTGCAGTTATTTCAGGAACACCGGTGGCATCATATCAACAGACAAATCATTCACAAGCGGGGCCCCTTGCTAGAGCACTACTCCAAAAAAAAGACTGGCACTATGGAGACGCTCCACCAAAACAAGCCAGATACACCTGCTTTGGTGAAGGCTTCCAAGTTCCGAGAAGTTCACAATTCTGAATTTGATTTTTAAAAAAACCCACCACTATGGTGATTTATGTGCCCAAGAAAAATAAGGCTCTCATTTCATTGAGCACAGTGCATCAGGAGAAGGCAGTAGATGGTCAAAGCGAGAATGAAAATCCAGAAATTATCAAATACTACAGCAACGAGACAAAAGTGTCATCTACACGATGGACCAGATGGTCCGTGGCGCAAGTGATGATGTTTGTTCCTAAAAGAACTTGTCAGGTCACGTGAGAAGTCGTTAGGAAGGCGGTCCAAATCAGTCCAAACCGGTCCAAACCTGTCTGAAACTGTTCGCTGCGGAATCAATGGAGAAGTGTGGCGTAGCAAAGCAAGAACACCAGCCGTGTGTCCAGAGGAAAAGTCCAGAAGTTGTGAATATGGCCCTTCCAAGAAGGGCCGCTGAAACTCCTTGACATGTGAAACGAACAGTGTGTGTACCAAATGCCTGCATTGAACATTTATTTTTGTGAAAAAGACTCGTTATTTATTCCTAATCTCTTATTTTTTACCAACTAAATAATGTAGTGCAATTGTTATACTGATTCCTTTTGTCTTTATTTTTTGTTATACTTTATCAATACATCTCTTTGTTATCCATTTAAAATGTTTCTTTATGGCCATTTACACATTATTTAACATACTGTTAAATAATGTGATCAATAAATCATCTTTCTTGTGAAAATATACAAAATAGCTAGAACTGGTTTTCCAGACCCGATCACTGGAACGGTGTGAATTATTTCAGGACTGCATCCTAGGGTTAAAGAAAGCAACTAGAGACAGGTGTAACTGTGTTTATATAGCTCCTTAACCAGTTACTTGTTTGTGCATTTATGAGGCACGGAAATGGACTGGACCACTTTATAAAAATACGTGGTATTTAAAAATCCTGGAAGGAGACACTCTATAGTGGTGTCCAAAAATTAATGGATTAACCGAAGTAATTTTGTTTAATGTATCATACAATGATTAAGCATTGGTTTTGTTTCTAATTATCATCATTGTTTTCTGTTGGTGCTAAAATATGAGTTAGTCAACAGGATGATGCAATCAGAATAAGAAATCATTTAAAGGAAAAAAGAAAAGTAGATTCTAAGTTTGACGTAAAACCTAAAAACCAACAAACGCCGAAGAATTTTTCGAAATCTTATTGGTTGGAACAACGAATTCTTCTCAAACAAGGAGCCGCACACTCCAAAACTCGCGTCCCTCAAAACAAATCTAAAATAAATCAGGTTTCTACGAAGTTTTGGATTTGAATAATTGATGCCACCCTGTCTTGAGGTAAGAGAAACAAATGCTCTTTAAGGAGTTGAGACTGAAATTTCCGGTGGTTACGGAATACAATAAATTATAGGTTTTTTAAACTTTATTTGTGCAACCTCGTTAATTTTATTTTATTTACAACCCAGATTACGTAAACATTACATATAGTTTCTCCTGGCTGTTAAAAATGATTCTAAGGAAATTATTCAACAAGGTAATCTGACGATCACTGACATTTAAAACAATTCCTCAAGAATACTGTCCAACTTGCAGGGGTCATCTTGAGTAACTCTGCCCCCACCCGGGTTCCTGAGTGACAACATGGCGAAAGAATGGAAATGATCGCCTGCTTGATGGCCACGAACGAATGCTGCTGTTGATAAGTGTTGATTTTCACGCATAGGTAACGGAACTGTTCGAACCAATAGCATAAAGCCCAGCACCGCACATTTATTCCGTCGAGACTGTGCGTCTGAAAATACTGGAGATCGGCGATAGTTGTTCGTAGGCTGTTTGTAACTGCACCAGTAATTCTTAATTAACGGATATTTGAGGCTCTATAATCGACGTCCGCAGGTCAGAAAACACGAGGTCGAGTATAGCATCATCTGTACGTTTAATTAAGAATTACTGGTGCAGTTACAGTCCTCCCCAGTGCCCGCTCACCTTTAAGTCAAGTCCGAAAACTAAGTATTTTTTGCTGAGGTTAATGTTTCTTTTTAATAAAAGAGACTAACCATTGTGAAAAAGTAGTGAAAACATTTCTAAAAAAAACGAAATGGAATCAAATACCTGAGGCTGGGAACAAGAAATCAAGCAAGCCTCGAAAATCCCACGCGAACAGCATCGAGAGGAAGAACTCCCTTCCTCTTGAACCGAAATCCCAGAAGTAAATTAAAATCAATTCTTCAAGACGAAAGGCTATAAAAAGCTATTTTATTTACAAGCAAATATACAAAATGGAAGTTCGCTACTATCCATATACTGAATTGCATTTATATCTCTACATTTTGATAGTTAAGAAGAAAAAAAAGAACAAGTTCGAATGCAAGATTTTAATGCAGTCAATTTCAGAAAAAAATTGAGCTCCCGTCATTATTATTGGAACACTTGAAAACGGTGACTAAATGTTGCATTTGGGTGCATATAAATACTAAAAATAAAATAAGAATTTAGATAACTTTAGAAAATTTAGACTATGTAAACACTTAGCTTATCCAAACCGATTAGTTTGGTGGAAGTTAACGTTTTATTCCAAGTTAAAAATTTTAGACAGAAATTTGTTCCAGAAAACGAAAAGGACCAGCGATAAAAGAAAATTTCTAATGCCGGTACTTGGTCGAGCCATCTTTTCGAACCCGTTCGGCTTTAGTTGCAATTTCGTATCACTGTCCGCTGTCCAGATTTCCACATATCCACCGGGAGAACTTTCTTTGAATCTATCATATTTTTGGGACACGTCATCAAAACCGCGTCGTCGGAGTTACGTTACAACGTTGAGGCACACAAGGAAGAAGATGAATGCAGTGATTCCTATATGATCTCATTTTCTTGAAGAATATGAGCATCAAATCTTTTCATTCAATGTTGGTACAATGCAGGAGATATTTCTTTAAAATAAAATTAGTCGGCGGAACTAAAACACTCCACCAAGTCAGCCTGCAGTCAAAACCAAGAGACCCTCATCCCCATACTGTACACGAGCTGAAGTTCTTCATTAAAAGCCATGATCTCTGCAATAATATAAACGAAAGATCCAAGAGAAATGTCGAAATTATTGGCAGTCTGTCGTCGACTGTGGCCACAAACGGCCTTTAATACTTCGTCTGGTAAATAGAAAATCCTCGCAAGACTCGCCTGGCGATAGTGCACTCACCTAAGAGTCCTATATATATACAATCACACCAAATTTTGTTAGATACATTCATTTACGACGCTGTCAAATTAATATGGCTGCTTATTGTATCTGAGTAGGAAGCTGGTCACCCTAGACCAGAACTTATTCAGACCTTTTTATTTACGTCTGAAAAAGTGCATTATCTGCGTTATAGGAAATACTTTTGGTGTAAAGTACTCGAAACTCTTTCAGCCTGATTTGTAAGAAAAATAAATGAGCATCAAGATATAGAATAATTTTGACAGTATCTATAAGATAGCATTCAGCTCGTTCTTTCGGTGAAGTCACGGTGACAGCAGAATTATCTGGAAGCCAGAGAGCTTTGTTTAGCCAATCTGACAGCTCTGAGGCAGTGTGTGGAGTGGGTTCGGCCCCAGTTTGTTGTGTTACCTTCCTAGCACGTTCCACTCATCCTCATCCTCTTTCTCACCAGCCATCCATGTGGAATTTTTTTCCGGGTACTTCTGAAGTGCGGTGGTAAGTTGACGAATATTTCCTGACACAAGGCTACACTACCATATTCAAATGTCTGCCAGGTTACAGAACCCAAAGATGTGGATGCTTTTGGGAAGGGAAGCAGTTCCTGCACTGTGAAGCAGACCAGTGCATCCGGGTGCTCGCTTGCGATTTGTGAAGGGCCATGTCCACTTACGTGGAACGACCAATAACAGGCGGGCGAGTGAATTGAAGCGGCTGAAGAAGGACCCTGGATTAAGATTGGCTGAATATTTCCCTAGTTTAATCATCCGATTTCCCTCCTGCATCTGTACCATATATAACGTGGTTGGTTTTTTACACTTATATTGTGCCTGACTTAGCTCGATATAACATATAAGGTGTACAGCTAAATTTCCTGCCATTCAAGAAAATACTTACGGCCTATGATTTTAATGAAATTGAGGATAAATTCGCATACCTGACGTCATCAGGTTTAACTCCGTAAGTCAAGCACCTGAACTTCACGTCCGAGAAAAACTTTTGGTGTTAAGTTATGGACGATTCCGGTACATTAATTGTTATCTCTCTGCAGGTTAGACTACAATGGAGTGTAGTGCCAGGTACCAGCTAGGAGGCGCTTTTCTTATCCTGCGCCACGATGGTCTCAGCATCTCCAACGCGACTAGAATTATCCGTTTCAGATGAGGAAAAAAAACTCTGAGTGCCCGGAGGATAAATCCACACGCGACCGGCTGCTGAAGAATAGCGAGAAGGAATCGTGCCAGGGTGGTTCGTCAAACCGAGTCGACCCCCGATCGAGATTCGTACTTGTGCCCTCAGCTCTGGCAATCCACTACGGTAACCATCGGACTACTAGCCGCCACTGCGACATTAATTTTAAACCCTGTGATTTATCAGCGAAACAGCGTATTTTTGTTTCTTGAAATAAAATTTGAATATGTATTACATCTAAACGCCAAGCGTTTGTATAAAGCGGCAGTCAAAAGAACTCGAACGAATGTTTTCATCCACTGATAGTTACCAATCAGATAAGAATACAATAAAATCCAAAATTATGCATCACTCGAAATAATTCTGATTGTTCATTTTGCTTTTCCGGTTTACCACTGACTTCTTTATCGTTTATTAAAATAATACTTTTGGGTGAAAACATTTGTTAAAAGTGAACGTTTGTTGTGGTTTATCGATATCTAAAAGTTTTCATATCCACAAGAAATTACGATATTCAAGATGTTTGGTGAGCCGGGACTCCTGTGAATACAAAGGCAAGGCTTCATTGACTTCATTATGCAAAGATTTCATTTTCACATTGAGAATAGCATACAAAATTAACGCTTAATATTCTGATACGAAAGGTTTAATTTGATGGGAAATTAAAGTCAGTTAATGATGGACTCTTAGACATCGTCCTTGCAGCTTTTACCACTAAAAGTTTATTTTCTTGCTCCCAGTGACATGCAAATAGTATCATCAATAGATACCAAAAATACCCATGAAGACGGCAAAAGAATAAAGCTTTTCACGAAACATAGCAAAACAAATTTCTATGACAGAGGTAATATTCCATCATTAACTAGCTTAAATTTCTAAGGTTATGTAATAATTATGGAAACCACTGTGATTTCATGATCGATTTGCTTTGTTTCCAAAAAACACAAAAAACCCCCAGTAAAACACGTTTCCGGCTTCCATAGAATTAACCTGTGAGTTAATACTTCCTCAGATCATCCATTTTCCCTGGTGTTTCCATCCTCAACAGAAAGATCACACATTAATGGATTTAAAAGTCCATGGTAATCAATTTAAACCGAAGCTTACTTGTCTCACTGAAATCTAATTAATGAATAGATGAATAAACTAATAAAGTGTCACTGAAGAAAATTATTGATCTCTGTTTGAAGGCAATCAGCAATCTTAAATTAGTTTTTAATTAGGTTATTTTATTCGTATTAAGTATCCAGTCACGGACAACTTACGTAAGGTGCGCGTACATGGCTTGGTGTCCCAAGTAGATGGTCTTAGGTGAGCGGTAGAGGCTAGTGAGTTTTGATTTTATTTTATTGTGGGTAAATTATACAGTAGGAGAAAAACTCATCTTTGCTTGTTCTTTAATGATTGACACAAATCCATCTTCACCTAATCCTAAGACCATCTTCCCACCGCCTTTTCCGGATGAAAACGGAAAATGCATCGTGATGGTGGCCGTATTGTTCAGTTATGGCAGCCATTAAAGATGAAGTAGAGACTTTTGTCCTGACAGGGAAATGGTCTAGAAGAAACTCAAAAGAAAGCTCGACGAGCTGGACGGTTCCCGTTATAACTCCAAGACTGTCCAGAATCCAGACTCTGTCAGATGTCAGATCGCCCCCTTTTCAAGAGATCGTAACAAGGGAAAGTGGCAGCGAAAGGGAATAAATGGAAGCGACACGCAAACGGTTATTGCGCTAACAACTCTGCAGAATTTACTGGCGCATAGTTAAGAAACTTCCCAAAACTATTTGGGGCCGTCTCGACTCTGGTTTAATCGCTCAGTACTCTACATCATTCTCAAACCGGTTGCTAAGTTTAACGCGCATGCTCACACTAAATCACTAGCAACACCGAAAGAAGCCCGTCCGACTGCAGAATTTACCGTATAACACTTGGGTCGTGTCTACGATCATTAAATAAACGGTTCCTAACCAGTATATTTAGCCAGGAGTTTTATTATTTTTTGGAGAAATGTCCAGTCAGCTTTCAATTGGCCCGTGTTGACGGATCAATCATCAACTGAGGCGATCGAGTCTGATATCAGTCATTTCCAGTTTTTTTCTTGGCTATGGCCAATATTAGAAAAATAATGTCCGCTGTCGACATGGACAATACTTCATTTCAACCAATAACGGAGAAGTATCGTCCTAAATCTAATATATATATATATATCTTTTCCATACTTTACTGCACTGAAGTAACTAGCTGTTAATAAAAATGAAATAAGACAGAAAATATCTGTTACAACAATATAATACAATTAAGTCACTATTTGTGTCTTATATACTTCCATACTATAAAAGAACACTCGGTATTTTGGAGGCGAAATGTTGGTAACACATAAAGTAAATATAGTTGAACTATTTACAACGTCTACAAAATACTCAACATCTAAATGAATTATGGTCGTTTGACTCTTCAGAAATTTACGTTACAGATTCATTACTAACTAAATTATATCAGAACCATTAAAGTGTCTACAGAGGTTTTGCATACATTATTACTATTTATGATTCACTTTGAAAGCTAAAATTATAGATAAAAATTCAATAAATGCAGGTAGGCAATAGTTAATTAGATACTCTTACATCGATACTTTGAAACCACCATTTTGATTTTACGAACTCTTCTGGAGTGAGAGTAAAAATGTAGTGGCACAAATTCAGTAACACTTCCGGCCGAACAGCGTACGGAACAGTGCACAAATTATGACTGCACTTAGTTTAGGTAGTTTATAAATTTATTTAATATGTTCATTTAAGAAAAACAAAAAGAAATTAATACAATTTAGTAAGCATATTACATTTGTCGCCTTGAAAACCGTCGATCATGCAAGCCACGTGACTACTAGTGCGTTTGAGAAAACAGGTGAACCGATGGCTTGGGAATGGAGAAAGAAACGACGCTGTAGTCGTCACCGAATTATCCCGGTACCAACCAGATTCGAACCTACATCATCCACAGCCACCTACGTACGATTCCAGTGAACAATAAAAGAGAGAGAAATATTCAGTGTGGGATGATGATCCAACGAGCGAAAGTCAAGTCCCCGATAGAATAAACAAACACGAGCGCGGTGCTGTTTGTTAACCTGGTTTTATGGTAAACAGCTCGCGGTTGTCCGTGTGTACGGAAGATACAAGTCCCGCCCTACTGGCGATCTGCCGGCGGTGGAGCGTGGGCGAACATGCGGGGGCAGTATGAGTGATGAATGGATGCCTCACGCCCACCGACCGGGACACGAGAGAAAGTCGCAAGCTTGACGCTGCCGCCGTTGAAGACGACGACGATGATGCAGGGAGTACGTTCGAACGGCCCATTCTACCAGCAGGAGGGTAAATGGACCCGAACGGTTTCTGAACGATGGCGAGACCAGCCGTTCGCAGATATCCGAACCTCGGGGTACCAGCTATGATGATATCCCGCCTCTTCTTCGACCCGGCTGAGAGAGCAGAGCGCTAAGCTTCTCCGGATTGTTTTGACACTCAGCCGTCATGGCCGCCACACCGCGATACGAACCGGTACAATTCTGCCACATTTACCCGACTGATGTGGAAATCAATTTAAAAGAATAAAAATAAATTTTTTTTTTTTTTTTCAGCTGCTGTTGCTGCTGTGTAGAGACGTCCAAATGAACCCCAATAATAGAGTATTAGGCTAACGGTGGAAAAACAAATATGGAGAGAATAAATAAACTCATAGGGAAAAGCCGATTTTATATTCTCACGGCAATGCCGATATTTTTGCACTACAAAGCAGGTCTACGTTCTTCGTTAGAATTAGTTCTATAAATCAGATTTCTGAGAAATCAAACCGACCGACTGATGATAATAATTGTATAATGACAATAATAAGGATTGTTCCAGATGTGCTACAGATTCCTAATCTCTAGCAGGCGGCATAAATATTGTATACTGCAACACACGGCTCCTTCAGAAATTGTGAACACTTCCGGGTGTTGTACATATGATTTTGTTTTTCCCTCCGCTTTTTAAATTCAGTAAAATCTACTCCTTTTACCAGTGTAATATTAACTAGATCTATTACTTAAATTACGTTTAATAGTTAGCCGATAATTAGATTGCTTTACATCTTTACGAGGAATAAATAAAGATGTTTAGTTTTCGTTTTACATATTCATATAGTCTATCCATTGTGTATTTATTTCTTTACATTAATTAATTTATACTTTAATATATGTTTACTTAAGAATCCATTTTAAAACATGTCATTTATCCTCAGTATTCTGCAGATCCGTGGTTTAGGATCTTCTATACTTTTCTCAACGAATGAGGGTTGGACAGTCCGAAAGAGACCCGGGCAACCAGGCTGAATGCCAACTACACCTCCAATTTAATATTATGTAAGTCTATCTCCCGAATAATTTGTAGGAGTCAGGTGTCAGTAACTAACTAGGTGAGTAACTGTATGTAGTATGTACGGAACTTCTGGTTTCTAATATGCAATACAGAGGCAGGTATATAATTTTCCTTCCAGATACTGCTAACATACCTTTTATAGCTGCACTGTTTGGCTAATTTAATTTACTGCGTCAGGAAGAAACAAAATAATCGATATTAAAAATCCCATCAACATTTGTGATCAAATTGGTAATATTTATAATGGGTTAACCGAATGAATTAATAGATTACGGTTCTTTAACGCCGGCACTGTTTGTGGCTGTATACCAGTCTTGACTGGCGGTGATGGATGCCACACTTGTTATTTTCAGACTCCTCTTAAATAATTCATCAACTTATTAGCTCTCTTGCATCCCCAGAATCAAACTTTTCAAATTTAAAGATAAACGATGTACCTGGAATGATCTCGCTCTCCAAAAATGGCTCTTTCGGTGTCTATAAAGTCTTCCTCTTGATCATTGATATCATTTTAGTACTCCAACAGAAGTAGAGCGGACAAACCTCCATAAGAAGGATCTGTACATACCAAACAAAACAAAGAGATGTGAGAAGTGAACAAGAACAAGAATCAAGCAAGATTGTCTCTTAGTCATTTCTGGATGCAGAAAAAAAGAGAAGCTGAAAAGTCTTATGTACTTCTCTAGGAATTGTTGATTTTTACCGAGGCCGTAGAGCAAGTTGTTTTCACTGCTTCAGCACGAAGTCTGAGTTGTAAAGAAATAATCCACTTGGCAGGCGTTCAACGTGGAAGAGAAGATGGAGAGTTCTACGTTGTCACAAAAATGTTGCTGAAAGAACCGGTATTGATCGGTCGGCTAGTGATTTTCTATAGGTAACGAGTGCCAGACACCTAGGCTCAGATTTGAAGAATCCTAAAATTGCAATATAATAATAACAACATTATTAGAAGTGCTATTTAAATTTTAAAGGATTCCTGTGCCAAAAAATAAGTCAGCGTGTCATTAGTACATGCTGAGCACCTACACAGCCTCGTACTTGTTCGGGTGCTGCGGAAGTGCTCCAATTAGCAACAACCTGATACTGAGAGACAGAACATCTCATCTTTTGCATGTGTAAAATATAATGATTACGATAGGAATTATATTTGTATTACGCGGTGTGTTACCATGGCATCAGCAAAAAGTCTCAGAATAACGTAGTATAGCCAAGAGAGCGAAAATTCCGTTTTCCTGCCTGATCATGTAGCCTAGACAACTCATATGAAACGCCTAGCGGAAGATGCAACATTTACTAATACTCCATCATCCGTGTCGCTCAGAGTTCCGACCGCTCGGAGAACAGAACTATTGTCCGCTAACTCCAGTGGTTGCTTTTGAACATGCCGGTGGTTCGTTTAGACACACCCACTTTTGTCAGCCAGCAAGCTATGCGCCTCTTGTCACTGAATCTGTCACTCCGAACCGCTAGTTGATTGTCCCGACAACACGATAGTTGACGCCAGGTCCAAGATCCAACCAGCAGCCAGCTGAAGTCGCTTCAGCATTAATTGAAAGCATCTGACAAACACTGGTACGAAACTGTGGCTAAGGTTCCCGGTGCCTCACGTTTCGGATAGTCATGAAGTGTTCGGTTGGCAACTGAAGGAGCGTGTATCAATCCATAGTTCTGGCATGACTTCAGTATCACGAGACGGCGGCCACGTGATTTCTTTCTTACAGTGTAAATTAAAACCTTAAAAATAATCTAAGAAATAAAATTGGATAAAACAATATAAAATTACAAATGTAAAAGGCTAATGCTCTTTTACAATGGAAGTTACCACTATTAGGAATAACTAAGCTTATTTAAGATTATTTTATTTTGTATCTAATATTGGCAACTTATTATCATTATTATACAGGGTTAGGGATCCAATGGCAAAAACCAGTCTATGGCACCAAAAATGCCGATCAATTTGACACTGGAAGCGGGACGCTGGTCATCGTTACAGTGGTAGCTGATCAAACCAAAATCGACCAATTTTCAATGAGCAATAACGCGAACCTTGTGACGTCACTGCTTTTTTTGAGGTGCGCGTGACGTAGGCGACCTAAACAATACTTGCTTTTGTTTGGCGACAAAAAGCAGCATCTTTAATATCCGATGACCTAAGGTTTACCTTCATCAGTAAACACGGACCCGACCCGAAAGATTTCATCCGGCGCCTTAAGTCATGAGAAGACGTCAGGTTTGATTACTCATTGGCTTCACTGATGGATTAGTCATGATTCTCTGATAATAATGACGTGGAATGTTAATGCGTCCTTGATGAGATACTCTCTGGGTGAGATACACTCGGGACTTCAGTACCCGCTCGATAAGTTGACCGGTAACCCGACGACCTGTAGCTTCTCGATTGAACCCTTTTTACTAAGACAGCATAATACACTTAAATATTTACCTGTGAATTATCTTTGAAGAGAAAACTTTCTTCCCTAGATCACCGTAATGTCCAAGCTAAGCCTCGTCGTTAGATTATGCATTTATTAATCAAATGGTTTCAAACATTTTCATTTTTTTTTAAATTAAAAAAAATGATTTTTTTTAAAATAGATTTATCTAGGGGTGGTAGCATCTTTAAACATGGACAGGCAGGTTATTGCAATTTGTCGTATTTTTTTGGCGAGCAGAGTAGAGATGAGCAGCTCCGCAGTCTCAAAACTCTTCGTATGAGGAAAGGTATCAGTTTTCTCGCACGATCAACGCAAGTCTCGGGCGTCCTTCCCGCAAGCGTCGGATGGAGCGATGGCCTAGAACTATCATCATCAAGGTGTATTTTTTGTTGTTGTTGTTGTTTTTAAGGCAGTTTTTCAACGAGTTTGCTGGCCTAAAATTTTCTATGCAGGTGCTTGCCGCTGCTGTCTTTTAGCTGTTATCGATCCGAACGCATTCTCGCAAGAAGACCTGTAATTTGTGCGCCGAAGTTCATCGATAAACCCGTCTAGACGAGAATATGGCTTCCTCTCCGCTGGTCGGTAGCGAATGAATGGGTCGGAGTTGCAGAAACTGCTTCGCAAACAAGCGAACGGACGAAGTGAGCGGCTTTCAATTATTATGAGCCGCACTTGTAGGTCTCCTTTAACCTTACAGTGGGCTCAGAACACGGGAGCCTTTCCATCGTGTGACTGCTGATCTCTTTTATTTTAGAATCTAATAAACAGGAAATCACTTTTATGCAAGAAATAATAATGGCTGTAATCACTATTTAAATAGAATATCTCCTCTTCGCGCATTCTTTTGCACTATACACAGCTCACTTAACCTTGAACACATTTAACCCTTACGCACCCGTGTGTACAGAAAGCAGACTACTTTCGGTCTGTCTCTAAGGTTCTCGCTCAAGTTTTTAAGCACGAACTAACTTATACCTTCTGCTAACTTTGCACAGACTAATTTGTCTTTTTGGCAAGAATTAAAATTAAAGCAGTCCGCCATCTGTCTGTCTTCCACATCCCCATTTATCATCAATGCTAGAACACACGTTTTGTACCCTCTGTCTCGCTCATGCAATCTCACTCAACGCTGTTCGAGTGCACCTTCTCTCCACTCACACATTATCAGTCAACTTTTCATCAGCCTCATCGTATTGCGCACTCTTTCCTCAAACATTTTCCCATTCATGTTCTGCATAAAAACTATCGAACTGTGTATCTTCTGTCTCGCTTAGATATCACCGTTCTCTGTTTTACTCCAGCTCCATCGTACAGTAAGTGGCCAGAGCACTAAGGGAAGCCACGGGTTCGGCATGTAAGGGGCAGCGAACTCTGCAGGTGATTTGTTGCTTCGTGCACTGTTTCCCGTCAGACTCGAAACTCGCGGATAAGATGACGGAAGCGTCCCCGCGGCCATTTCGTCGACGACATTCGAACGGACTTCGGAATAAAATTGGCGAGCTGGGGAAAGCTCGTATCAGCGCACGGATGGAGACAAAGGTGTTAAATGTAAAGGGCATCGTTCGTGGAGATCGGACCAGTCGCTAATGGCGACGTGCGCCAATGGCTTGCCCTACATTTGCCTGTCTTTTTGTTCGTGATTAATTATCCGGACAGCGACTTTGCTGTCGACACTGGTGGCGTAGTTATCGTTCTTCCCGTTTCGGACCCCATACTAGACCATTCACAGTTCAGTTGCGGCTTCTGGGGAACGCTCGACGATGCTGAACCTGAAAGCCTGACAAACGATCTTTGGATTTTTGTGTTCGTGATGTTAATCATCCAACCGTTGGTGCTGATTTCTTTCGGAATTCTGAACTCAATGCCGACATCGCCCCCTGCCGGACGTCTGTTTTGCGAGTGCTATTCGCTTACCCCGCCACCAAGTCCGAATGCTCTGATCCGTTCGCTGCATTTCATGGAATTACACGGCAAAGTCAAACCGACACGCCAGTCAGGCAGGCATTACGTGACTCGTTCTGTTTTTGGACAGGTGCTGCATCTCGGCCTCATCCATCCATCGGGTAGCAACTGGTCATCCGGATTTTGCATATGGTCCCGAAAAGGATCCCTGGCAACTTGCGTCCATATGGGGATTATCGCATTATGAATAATATTACGAAGCCCGATAACGACCGAATCCCGCATATCCCGGGCTTTGCCGCTAGTCTCTTTATTGCGAAGTTAATTTTAAAAAAAATCGATTTGGCCCGTGCTTACCATTAAATTCCGGTCAGACCTTCCGACGTTCAAAAATTCGCCATCATCACCACCCCGCTTCAGCTTATTCGAATAGATGCGCGAGCCATTTGGCCTACGCAATGCGGCACAGACGTTTCAATTGGTTCTTCGACCAAATCACTTGCGACGTCGATTTCTGCTTCGCCTATGGTGACGATGATGAGTTGCTCAATGGCTCGGCAAAATGCGAATTTGGCGTCGACCTTTCTCATGCACCGGACCCCCGTCAATGACAAAGTGGAAGCGATTCGAACCTCAGCCTACGTCACAACGGAAACTTTGCGATTTTCTGGCCGTAGCTGATTTTTTACCACTCGGGCAATCGTCGTTCAGACTTTGGAAGATTTTCTGTCTCTCCGGAAAAGGAAGTTGCTAATTTTAAAGATGACGCTATTACCCCTCCACCCCATTCACCGCTGTAGAAGTCGCTCTGTCCGGCTTCGCGCTGCTCATCTGTCCGAAGGAAACTGCGTTATGGTTGATGCCAGAAGGTTTTTGTTTCCCTCTATTTGCTTGCTCTTCATCTTGCATCGTTGGTGGCCGGGAGTTTTTCAAGAGCCTTACTAAAGCGTGAAATTTTCACAACATTCACGATTGTTCTAGAATGTTGATAGAAAGGCGATCCAGATTTAGCCAGTAGCATGCAAGGCCTCCTAACAAAAGTGTTGGTTCGGCTCGGTTTCGAACCAAAGTTCTAATTACTTTGCAAATTCTAATACATGTTTCATATTAAACCTATTGCCCACTTCCTCGCTTAGTTCACGCATCCTCATGTTTAGGATAAACACTATCGTACTTTTCTGTCCTCTTTACACCTTCTCATTCACGTTTGAAAAACGAAATATCGTTCAGAATCACTTGTCTCCCTTATACATTCTTATTCCTATTTTACGTAAGAAGATGCCTTTTCCAAGTTTTAAACAAGTACCATCTTACAGCACCTCTGTCATCCTCACATGTTATCACTATTTCAAATAGCAACTATTGTCATGCACCTCTGGTAAATTTTACACATTCTCTTTCATATTTTACACAAGTACTTTCATGATGTATCTTCATTCTCTATTATGCATTCTCATTCAAAGTTGGTATAAGAAATATTATAAATTGTTTAATTTGTCCAATGTCTATTTTTAACACAAACACGTTCTTAAAGTAAGCAATATTTCTTTAAATTTTAAACAGGCAGAATCGAAAATTACCAAAAAAAAGAGAACACAATCAAAATTGAATAAGAAGCTAGACCACTCCTGTTTTTTCATAAGCAGAATCGCAAACCATTTAATTTTAATCCTATTTTTACAAAATCACTATCGAACAGAACCTAATATCTCTCATGTTTTACCAATGCAACATCACACGGTACCTGATTTTTCTCCTACACACTTTCTTCCTCTTCTAACCCGAGCACTACCACAATGCATCTAGCATCTTTACCTCAATACATTCTCTCTCTCTCTCCCTCCTGTTTTTACTCTAGCAGTACGAAAGTATCCAATAACTCCTACTCAATCTGTCTTCTCCTTACCTAACCACAATCACATAATATTTACCGTCCCTTCTGTGTTTCTCATCTATCAAGCACACCAGGCCAAAGTACCTGATGTCTTTCCCACACATCATCTCTCCTGTAGTAACATAAGCACACCTCCATAGAACCTAGTGTCTCTTCTGTTTGTAAACGAACACTGTGGAAAGATTAGCTAATGTCTCCGTCGTATATCCACTCATTAAATTTAATAAAATTACTATCGTAAAGTGTACAATGCCTTCTCTACATTCCCTCTTCAGTTTTTACACAAACATTACCACAAAAAATCTAATGACTTCCCTGTTTGTACACAAACAACGCTAAAATGCAGCTGTTTCCCATACCAATATCTCACCTTCTCTCTAAATTTCACGCAAGATCTATCCAAAAACAACTAACGTTCCCACTGCAACATTTTCCACAACTTTTTACTTGATAATAATTATTGATAGAAACCTGAAGTCACTCTTCACATTCATCCCCGTCTTCTAAATTAAGAACTATCGAAATGTACTGGATGTCTGTCCTCCTACACATTCTCACCAGTTTTGAAGAGCGCTATCGCAGTTTACCTGATGCCTACCCTCCTCCTACTATCACGCTGTATCTAATGCTTTTTCTTCTATGTATTGTCAGTCCGGGTTTAAACAAAAATAATTAGAATTCATTTAATGACTCTGTTTTTAGAATTCTTTCTGTAGTTTAAAACAACACTATCGCATTATTTCTAGCGACTGTCCGCCTACTTTCCCTCTCCACAGTCATAAACAATGGTGTCGCGAAATTCCCAGTGCAGAATTTTAACGAAAGTTGTAATAAACAGTACTGAGTGTACCTAACGTCTGTATTTCTACGCATTATAACTCGTTTTTTTTTTAAAATAAAACTATTACAATATACTTAATGTCTGTCTCTGTCTTCCTATATGTTCTTACTTCAGTGTTGAACGAAACAAATACAATATAGCTAATGTCTCATCGTCTTACACATTGTCACTCAAGTTTCAAACAATATTATCTCGATGTACCTAATGTCATTTAGCCTGCAAGTTCTCATTTTTCTTTTAAAAAAACACTACATATTGTACCAATTGTTTATCTTCCTACGCTTTCTGAATCCAATTTAAACATCAATGTTTCAGGGTACCTAATGGAAGTCTTCCCACGCATTTTCAAACCAGTCATACACGTTTTACTATACATTCTCTCATTCAAGTTTTAAATCACATTATGGAAATTTACTTAACGTGCATTCTACACATTCTTTTAATGGAATCATGTAATTAATATCTATCCTTTACACTTTTCCCCTTTAGTTTTAAACGAATGCATCGGAATGAACATAATTTGTGTTTTGCTACATATTCACACTTGTTTTAAGCATAATTATCTAAAAGTATCTAACTTACAGCGGTGTGCAAAAGTCTTGCATAACAATGACTAGACTTAGAAAATGAGTTCTTATTTTGTAGAAATTAGTAACTATTGTATGTTTTCTGTTTTAATTGAAAGGTATCGGTGTCTTTAAACGGTTTATAACACTAAGATCCATTTTGTAATTGCACAGTCAAAATTTAAATATTAATAAAATAATTTGCATGAAATCGGCGAGTGAAAAAGTGTTGCATAAACTACAAAAAATTAGAATATATATATTTGTGCTATAATAGTTTAGGATAGTAGAATATAATTATGAAATACTGTCATTTTCCACTATCCTGATTCATTTTTGTTCAATGTAGTGATGCCGAGAGCCCGATATTTGACCCCCGAACAGCCGGCCACAATCGTTCGCATGAAAGAAGATGGTGAAACTGAGTGGGTCATTGCGGATCGTATCGGTTGCAATCAGTCGACGATATCTCGCACCCTGAAACGTTGGAAAGCCGATGGGAGCCTAATTTCGAAACGCAGAGCCGGAAGACCGCGGAAAACGACGGCTCGACAGGATCGTCTGATCGCCCGCGTGTCGAACTCGGACCGATTCCGCACTTCCACCGACATCCAGACCGCCTTGTCACGGTACCATGGGATCCAGTTGGCCTCGTGCACCATCAGACGGCGTTTGATCCACATGGGACTGTTCGGGCGATCGGCACAGAAGAAGCCGTTCATCAGTCTGGTCAATCATCGAAAACGACTGCAGTAGGCTCGCAACCATCTCCATTGGTCCGACGAAAGCAAATTCATGAGAGTCCACTCGGCGGGTCGGGTGTACGTTCGGCGATCGGCGTCCGACAAATACCATCCTAGTTGTACTCGACCGACTCTGCAGGCAGGGGGAGATTCGGCCATGGTTTGGGGCTGTTTTCAATCGTCCGGTGTAGGTCTGTTGCATCACGTGGGTTGAATGAATGCTCGTGACTATGCTAAGATCGTCTCCAACATTGTCGAACCGTATATGTGTGACCACATTCCCCTGACGGCCATTTATCAGCAGGACAACGCCCCCATCCACACAGCTAGGAGTGTCAAGGCCTTGATGGCAGAGTTTCGAATCCTCCTCCTCGACTGGCCGGCTCAAATCCCGGATCTCAATCCCATCGAAAACATTTGGCACTCGTTTAAACTCAGCATTGGTGCCAAAAAACCGATTTGAAACGGAAAATCGAGGAAGCCTGGTCCGAGTTCAGTAGTGACAATTGTCAGTGTTTGGTAGCCACCATGCCTCGTCGTTGTAAACAAGTTATCAAGAATTTCGGATATTCTACTCATTATTGATAGATCTGATCACTTTCTGCATAATTGGAATTGGATCTGAATTGATCAGATAGCTGTCTAGATTTTATGCAACACTTTTGCACACGTTGATTTGATACAAATGATTTTCTAAAAAATTATAACTTTTCTTACAATGAAACAATATGCTCGATATTATTGGAATAGATGCACGACAGTAATATAGAAATACTTTAGTGAACAAGATTTGATAACAACTGCTTTCGACCAAATGCGAGCTAATTTACAGGAAAAATCATTTTTATGCAAGACTTTTGCACACCGCTGTATGTCTTGCTAAACATCTGCATTTCTGTTTTAGAAAAAACTATCTCAATCTTAAAGCATGGCCGTCTATACTTTCTTACTTGTTTCAAAAACGCTATCTCAGTGTACATAACGTATGTCTTCTAACACATTCCACAGATTTAAACACCACTATCTCATCTAACTACATGTCTCTTTATTTATCACATTCTGGCACTAGTTTTAAAGATTATCATTTTGTTCCTAATTTATTTCCTCTTATACCTTCGCACTCCTGTTTAAACCAAGACTTTCACTGTTCACCTAATGTCCGTCCATTGTTTGTGTTTTTAATGAAAATACGGAAATGCACCTAACATATTGTTCCTACATACACTACAGTTTTAAACGGCGCACTTGAAATATATCTAACATCTGTAAAAATAAACATTTTCATTCTACTTTTAAACAACATTATAGCTTTGTACCTAATGTCTGCCCACATAGACTTTCTCATTCCACCTCTAAAAATCTTTTTTAAAAATGTATCCCACGTATGTCTTACACATTCTCGCTTAATTTTCAAACACTACTACCTTCAATGTCAGAATGTTTGATTTCCTACACATTTACAGTCCAGTTTTAAACAACGTTCTCATAGTATACTCAATGTCTGTTTCCCTATTCATTCAAAAACCAGATTTAAGCTCGCTACATATCAATGCACTTATCTAATTTATGTTCCTGCACATTCAAAATCCTCTTTTATAGACCAGTTTCCTTTTGTATTGGGCTTAGCGTCCGACCTCCCACACTTTCTTATTTCAGTTTTAAACATCGACTATCTCAATTAATTTAATGTTTCTTGATTTTACGCATTCTTGCTCAAATTTTAAAGATTATCGATTTTTATCTAAATCGTCGCTTCCAATGCATCTTCAATTCAGCTTTAAACAATGCTATCGCAATGTACCTGAAAGTCTCAATATTTTTTATATAACAATATCGGAATGCTCCCAACGCATTTGTTTCTACGCATTCTAACTTCAGTTTTAAACAACATTATCCCAATGTGGCTAATGCATGTTTTTATATATCACATTCTACTTTTTAAATAACACTATCGTAATATCCTTAATCTCTCTTCCTCCTACACCTTCTCACACCAGTTTCAAGGTCTCTCGTTATGTACTTAATGCATTTTTGCCTACATAATCTCACTACAAATTAAACCTACGCTTTTTCAATGTACCCAATGTTTGTCCACCTAACCTTTTCAATTTCTGCTTTAAACAACACTATCTCAATGTGGCTAATGTACATGTCCCTGCATATTGTCACCCCAATATTAAACATAATTATTTTGATGTGTGTAATTTGTCTCCTACATATTCACATCCCGGTTTAAAAAAACTATCGAAATTTACTTAATATCTCTGTTTAGCACCTTCTCAATTGAGCGTTAAAGGCTATCGATCGTTATGTACATTATGTATTTCCTCACACACATCTTTAAAACAATTTTAAACAATGCTTTTCACAAACTTCAAGTCTATTCCCCTAACAATTCTTTCTCCAGGATTAAACAACACTTCTTCATAGTACCTAATGTATAAGTCCATTTTAAAGCAAAGCTATCGGACTGCAGTCTTACACATTTTCATTCTAGTTTTAAAAACTATCGCTGTGTATCACATATTTCCGCCTACAACTAAACACTATATCAATGTACCTAATGCCCGCACGTATACATTTTCACTCTAGTTCTAATCTACGCTTTCATAATGTACCTAATGTCCATCTTCCTACAAATTCTCTTATGTTTGAAAAATACTATAGCAAAGTGCTTGATGTTTCTACTCTTGCTCTTTCTCACTTAGACTTGAAAGAACAATATCTAAATATGCCAAATGTCTGTCCAACACCTTTTCTCTCCTGGTTTTAATCCTTAATTATCTTGAAGTAAAGAATGCATATTCTGAATATTGTTTCTCCTGTATAAAAACCCATTATCAGGAAGTAGGTAATAACTATGCTCACATTCTCTCTTTTATTTTAATGCAAGAACATTTGCAAATTACTTAATTTTTTTCTATTCTACCCATTCTTTATACATTTTTAAATACAAATATTATCGCAAAGTTTCTACAGTCATTCCAACACATTATTATTCTGTTTGACAGATCTCAGTCGAGCAGTAAATAATGCTTCTTCTAAAAATGTCTTTTCTCTTTTTACCCAATAGATATTGAGTAATATCTAACTGCTCTCCTATAATTCTCTCTAGTTTTTGTTTTTACTCTAAACGCGACTTGGTGAACTTCATGAGATGACATTTCCTTGCTATGTTTAACCTGGATTTAAAACCATTCACAATAATTGCTGAGATGACTTCCTCTGGTACAGAAGTCCACTCACCTATTATTCCATTTGTGAAAAATCTTCTTCTTGTTTCAATTTTACAAACTTCCTGATGTGGCCATGGGTTCTACTTATAATTGAATATCTAAATTGTTTCTGGTCATTTCGTAGCTTACACACCTGGACCACACCTGTGCGGAGTCTTCAAAATGATTTTCGTACCCAGGGATGTGAATGATGTTCTTACTACTCTGCTCGCTTTACATAGCCAAAAAAATGTAATTTTCCGTAAACGCCAGGCCTCTTTTATGTTTCCCTCGTTAACATTTCGATGACTATAGCTGTCTTCGCCATCCACCAATGTATATATAATTCTACATGCTGATACGTTGAACTGCATCTGCCACTTTTTTACCTGTTTGCAGTGTTCTGACACCTCATCCACCTTGATAAATTTAAGAATTTTTGTATCGTCAGCGTGAGGCTAAATTTTGGGCAAGCCACTATGTAACCTAAAAGAGAAATAGTCCCAGAATACTTTCCGGTGGTACACCTCAGATGACCGCGAACCAATTCTGATTATCCATCTCCCATTATGATCCTCTGTCCAGATCTCAGAATGATTATCCATCTTGACACCGATTTCTGTATTCCCAACTAATCAAGTAATCTTTCTTTGAGGAACTGTATCAAATACCTTTTAAAATTCGACGTAGATATCACTGACTTTCTTTCTCCTATCAACAATATATGACCAGTTATCTAGCAACTTCAGCATTTGGAAACTACAGATGTTTCCTGTCTAAAACTATATTAGTTCTCACACAGTAACTTATTGTTTTACAATTGTGTTAACAAAACATCTCCAATAGAATTTGCTAAAATTTTACACATTATATTATCATGGACATGGTCCGTAATTATTAGCATCTTTCGTGTCTCCATCATCATTATCCAAATGTGTCATAGCTTTCCAACATATTATCTCTTCTGTTTTACACAAGCACAATAGAGCAGTATCTAGTATCTCTCCTACACATTCTGTCACCTGTTTATACACACCTCAGACGACCTGTATATAATGGATGTCAAACACATTCTCTATCGCTTTAGCACAAGCTCAGTACAGCAGTATCAAATGTCTCTCCTAGACATTCTGTCTCTTAGTTTTACACAAGATCAGTAGAGTAGTATGTGTGACTTCCAATCTCATTCTTTATCCTGTTTTTACACAAGTTTAGTCGATCAGTATCTGATTTATCTCCAACGAATTTCACTCTTCTGCTTTACACATGCGCAGTAAAGCAGTATCTAATGTTTCTTTTACATATTCCCTCTCCAATTATTACACAACCGCATTCGAGCGGTATCTCCTGGCTCACCAAAACATTCTCTATCTTGTTTTAACAAAACTCAGTCGAGCATTACTTACTGGCTCAACAACGTATTCTTTGTCCTATTTTTAAACTGCTTTATTCTAGCAGCATCTAACACCCCTCAACACATTCACTGCTGTTTCTATAGGCGCTCAATCGAGAAGAATATAATGCGTTTCATCACATCATCTCTCTTGAATTACACACGCTCAGTAGAGCAGTCCCTAATGGCTCTACAACATATTTTCTTTCCTATCTTTGCACAAGCTGAATGGAGCAGTATAAAATGGGTCCATGCTCAGCAGAGAAGTGTTTCGGTCAAACAGTCTTTGAAGACTGTCCAACTAGTTGTCTCTTGTGTTTTTTTTTACACACACTAAGTCAAGAAGGATATAACTGCACCTTGTCACACCCCCTTTCTCTTGTTTTAAACAAGCTTGGACTAGCAGTGTCTGATAATTACCCTCCACTTTCTCTCTCCTGTTTTTACACTTTACAGAAACTCAGTCGAGCAGTATCTAATGATGCTCAACCACGTTACCAATCTTTCTTGCTTTAACACGAACCTAGAAGAAAACTAACTAACGGTTATCCTGCACGTTTTGTATTTCTTTGCAGTCGAGCATTATGTTCAACAATTCTCTTTGCAGTTATTACACAAGCTTATTAGCGCATTATCTAAATACCCTCCAACTCATTCGCTCCCCAGCTTTCACACTGAGTTGAGCAGAACCTGATACATTTCTAAGATGTTCTCTTTCCTCTTTGTACACAAGCTCAGCCGAGCAATATCTTACGGCTTTTCAACACATTTTCTCCGCAGGTTTTATACAAGCTTAATAAATCAGTTTTTAATTGCCCTCCAACTCATTCTCTCTTCTGTTTTTTGCACTAGCTGAGTCGAGCAGAATCTAATGTCTCTCGATTACACTCTCTTTCCCCTGTCTTAACCTAGCCTAGTTGTGTATTATCTAACGGATTTTCAACATATTCTCTATTCTTTTTTACACAAGCTCCGAAGAGCCGTATCTAATAGCTTTCAAAAGCATTCTTTGTACTTTTTTACAAGCACATGACTGCAGTAACGAATGTTTCCTCTATATTTTCTATCTCCTTTATTACACATGTTTAATCGAGCAGTAACTAATGACTTCCTTATAATTCCCCATTCTTTTCTTACACAAAATCTAATGGCTCTTCAACACATGTTACACAAACTCAGCATAGCAATATCTAATATCTCACCTAGACCTCCCCTGTCCTATTTTCACACAAGTTCAGATGAGCGGTATAGTATCTATTCGTTCTCCATAACATTTTGTCTCCATTATTATGCAATTTCTGTTGAGCAGTTACTAATGTCTCTCCTAAGCAACGTCGTTCCCCTTTTTGCAATACGGATCTGTTGAACAGTATCAGAAGAATCTCCAACTTTTTTTGTCTCTTCTGCTCTTATACAATATTATCGCTAAGTTAGTAATGTCTCTTCCGCTTTAACACGTGACCAATTGTGTGGTACCTAATTTCGCGCCCTTTCATACAAGCGCTATTAGTTATTATCGCTTCTTCACATTCTCTCCTTTTAAAAAAACAATATCACAACGTACCTAACTTCTCTTCTGCATTTTCCATCTCTTCTTCCCTATCTCAAGAACATTAAGGTCTCTTCTAAACATAGATTCTCCACTGGGTTCACAGAATGATTTCGAAAAGACACTAAAATCTCACACAAATTATTTTTCTTGTTTTTAGAAAAGTTAAATCGGAAAGTTTTCAATGGCTCTCCGACATATTCTCTTTTTTTGGTTTTTATCGAAGCATATCTGGCAGTATCTAACGCGTTCCGTATATATATATTCGTTCTCCTTCTTTCTGGAAGAAATATCTAAACTTTCTAATATCATTCTTAAACATAATTTATTCACTTTTTTACACAAAAACAAAAAATTCAAGTTTTTATCTATATACAATCGTATGCACAAGCTCAATTAAGAAACATCTAATGGTTCTCCACAAATTTAATTTTCCTGTATTGCACAGAACCTAATGTGTCTCCATAGGTATTTTTTCTCCTATCTTTACTAAGCGCACTGAGAAAGTCCCTGATATCTCACCCACATATTCTCTCCTTTTGTTTTAAAGAAAGCTCTATCGCAAATATTCGTCTCTAGAACGCATTACTTGCGCATTTTTAAAACAAGATTTGAGGGAAGTTACCTAATATGACCCAAACACGCTTTCTTTTTCGTTTACACAAAACCAATGTTGCAACTCTTTCTCATTTCAGACAAGAACAGTTTTCAATACCTAATTTCTCTCGCTTCGTTTAACAAAAGAACAGAAATTCAATACTAAATATCTCTTTTACATATTCTCTCTGATTCTACAGAAAAACAACTGTGCATTTCAGATTTCTCTCCCACACATTGTTTTTCCTAGTTTACTCACGAACAGTCGTACAATACTTAATATCTTTCCTACACGTCTTTTCTTTTTTTAAAATAAAGCACTATAAAAATTAGGTAACGATGAGTTTTCATAAATTTACGTTTCTTCTTTTAAAAAATAGCTCATTAAAAATTAGGTAATGTGTCTCCTACATGTTTTTTCCACGTTGTCTATACATTACCATTAATCTAAAGTATCTAGTGTCTCACTTGAACATTCTCTCTCCTGTTTTGGAGCAAGTATTATCGCCAAACAGATTATGTCGCCATGTTTAGTTAAAACAAGCGCCAATTTAAAGCAGTTAATGTCATCTCCACATATTTTCACCACTGATTTTACACAAGCTTACTTGAGACATCTCTCTCTACCTCTCCTGCTCATTCTTTCTCTTGTTTTAACGCATGCACTATCATAAAGTAACCATTGTTGCCATTTACATTGTTTTCTCCAGTTTTAACAAAAGCACTGTCGCATAGCGCATTAGGTTCATGACAAAGAGATTTTAATGTTTAAACACATACAGATGGTAAGTTATTTTGAAATATCAAATCGTAATATTAAAAGCAAATAGAGATAAATGTGAAAGTTAAAAACATTATTGTTGATGTTTATGTTTTTGATTTAGATATCACATTTAAATATAAATCTAAAGGCAGTCTCTTTAGAGAATCTAAGACTAGAAGTATAAAAATTTTTTTGAGTTTAAAAAGCATTATAATTTTATATTCTAATTTATATAATATGCAGAATTTAAAACATTGATACTAAACTGAGAAGTGAATGCATGCTATACTGAAGAAATATACATATATGTGTGTGCTTTGTGTGTGTGTGTCTTTTTTATAAATTTAATTTTAAAAATCAACTGAACAATGTAGCTTATAATTTAGAAAGCATGATCTGCAAATCAACAAAGTTGTAACAAAAATTACATTGCGAGAAAAAATGTCTCTTGCTTATTACCAAAGTAGACCAAATATTCAATATAAAAATCCACATAAACTACTTTTAACGAAAATAACAACGTATAAAAATACTTATAGGCCTCAACCGTTAAAATTACAGAGAACTAATAAAACGTAAAGAGAGGTGTAATAAAAATGTTTCGCTTTTAACTAAACTACCTAAAATATTTACTAAAAGTTATAATGGAAAAACTTTGCAGAAAAATTAAATTATTATGCAGATTTCAAAGTGCTTTGCTTAAGGAAAACGACATATTCCATCGTTTTTTGTTATTTTTATGTATCTGATTTTGCATCCCATTTCTATTTAGAACGAAAAATAAGTGAATAATATTGATAAAATCATTATAAAATGTATTAAAAAGAAGTACATATGTATTCAATTCACAAAAATCCAAACAAAATGATTTATACAAATGAAGATGAGATAAACATTACAGCACTATATCTTTAAAGAACCTATTATAATCGAAGATAGAAATGTGAAATAATTCTCACTCAAATGAAAAGTTTAGAAACGCCACATGTAAAGAGTGAAATTTAAAGATTGGCTCCCCAATGCACATATCCGTATATATTTCATCATTTATCTGATCACAGTGCACATCTCTTCTTTACAGATACTAAGGAAGTATACCTCCGATATACTACAAAAATTCAAAATGTATATATGTCTTGAAATTAGAATTTTAAATTTGTCTAGATTAATGAAAACGAATCTAAAACAAAAACAATTAAAGGATACAACAGATGTAGAAGAAAATTTGACTTTCTGTACTCTTATTAACAATTTTAGTACGTATGTATCTACTATTGAATTAACAAAGGAATAATTTGTTTAATGAATTAACTAAAACGTGCATGTCATACTCAGATTTTGAGTATTATAATGAACGAAGTTAAAAGTAAAACAATGACGCATTAGCAGAGTGTAAAGTTATCTATCTTAAATCTGTGCCTTACTTTGGGCTGATGTATTTTAAAACTATAAATTTAATGTAAAAAAGTTTATAAATTAGATGAATTTCTCTTCTTTATAATATTTGGTCACAACTGTTTGTTTAAAATGTCTAAAATAAAATTATAACCTGTAACAATTCATAAGTTATTATTGCTAGTTTAAGGCATTACAGAAAAAACCTTTATAGTACCGCAAAGTCAAGGTCCATCTAACAGCACCTGTTAAATATATCAAAGAATGATGGTGTAAAAACTCTCGAAGTATCTAACATAGAATTAAATTTTGGGGGAAAGTATCTGATTTTTTCTCAAGAAATGTTAAAATTAGAGCTCAACAATATAAAAGTTTAAATATAAATTGTTCCGACTACAGAAAAATTTCACATTATCTATTTAGATGCAAATAATCTTTACAGTTGTGGTATGCTGCATTCACATTCAACGTATGATTATAGGTGGATATGATTACAAGAGTTAGAGTATTAAAAATTTATTACAAAAATAGAATCGGATTTAACAAAGAATCTGATGAAAAATGAAGACTTAGAATACTTCAAATAATAACATAATTCTCATAAAGGCTATCCACTATCTGTAGAAAAACTTATTCCAAATATCGAGTGGCTTTCACCATACCAAAATAAGATGATAAAATATACATTCTGATGTAAACATAGTATTAAAAAATTGTAAAATACTAACGAAAACAATTATGTTATGCGCTAAAGAATTATTCAGCTTTATTTTTACCTATCTATGGATATTTTAATTAATACCTTTTAATTAATCTGCTTGAAAAATTATAATGCAAAATGATTTTGTAAAGTAATTTATAAGTACTGAATAACGTCTGAATAACTTGATTTATGGTAAAACAACGGAAATTTGAAGAAATTAAAGATGTAATAGTTTGCACAAATCCATAAACACATGAAAGAGAACGTTAATAAAACTACGGAACGATATCATAAAAATTTTACTGACGAAAGCTTAGTTTTCTTATATATATATGAAAAATTAAGTTAAACTTTAGAAAAACACTTTACTAAGAAATTTTCATTTCACTTTATTCAAAATATCAAATATATAGCTTTAAATGTAATGTTAGGAAATCAAAATACAAATAATTTCAAATTATTTTTCAATTCCTTATGCTATCACATGAAAGAAGATATTAAAAAAAATTAAAAATGGTATAGATTTTTATTACATTTCAGCTTACTGAGCAAACAACTGTTTTAAAATAAAATGAGTGTAAAATTATAGAAAACATATAATTGAATATGTAGGAAAAATAAATGAATTTTTTAACCAAAATTTAATATTTTGCAATAGATCTTGATTCAAAAAGGTATAAGAGAATAAAAATGATCTGTAAAGAGAAATAGATTAAAACCACAAAATTATATAAATAGTTTACATAATACAAAATAAATATATAAACGTTTAAACTTAATTAGATCTGAAAACATTTTTGTAAAGTTAATCTCACTAAAGTTGCATTGCCTTTCTTTAATGATAATTTGTATCTACAAAAAGATAAGACATCAAGTTTACTTTGTGGACATTTGAGTCTGCATTAATCTAATAACATCTTTGGTGGAACATTTTGTTGGTATATACTTTTTGTAACTCTTGTTCATAAATAAACAAATTAACATAACATTTTTCTTTATCTGATACATCTAACTTATATGCTCAAGGAACAGTCCTATTATTCTTTGTTTTTAAATATTTCAATCAGATTTTAATGTTTTTATAACGATATATTCGTACTAAATCATTAATTTCAAATTGATGTATTTTATTCTTTCTTCTTCTATTTAACGTTTTGTCGACTTTACATTTATTATTATTATTATTATTATTATTATTATTATTATTATTATTATTATTATTATTATTATTATTATTATTATTATTATTATTATATTATTATTATTATTATTATTATTATTATTATTATTATTATTATTATTATTATTATTATTATCATCATCTCACTTGCTACTTTCAGTAACATGACAAAATTTTTTTTCTATTGTCATACTCATTCATTAATGTATCCAAGATATTTATCCAATTACTATTATTACTTTTTGTAAGATTTTAAAAGCTTTATTAAATCTCTCAACTATAACTGATTTATCTTTATACCGTTACAACAAAGTTCTATTCAATCTAAATGAAATTTTAAGGTTCTGTTAATGAATTCACTTCCAATAGCAGTCATTAATTTATTTGTTTTTAATACACCTTTTAATAAATACCTTAGTGCTTATATTAAAGAAATTACACATTTTTATTTTTCAAAGAAACAAGCCATGCATATTTATAAAATACAACTATTACATGTGACATATATTTATTAACTTTTATTCTATTTAGAAAAGTCTCACATATTTTCTAAATCTTCCGACAGCATTCATTGCATTTTAAACTGATTCTCTATAAACTTTTCTCTTGAACTGAGATTTTGATAATTATTAAGATCATGGATTAAGTGTATCAGCTTTTTGTCTGTTTCTATTTATTAATAGTGAAACTGACCGTGTAATCAACATCTCTATATTCTAAATCTTATTTATAGCAGGCTTGATTAATTTAATTAATGTGTTTTTACCATTTTTTAATGAATTATCTGAATTCAATCTTAAACTTAAACATATTGCTGTATCACAGTACTTGCAGCAGTTATATCCCGAGAAATATTTTTCGCCAAAATATTTATTTTATGAAAAACAAATAGTTTCCTCAAAGATGACTTTATTGAGAAAAATATTTTTCTCACAAATCTGTCGTGCCCATTTTAGGATTATTCGATTATTGTTTACCTGTTCTTCATATCTTTCGTCAGCTTCAGTTTTTTTAAATTTTAAACACGAGATATGACTATTTTTTAATATAAATGAGTTTAAATTCGTAATTACAAGAAAGTATATTTTCAGTAAATTGTTTTTCTTTAGATTCTTCAGATTCTGCTTTAATCTCATTAAAAGACTTTATTCGTGGTTACGTAGGCAGCTTTTGTGGTTCCAAAGATAGTGAAAATGATTCATGTAATGATTATCAAAAATGTTTCTGCTGATAGTTTTGAGATTACATAAGGAAGTGAGCGTGAAAGTGAGTCTCCAAGTAAACAAATTAAATAAATGAAAATTAATAAGCGGTTAAAACCTAAGCGTTTTCTATTTTTAAAAAAAAATTTTTTAAAACTTATTTGGAAAATTAAAATACTGAAAATCGTAGTTTTTAATACTAAAATATATGTGGATTGATGATAGCTGAAAGTGAATGCAGTAAAGACCACTTTATTTATGTTTATGCTATTAAATCCATAGCTTTTTAGTCTTTTCTAGCTAATACGTTTATGGAAAATATTTACACAAGCTGAATATCAAATAATGAAAAATGGGCTGCTAATAAGTCTAAGAAACAGAGATAAATATTTTTGTAAAATTAAGACACAAAATATTTGTTAAATAATAGGTGAAAGGACAAAAACGAATAACAAACAAGAAATAGGAGTAGAATACATTCAAGAGACCCAAATGATATTCTTGATCCGAAAGAGAATTGATTCAAAATTTTAAAATTTGTTTATTTCTGTTGATCTTATGCATAGATAAAAATAATGGTAAGCACAATAATATTGATACCTTATATATCGTTTTAAACCACCACAAACATCTCAGATATACCATCAGAAGTAATTCAAATATTATTTTCCTCTCATTGTTTTTTTTTTTTTAAAAAACCCTATAGCATAAGTAGGATAAATTTGTTGGTAAATATTTGGCTTTGAATGGAGTTAAATATTTTCCAGAAATATTTTTGGTAGTCAGACTATGAGTTTTTAGTTATAGACAAATATTCTGATAAATATAATCTAAAATATTGTTCTATGTTTGATACATTTTATTATCACACCTAACTAGTGTGTAGGAAGTTTTGCATATTAATTGATTTTCTTATATCGTTAAAAGATGCAAGACGTTTTGCGTAATCTATTTTTAAATACATTACATGTTGTTTTGTAGCACAAAACAGAAAAAGTTTTTAATATTTAAAGATTTAATGTCATATATAAAACATTAAACTGTTTCTTGATTAAAAATTGGAAAACTATTTTTATTCAAAACTAAATAAATGATTTCAGCCGATTATAAACATAAATAACTTAGCTCAAAGTTTAAATGCACCTTTATCATCTCCAAAACTAATACCAGTAGACAGACTATTCATTTATCAATTATACAGGCTCCTTTAATAGCTGCCAACGTAGAAGTATATGGAGATACTGCAAATTATTTAGCTTCTGAGGATGATGTTTACTTTGTTTTACAATACTTAGTATCTAACAAGTATTCAATTAGATTATCTAAAACATAAGTAGTTCTCAATAATTTTGATACTGATGATGACTATAAAATTTATACCACTCCTATTTATGGAAAATATTTTATTAAAACAAAACCAGACAAAATATTCTCACTGAAAAATATATTAAATTTATGTTAGAATTTTAATATACAGTTCAGTTACTTCTCAAAACATTGATGCCACACGCATCCAGACTAAAAGAAAATTTAATTACAGAGAGAAAGATAATCATATTTTGATAATAGTGGAACAAGTAACACAACACAAATTTAAGAACTCTGAGTGATAATCCAGTTTATATTTAATCAGTTGATATTTTTCAAATGTTTAACGCAAATATAAAATTAGTGAAAATCAAAATGTAGTTTATTTACCAGTTAGCAGAAATTTTATTTATGGTTTTAAATTTGAACTACGAATTAAGATGAAAATAGTATATATTTCGAAAATGTAGTCATATTACATATATTGTATTTGAGTTAAATTTAATAAAAAAATTACATTTTTTATAGTTAAATGCTTTAAAAACAAGAATAGAGTTGAAAAAATAGTCCAGGAAAAGGAATTTCAAATTGTTTGAATATAATGGCTAGATATGTTTGCAAAAATCTAAAAGCGATAAACACTATTGAAGATAGTGCTAAAAGTAGTATTAATGTTGCTAAATTAAAATTTTTATTAATTCGCAAATAACTAGAACTCTTATTCAAAATATAACTTTTTAAATTCATAAATAGGACATTAAAAACAGGAAAGATACAGAAACGGTTAAAGAAAATAAAAATAGTTTTTAAAAATTCAGCTAAAGCCATTTTAAAATCAATTAAATTTGATATATAATTAACAAAGTAGTGATGAGATATAAATATGACATTAATGATTATGAGTTTAAAATTGTGATAAATCTAAATAATCCTGGTAAAAAAAATTGATATTATAATCCAAAATTAAGATGTGTATTTGTTGTCACATAAAGCTCGGTTATTGTTTGAAAGAAGCCTTTGAAAAGGTAATACACATTTTGCTGATGCAAATAATATGTTTGAAAAATAATAAAAATTGTACATTTATTCATTCAGATTAAATACATATTTTTAGATGGCAAATAAATTGAAACTAAACTTTGTCGCAGCCAAGCAACAAATATGAAAGGATTGATAACTTATTCAGATGATTTTAGTAAGTCCCCAGGATTGAATCAGAGTTGATGTAAAGATACTAGTGGTGCAACTACAGATGTTAATATAGGATTTAAACCAAAAATATGATTACATAATATAAAAATAAAACCGCAAAGCTATCTTTAGTTTTTATCTTCCCCTCACCCACATCTTTGAATTTTATAAAGACTATTAAAAGTGATGTATTGAGTGGAAAATTATATTGTTTTGACAAAGAATGGAGATAATAATGCAATATTTAGAGCAAACAGAGTTGTGGTGGAAAAGTTATTTGTTGAATAAATATGCCACATATAGCTGATGAGTAGAAAATAAAATTAGTAAGATACTGGAAAGTAAATTAACCTGTAATATTGATTGTTGGAAAAGGTGATGATGATTTGATTGAAGTTCCTCAAAGTAATAATTTTGATTGGAAGTTAACTATTTTAGATTAAAGTTAAAAGGACAAATATATTGTGTTATGATTTAAATATGATAACAACGAAGCAAATCTTACTATATGTATTAACTGATTAATTAGCAATGCTCTTGTTCTTTCAAATAGTGATAGATATCTCGCACTCAAATTAAATTTACATTTTAGCAGAAAATATTTTAGTACAATTTATAAAGGAAAGGGAGACTTTGAGCGTAAGATTTATGGAACAGATGAAAAGATTTACGGTAATTAAATTATATCTATATATTAAGTTTAAAGAACTCTGCTCTCTTATTGATTTTTCTGCGAGCAGAGGATCATAAAGACTACAGATAGCTAAGCTTAGGTAAAGTTTAAGATTGCTCTTAACCAAAAATATCCTACAAACGCATTGTAAATGATCACGATGTAAATAGAAATTTTTTTACTGTTTCAAATGAAATGGATGAAAGAAAAATAATTCAATTTTAGAGAAAACGATTTAAATGAATAGTTAGTAAAAATACATAAAAGAACTAAATAATTCAATTGACATTGATATTTCTGTTTCGCTTCTATGTGGTGTGACATTTAGGACTATTATTTCTCTATTGACGATGGCATCATTTATCACTTGCACGTTTGATTTAACATCTTCTATACTATATTATCAAGCAAACTGAAGATGCAAAAGAAAAAGAATATTAAAAAATCAATTCAAAATGAAATAATTTATGTCATACTCCTAATTATATAATTTCATTTAATAGTGCTTTAACTAAAAAAATAAAGTAAATTATTTGAAGACATTGTTGAATTTTGTAGATTAACAGCTAAGGTGTATATTGAAGAACCAAACTTCCGTTTGGGAATCACTAATGTTTCGATCTAATTTTAAGTATTAAATGAGTATAAACAAGTTTGACTCCACTCAGAAAGATGATCCATTAATTATTATCTTCTAGTTTAAACACATCAAACTTTTAAAAAAGAGATGGTTCAAATTTAATTGCTAGAAATTTAAATGTAAATAATTACAGAAATATAATCATAATTATGGCATGAACAAAAGATTTGTAGATAATTTAGTAAAACAGATAAATATATTTGGGATATAATGGGATTTTGAAAGTAAACTTCTTATTAATATAAATGAGTTTACAGTTTTTGAGTAAAATAGTAGCCAGGTTTTAAATACTGGAGTCAAAATGGAAACACTCATTCATTCAATAAAGTGTTCATTTAGAAAACTTAAATGAACATTGCTTTTTATTAAAACATCTATAGTTTGTATAAAAAAAACAGATTCATAGCGAGAATTGTTGATTCAAAATCAAGGTGTTATTGATACAATAAAAATTAAACAATGGACAATTTCTATAGCGCAAGATAGTTCTGCATTATATATATGATAAGATAGTTTACACTAGCAATACCGTATATTTAATGATGGATTTAAGAAAAAAGATAAATATTGTAAAACTATCTAGCAATAATGATGCATCATTTAAGAAGTATATGAATTATAAAAGATTTCATGGTGATATAAAAATAAAAAGATAATGAATTAAACAGAAACTGTTTCACCTGTAAAATTAATTCTAATAAATTAATTAATCTAGATGATTAGCTAACAATGGAACAACTAAGAAATATGTTGATGATAGTTTAACCAATGTTTTAAAATACTTAGCAAGCAGTATAAATCTAAATAGTAAGAAAAAAATTTTTAATTTAGCTGCACCAACATCTGGATCAGTTGCTGCAGGTGAAATTTTTATTGATAACATTGTAAATCAACTAACTGGAGATGCAAGGTATATAAAACGATGATCCTGTTAGCACGGCAGGCAATATTAATGATCCAAATATTATTTTAAAATTTAAAAGTTAACACAAGAAATATACACTTTTCCTGTTTGGACAAGTGGTACTAAATGTATGCAAAATGTAAATTAGGAAAATGTATTAAAAGTTACAATAACATCTATAAACAGCTCATTAAACCAGTGTAGATTAAGTCATACTTACTGGATAGGCAGAGGTCTTGATCAAGGGAATGGCACAGGAAGTGCTTATGAACATTTCTATGTAAGAATTATAACAAATAGTGTACGTTTTACATTTAAAACTGATAATGTTACGCTTCATTCTTCAAAATATTTTAAAAATGTCTACACTTACATTTTAAAATATAAGTTATAAAGTATTAAAATAATTTTAATTTCACAGATACTTAATTGTGGCATGTAATGAAACACAATGAGTGAAAAATGCTGAAAAGACATACTTGGTAATCGAGGCACAATGTTAGAGAGAATGGTGCAAAAGTGATGCAGAAGAGCAAGGATCTTCTGATTGAAATGTAAATATTAAAGAAAGGGGACGTAGAAGCAGTTTTCATACATATATATATCTATAATTCATATTTTACACGTGAATTATCGTAAGCTACAAGAAGTCTACATAATAAATCTCCTAATTTTTGGAACATTATTTTTGTATTTCTACAGAAGCGATGTTTTTCAGTACCAAATGCCTTTTAAACTCATTCTCCCTACTCATTTTACATAAGAGATATCTCAAAGTACATATCCTTCCCACACAATTTCTCTTGAGTTTTTCCTTACAAGAACACTCGTATAGTTTAAAATGTCAACCCTACACGTTTTCTCTCGTTTTATACTTAATCACTATCATACAATAAACAATGTCTCGCCCACACAGTTCGCATCAAGTTATTTAAAAATAAACAATCGCACCGTTCCTTATGTCCTATTAATACAATTTCGCATGTATATTTACACAGGTATTATCCTATAGTACCAAATGTCTCTACTAAACAACTGATCTCGTGTTGTTACTCAAGCACTTCGCACAGTACCTGCCTCTTCAACACCTTTTTGCTTAAATTTTACACAAGAATAATTATAAAGTACCCTATAACCCTCTTACGAAACTTTTCTATTTTTAACATAAGAACACTATTATTTGGTAAATTTTCTACTTTTATCTCAACTGTAAACGGGTAAACACTTGGAGTTACAGTCAAGGCCTTGAGATCAGTTGAAATGTAAATTCCTGTTGGCCAAAAGAACGGGCAACCAATAATTAAATTACCAGCCATGTTTCTCCGAATTCTACAAATTTATGGTAGTCGATAGAACCGATGTGCTTTTTGTTACTCCTGCTAAAATAGGCCTTAGATGTTTATGTCTGAGACAATATAATAAATCTAGGGACTCCTGATAGGGCAAGGATGAAAAATATTCAATCGGAAAGGCCTAATGCATTTTGGGAAGCCAGTGCGCTTTCTATTAACCATTGGACTAAAATATAATTGAGGAGTATCTTACTATCAAAAATGAATTTCATACTGGATTAATATGAATGGCATTCCGTCCACTAGAATAAAACTAAATGAGTTTATTGTAATGACACACGATCAAGAAACTCAACTTATTGCAAAACGAAAACTAAGCTTTAGCAAATAAACAAACTATTTGCCATTCATTTTAACATTTTACTATAGGTCTCTACGCTCTGGGGAGGAATATTAGACATAGAAAAGGTTATATGCCCACAAACAAAATTTACCGAAGATTCAAGATATCACAGTTTTCATTAATGATAAAGAACAGATAAACTATTTTAATGCTTTCAGCCTACTTGCTAATTCTAATAATGACCCCACTTCCAGAAAAAATATGTTCTATCACCAATGAAATTTTTTCTTGGAGAATCTAGCCTATGCGAAAAACATGCACTGGTCTGAAGTATCCACGATCAGAAAAACATCGCTTTTCTAAACTAAGTATATGACAAATCGTTTTAGTAGTTAACGACGAAAGCGTTAGATTTTGCAATAATTTTACCGCAATTACAACCATAATATACTTAGATAAACCTTCTCGGTAATGGAAATGACCTTGTTACTGGACACAGTAAACTTAAGATAAACATGACAATAAAACGTTAATTAAAAATATTTATAATTTAAGAAGATTAACTACTTAACATTTAGATAATAAGATGAAACTATCTTCAGTCTAACACTGAATAAAATTGCTTAAAGATGATTCGAAAAGATTCAGGAATTCCATATTTCGTAGTGCAAATAGAAGAATTCCAAGGGATAATAGAAAGAGATATGTCCGAATCTTCATCCATCATGAAACTGACACAAGAGAATTAACCACAGAAAGAATAAAGTAAAACAACTCCTCCATGTTTCCTCTACCAAAGATCTCCAGAAAAATTAGAGCAGACTCAGCGCTAAAATAAGGAACAATATAGTAACTTGGATATCTGATTACATAAGAATGGACCCATGTGCACCAAGCTCAAGAATATGGAGCATCCTAAAAGCCACTGACATGGACAAACCAGAAGAGAGTAAGTGCAATATGATAAACAACATGAAGAGAAGCTATCCTTTCTGCGAATCATACCGAATCATCTGGTTGGATGTAATGCACAGTCAAATAATGAAAATAAACCTATGTAAATATGTTAGAGAGTAAGTTTGCTACAAATTATCAATAGTTTGTAGAACATTAGAAAAATCTTGAAACAATGGAAAAAAGAAACGATTTTGCAAATTCTAAGATCTAATAAAAAATCATTAGTCTTACAAATTGCAGACCCGATGTTCTTAACGATATTCCAACTGAATTCGAATCAACGAATTACCATCAAAATAAAAAGGGGGCCCTATCAAGGAAAAAAGATGTGTTCTCAAAAAATATCATAGGAAACAAAACCAATTATTTTCTTGTTGTCAAGACATGAAAGATAACATCGGTGCTACCTCACCAAAGCTCTGTAATCACATTCCTTGATTTTTCATAAGAAAACGTTCATGATCATAGACGCATCCCCGTTTTGAATTTTTAAACTGACTTTGAAGTTCACAGAATTTTCATAATTCAAAAACCAACGATACATCCAAATCAAATTCAATGACACTGTTTAAGCGCTTGAGACGGTAAAGAGGTTTGCTGCAAAGTGCTGTCATTTAGTTTGCTCTGTTTTTCCAATATACGGTAGACGTCAAACATCGACTCAGCAACTTTGTAAAATCAGCACTCTATAAAGACAAAGTGTTATCTGGACGAACCACGAAGAAAATTTCAAAATGGTCACACAAACAGGCAACAACAAAGGCGCCTGAGGAAATTTTGAAAAGAATTAAACTACTTATAAATCTATAAAAATCCGAGTAATATCTTATCGATAAGCACAAATGAAGCTGTTGGAAGACAGTAATCTTAGGCTATATCCAGCTAATTGCTGTTGGAATTATTACTAGATTAATAAACTCCTGTCCTACAGATATAATATTTCACAAAGATGAATTAAAACTACTGAGTATCAAGAGGGAGATAAACATACATTGAAACCAATAATCTTTTAGGTTACCCAGAAAATCACGGGGATAGATTTTATTTTAAATTTTGGAACAGACATAAAAATTGAGAAAAAACCCTTCCCTTATCAATTAAAAAATAGCAGTTCGCTTAACCACCTAGTAGAAGAGACTAATTTTGTTTCTCAAATGTCTCTGGTAGAGGAACACCTGAATATACTGTATGCCTCAATTTAAAGCGGCCTCAACCAAATAATAAGAGAAAATACCTGGGTTTTTAACTACTTGACTCTAAAAATGGTAAAGATTCCATAAGACGCTACGAAAGTCTACATAGATGGAAGCAGATTGACAAATTTCACTAGTGGTAGTGGTGTTGTTATAGTAAACGATACCAACATAACAACAAAACACAACCAGAGAAACCCTGACAACTGCTCAAACTTTAATGCTAAAGTCTTAGTCTTATCGATCTCTTAAGCATTGGAGCTCAATGTCACAAAGAACAAGAGGCATATGGATTCTCAATGAAAATAGAAAATGCAATCAATCATCTCAAAAACCACTTACCTTGAAATGGATGATACAACTACCAAATCCACGAATCGCTAGAGATACTGCCAGAAGATGGCTGTATTTAATTACAAATAGATCCCATCCTACATTTGAATATAATAATACGAAACAGCAGACATAATAGTGATAAATGGATGCCGTCTCCCAAACCGAGTAACATTTAAAATTAATGCTCAAGAGTTCAAAACCTTTGTTACGTTAGGAAAACTGTCTTAGTGAACAATTGCAGTCTTTCTCAAACGATAATGTCAACAATGATTTCAGCGAAGCCGACAAAACATCAATTTCAAGATTGAAATATGGACATCTGAAACAACTGAAATTTTAGAATGGAGAGAATCACTACGAAATGTGCACGAAATGTAACAGAAAATGGACTACCAAAGCATTTAATTTCCTGTGTAAATAAAATACACAAGAAAAATCGTCAAGAAAGCCAACAAACATGGAATGATGAATCTAGATTGACTACAATGGGATACGTCAACCACCACCACAACAAAGCAAAACAAATTTTATGCACCACGTTATGTTTCATACAAATATTCTCTATTAAAAAAACAGTATCGCACAGTACCTTCTTGATATTTCCTGCACAAATTTTCTCGTTTTATCGTTCAAGAACTGTCATGCAGTACATATCATCTCTCTTACACTTTATATTTCATGTTTAGCAGATCACACGAGCAGTACTTAATTTCTTACCAACATATTCTATATACTGTATTGTTTTACACAAGCACTATCGTGCAGTACCTTACCTTTCTCCTAAGTTTTCCAATGTATTTTTTCACCCGTTGTATTATGCAGAATCCTATGCCCTTCCTACAATTCTTTCTTATGTTTTCACACATTCACTATGGCATAGAACTTAATCTGTGTTTTATATTTCCTCTTCTGTTATTGCATAAGAAATATCGGAGAGTATCTTATTCCTCTCCTACAAATTTTTTCTCCTGTTTTTGCACAAACATTAAAGTATAGTACAATAATATTTCTCCTATACGTTATGTCTCCTGTCATTACTCAACAATTATAGCAAGGTATCTAATGCCGTTCTAGGTATTCTTTGGTTTGTTTTCATAAAGCACTACCACATCCTTATATTTCTCCTAGATATTTTTTGTTGTGTTTTCTGGAAGAACCGTTCTACAGTGAGTCATATTTCTCGTACACAATTTATCTTCTGTTTTAAAACAAGATCTTGAGTACAATCCTTAAATTCTTCGTTCAATTTCAACTTGGTAAGCAGGTGAAATTCTGAAATTGTAGACAAGATCATAGAGATTATCTGAAGTGCAATTCTCCCCGCTATGTTTATCACATGTTGAGAACTTTCAATTTACGCTGTTAACATTAGATGTTACATGACATAGATAGCCAACAAAAAGAACCATTTACCCAATAAAGAGTCAAGCTTTTCATGAATTTAAGCAATTTTATCACATTCGGAATAACCGGTGTGCTTCGGTTATTCTAGCTAGAACAAGGGTGAGATAATTCCAAATAGCACAGTAAACGTAGAACGTGGGTAGGGAATATGCAACTGGCACAACTTGCTGTTTTGAGAGAAGATAATGCATTTCTTTTAACCAGCGTTCCACAACAGGGGAAAGAAAAAGCGATTGGCTCAACAGAACATCATACAATAAAATATAAATGGTTTTTCAACTCCAGCTATTAGTCTAAAAAATAGAAGAGTTGATTGCATATTCACAAAATCAAGAATCCAAATTATTGTAAGACAAAATAGCAAGCTGAAGGGAAACTTGAAAACTGATCCAGTTGTTTCAGAATTTTTAGAAAAGACTCCATGATCCAGTGGTGGAAAATAACATTCTTATGAAAGATTTTGAATACACTTAATTGATGTAAATTTATACCAAGATTAACAAGAAATTCAAATATCACAGTATTCATTAGTTGTCAAAAACAAATGTTTTCAATATTTACAGCTTACTTATCAATTACATCATCTAAAATGAATTTACAAAAGATAATATTCTATCACCAATGAGAGATTTTCTTGAAGATTTTATTGCATAGAGCAAGCATTTATTCTGCACTGTTGATGATCAAAAGGGTACTGCTCCTCGAAATACGGTAGATGCAAAATCTTCTTTGTACTAAAGCTAAGTCAAAAAGCATCATTCTACCTAAATTCCAACCAAATTCTTTCTGACAAACCATTCTTAGTAATGACAGCAACTCCCTTTCATTGCACACATGAAAAAACAATACTAGAGAAAGAAGTAATGGCATTTCATTAGGCTAAATGGATAAGTTTAATGAAAACTGTCTTATGTTTAGGTTTGAATTAATATTGCTTAGAGACTAATTGGTAAGCCTTTTAGGTGGAGCCCCAACGGGAATGATATAATCTATGTCCCTAATTTCATCCATCGAAAAAAGCAGACAGAATGAGTTAACCCTGTCTTCTCGGTGTTTCCACCATTAAAGATCTCTGCAAAAGAGTACTGGAAATCTCGTGCAAAAATAATTAACATTATAGCTCCTGGTAAGAACAAAAATAGACAAAAACCTGTATAAAAATAATTACCTGTAACTTCGACTCAAGGAATTGAAAGATCCTAAAAGAACATTGACAAATACGAACCAAAGGATGTTAAGAGTAACTTGATAGTGATACGCAAACTGGCGACAAAAAACAACCTGCCAGCCAACATCTTGAGCACGCCAACTCTGTTTTCGTTGTTGAAGATAAAAGATCAGCGTTAAAAAAGATTATCTGCAGTAGTAACAGCAACAAACAGCATGAGTCAAAAAGGATGAAAGATCATGAAGATGTCATCCTTACTATATACCTCACCAAGTCACCAGAACCTAATGTAACAGCCAAATGTTCCTGAACCTATGTAAAATAGGAGAAAGATTGCTGCAAGTTATCAGCACTTTGCCTAACACGAGAAACCCCAAAAGGCTTTAAAAACTATGATTATACGAAATTTCAAAGTCAATAAAAAAACACATCAGCCATATAAATTACAGACATTATGGTCGTCACCAGTATACAATGCAGACTCGTGGAGAAGTTAACTATTGAATGATTTGATTACCAACCGAATAAAAGGATACATTTTATCCAGGAGAACAGTGTGCTTACAGAAAATAGAGCAGCAAACAAGGCCAAATATTCTATTTTTTCCAAAACGTCAAACATAAAATAATCAGAGGTATCTCATAAAAGAAATGTAGTCACATTTATTCATTTATTGACCTTTCGCAAGCATACATTTGTGTATAGAAAGAAAAATATTGTCAAAATTTCAGTTGACTTTGGAGTTCAATGAATAATGCTTGCCTCGATGTCAGACTTCCTAAAGCAGTGATACATCAGAGTCAGATTAATGATACCTTTCTAACAGCGTGAAACATTACCAGAGTTTACCACAAGGCGCTATTAGTAGTCCTGTTCTATTTTTTCAGTATATCGCAGACATCAAAAGTCTATTTATTTACAGTGTAAAAATAGCATTCTACATAGACGACATTATTATCTGAACAAGCAAAAGAAATTTCAAAATAAACTCAATCTACAACTACAGAAGTAAGCAGCTAAGAAATCCATCAAAATCTGAGCACGTACTGCCTCTTCACTACACAAACTATTTTTGGCTTTGTCTTAAAACATGAGATAGTCTGTAATAATCACATCAGAAAACTGAGAAAGAAAGTTAGGAGACAGCTAAGTCGCACTATATAGCAATTCCAACCAGCCTAGGATTATTAAAACACATCCAACTCATTGTTGTCAAAATTGTTGCTAGATTCATAAACTTCTGTTCAACAGACATAATGCTTCACGAAGCTGAATTAGAACGCCCATGAAAGAGATAATCACCAACAGTTAAACCATTAAGCTCTTAAGCTTCCAAAATGTTACATGACTAAGTTTACGACTAAATCTTAGAACACACATTAAAGACTGAAAAGAAATACATTTATCCATTATGCTAGAAACAGTACTACGCTTAACCACTTAGCAGAAAAAACTCATTTTGTTTTTCCAATGTCATCAGCAGATGAACGCACCAATATCTTGTACAATTAAGGATGGCCTCCACTAACTAATAAAATAACCGAAAATGCTGAGCTTTTAAATCAGTTGACCCCCTGGACATAATAGCAACCCCCAAATGATACTATGAACGTTCATATAGATGAAAGCAGATTGACAGATTTCACTAGTGGTAGTGGCGTTGTTATGGTTAACAATACTAACATAACAACAGAACACAACCAAAGAAACCCTGACAATTGCTCAAACTTCAGTAATGAATTATTAATGACACCGTAAGCATAGGTGCTCAATGACACAAAAACCCAATGTGGCATATGGAGTATTACTGACAGCAGAAGTGCATGCGGTCACCAAAAATGTGAAGTAAATATAATATACAAAAATTAGGCACCAACATCTCTGGGGATCCAAAAAAGTCAAAATTCAACGAACAAGGATGCATGAATCTTATTTGTATAGAATGGAAAAGTCAATAAACAAAAAAAACTTCCATACTACAGTAACTTATGCTTTTCAACACAATTCTGAGGGACGTTAAACAAAAAGTACTGTACAGATCTGTCGTGTATCCTACACATTTTCCATCAATTTTTCTAAAACACTATAACACAGTATCTACTCTCTTTCTTACATATTCTATCGTTTGTTTACACAATAAATATCGGAAATTAAATTTCTTTCCTTCATATTGTCTTTTCAATTTTACATAAGCGCAATGTTACAGTATCTTATGTCTCTTCAATACAATTTTTCTTCTTTTATACAAAACATATTACTACCTTGCTCGATACACTAGTTTTACCTAATCGGAGGCTGGAATCACCTGCTGGAAGTGCAGAAAAGATTATGAAGATTAGTTGGAAGGCAATTTTTCTTACTATATTACTCAGAAAATGAGCCTTTTCATTTATACTATAAACAATGAATGTTTCATTACTTCAGTTGGCCAAAAAAATAGTTCCGACTTTTACCAGATTTACCGCATTCGGGAGAATCGATGCTTCCGTTTCCCGTGCTGAGTCAATGGTGAGAAATATCCAATTGACATCTACCGCATTCAACGTAGCCGATGCACCTTCTGATGATCAACGCTGGGACAGGGGTGAAAAAGTATGCGAATAGCACAACAGAACATTATGAAATAAAATACAAATAGTTTATCAGTTCCGGTCACTACATCAAAACCAGCTGAAGTTATTTATTTGCACACTATCAAAATGCTCAAATTATTGAATTAAAAAAAAGGAAGATTAAAAGTTACTAAGTGACTTTCAGGTGTTCCAACATTCTTTGGAAGACCACAACCGGACGAAAATAATGTATATTTCTCCAAACCAATGTTTACTGGGTGTTCAAGGCATTACAGTACATGTATTCATCAATGATCAAAAAAAGACATAAATATTTTTAATATGTGCAACATGCTTATCATTTTTTACTCTCAATTTTTAGAAAATAATGTTTTCTCACCCATTACAGTTGTTCCTTGAGATTTTAAGAGAAAGACCACACATTGTTTCTGTAGTGTCAACGAGATACTGCTCTTTTAAACATAGTAGATGATAAATCTTTCTTAGTAATCATTAATAAATCATATCATTATTACAGCTATAAAATATCTGAAGCGTTAACTCTTGCTATAATTTCACTGGAATTCAAGAGAGATTCCACCTGCAATCGTAGTAAACACAAAGATCAATATTAACATGACAAAGAAAGCGGATGAAAATAAGTATTTATGTTTTAAGAGGGCTAACTAGATAACTTTCAGAGAAGAAAATAGAAGCTATTTTAAGTCTAACACTAAATATAAAATTCCTTAGTACAAAAGAAGTTCAAGTTGCTAAGAAGAGTATCTTCAGAGGTAATAGAAAAACATTGTTCCCATCTTTTCGATCTAAAACAAGTTGTTATGAGTTTATTATTATAGGAAGAAATTAAGTAAAAAACACCGTGATATTTCTTCTACTAATGATCATTGGTAAGTAATGTACAATAGATTAAATGTTAATATAAGGAATATTATAAGCTACTAGGTAGAAGGAATAGAGAATAACGCTTGAAATAACGAATTACCATCTAAATAAATAGAGACTCTATCCAGGAGAAATGTGCGTTTACATAAAATGTCACAACAAACAAGACTAGATATTTTATTTTTCGCAAAACGTGAAACGTAATAATCAAAGCCATCCCACCAAAATCTTTGTAGACACGTTCAGTCACTTTTCGCATTAATACAATTATCTATGGAAACAAAATCTCATTGTCAATCTTTCAAATGACCTTGGAGTTTACGGAATATGTTTACATGATTTTAAGATTTCCTGAAACATTTATACGTCAGTGAAATTCAATGACCCCTTATCTAAAAGGTCGAGGCTGAACTAGGGTTTACCGCAAGATGCTAGCGCTAGTCTTTTTCTAATTGATTAAGCAAAAGTATGAAGGTAATACTGTATCCAGGCAATATTAAGCCAAAACATGAGAAGACAGATAACTATTCAACAGTTAAATCGCCTGTGACAGATTTGCAAAGAACTCAAACTGCTTTTACAGTTACTAAACTCCGACTGCTGGATGTTCATTATTGATAAGCACAAACGAATAAATATGCCAGAGATATATCTCAGTGATCAGTTGCTAGCCTTAAATGATTATTTAAAGTAAAATAATGCACGACTGCAGAGTAACATGAAACTTATAAACTACTAAAAATTCTTAAACGCTTTGCCAGAAGATCTTGGTAACTGACAAAACACTCCGACTGTCACGTATAAGGCATCGATCATACCAATCCTTGGATACTTATATTAGATGTTCTGGATAGCATCTTCATCCAACCTAGTAACATTTGTGTCTATCTAGCTCACTACTGCTCGTTGCTTTTTCAAGAACTCCTTTCCAATAGACATATTGCTTCATGAAACTGAATTAGAACATCTCAGTATCAGGAAAAACATAAAAACTACACATACACAGGTAAGGTCTTTATTTATCCATAAATCTAAAATTTACCTCTGATGCTAAATATTGGAACACATCAAAGATTGAAAATGTGTACACTAACCCATTATGCTAGAAACGGTAGAAACGCACCAATATCTTGTACAGCTAAAAGCGGCATCAACCAAATAATGGAAGAACCGAAAATTCTGAGATTTTAAGCATCTAACCTTAGAGATGATAATGAAAATCTCCATTGACGCTACAAAAACTTGCATAGATGGAAGCAGATTGACAGATTTCACTAGTGGTAGTGGCGTTGTTATAGTTAACAATACCAACATAACAACAGAACACAACCAGAGAAACCCTGACAACTGCTCAAACTTCAGTGATGAACTCTTAGCAATCTTGCAAGCGTGGAAGTTCATAAACGAAAAGTGCTAGCAGGAGTGTAATCTACCACCAAGATGCTCTAAATAAATATATCCACGAATCACTAAAATGTAATAAAATATTGTTGTATTTGCATCCAGTGGATCCCATTTCACATTGGAATGAAATACAATGAAAGAAAAGCGGCCATATTTTGGCACTATCTCCAAACCCAGAATTAGTTAAAAGTTCTTCCTCATAAGATCAAAATCTTTGTCATGTTGGAAAAAGTGTCAGCTGGGAAAAATCTCTTAGTCAGAAGTGACAGTCTTTCTGTAACGGTAACGTCAACAATAATCACAACAGAGCTGACCAAACTACTATTTGAAAATTGAAATTCTGACATTTGAAATATCTAAAAATTGAGGTTGTAGAAAACCACTACGATCTGTACACGAAATGCAATAGACAAAATACAAAACCAGAGCATTTACTTTTCCACGTGAATCTCAGTAAACACCATATATTCGAAGATCCAAGTGGATACATTAGGATGTCAGCAACAACAATAAACAATTATATCATAATACCCTCTGTCTGCCCTACGCATTCACTCTGATTTTAACAAAACCACTATCGTGTAATGCTTTACTTGTTCACTCTTAAGCAATTTCTCTCGTTTTGTTAAAAAATTATCGTCTTTCCTACACTTTCTTCTTATGTTCCATAGATGCACAATCAAAGAGTACTATATATATCCTACACGTTTACTCGTCATTTTTCGCAAGCACTATCACTTGTTATCCTTTCAGTAACATACACATTTTAGAGAATGCTTTAACAAAGACATTATTAAGCAGGCCTTTACATAATTCTTCCCAATCTATCCACGAACACATTTATTTAAGTTGCATTTTCTTGTCTCGTAAGAATTTTCCTATCGAGCAATATTTTAGTTCTTTTATATATTTTTCTTTCGTGTTATTAACCACGAACCATCATAAAGTACTTAAAGCTAATTTTATTTCCTCACGTGATATACACGTTTTATTGTACAGTATATACTGCTTCTTCAACAGAATTCCTCTATTCTTCTAGAAATTCTATGATTGAGAACATTCTCTGTCTCTTAGACATCTCTCTGTTAATTTCACGAAAGCACTCTTCTTACGGTCCCTTCTCTCGTCCGTTATACATTTTTACTAATATTCTAAACGCCACAGCTTTGCAGTATATTATGTTATTCCTACATATTTTCTTTCCTGTTTTACATCCATATGTATGTCCTAAACAATTCCCGTCTTATTTTGGAAAAAATATATCTTTTTTCCGAAACATCTCGCTTTCCTACATTCTTCCTCACATTTTTAAGCAAACACTATCTTTCAGTATCTTATACCCCTAAAGTTTTAGAAAATACGAAAGTAGAGTATGCATAAAAAATTAATTAATTTCGTGGGTTTAAATCTAAAATGGGTGAAATAGTCCTTGAATTAGAAAAAAATTATCTGTGAATAAATATAAATGAAACTAAACAAATATATAGATATCTTATATAATAGAGAATAAACACAAAAGTGTGAACTTAATTACATTAAAAAACAACGTATACCATTAATCACTAAAGATTAATGAGCTATTTTTGATAATAATTTGTTATTTACTAGATGATAAGATATCAATTTTACCTTATGGACATGTGAGTGTTCATTAATCTAGCAACATATTTGGTGGAAAACTTTTTAAGAGATGTTTTTTTGTTGTTGCTCTTACTCATAAAAAAGCATAATATTTTTTTTTGTCTATCTAATGAATATAATTTATATGTGTAAAAACGGTGATATTAATCTTCATGATTTTAAATATTTTATCAATCCAATTTTGAGACTGCTCTTTCTCTATCAAATCGAGTTTTTTCTTTATTTAACTTTTTGTCTACTCTTCTTTCATTATTTATTTCATTTTCTTCTTTTGTTGAAATGCCAACATATCTGTTTATTGTTATACCCATACATTTATAATGCAAGTACAATATTTATCCAGTTACAGTTATTTTTAAAACATTTTTTGAAATACTATATTTTAGGTTTTTATTAAATCACTCGCTTAAATAACTGCTTTATCTTCAATCTATGTTTATCAAAGTAGTATTCTATCTAAATAGATTTTTTAATATTTTGTTAACGATTTCAGTTCCTATACCAGTCAATAATATATTTGGTTTTTATTAAAGCGTATATATAAATACTTAGATACATCCATTAAAGAAATTCAAGTTTTGTTTTTGAAAGGAACTCTATGCATATGTAGAAAATATATCTGCTACATTTAACATATATTTATAACCTTTATTTCATTTAGAGGAAACTCACATGTGAATTAAATCTTCCGACCAGATATTATCTTTTGAATCAACAAAACACCACATTCTAAATTAATTTTCATTGGCTATAAATATACGTGGATTTACAAAAGGAGAACATAAATGCTGCAAAAAGAGTCTACGTATGCATATGGTATTAGATCCCGTGGTTTTAAATTACTTTAGATTATGTTTTTGGAGAATCTTTATTTGAAGCTGAAGGGCGTATAAAAATGGGTTTCCTAAACATTTAATAAACAAGAGATAATAAATATATTTTAAAATTAAAATGCATTAAAAAGTGAAAATGTAGAGTCATAAAATGTTAGTGAAATAATAGTTGATGGAGCAAAAATTCAACAAAGAACATAAATATGTGTAGAAAATACTTTGAGGATACAAATGATAAACCTAATCCAAAAATGGTTGATTCAATATTTTAAAATGTATTTATTTTTGATGACCTGATGTGTGACAAAAATCAAATAAACCTGAATCTTCAATACTAGAGGTAGTATAAGAATACTTATTCCTTTAACATTTCCTAAATTATCAGAAACTTCCCCGACAAACCCATCAAAAATAATTCAAAAGTTATTATCTTCCTTCCATTATTTAGAAACAATCTACAGCATATGTAAAATTACTTGGTGTAAAGATATGATTTTGAATAAGTCATAATATTCTGCAGAAAAATGTTTGGATTCCGACCATGAGTATAATGGTAGACATCACTGAATGTCTCATCGTTTTTAGTATCCCCACATTACGATTCTTTAGGAAGTTTGAAACTTTGGTAGTGTTTTTATATTGTGAAAATATATCATAGCAGTTGCTTCTCTTATATCGTTAAACGATGTCGTTGAATGCTTTGTTTCATCAAAATTCGTTTCAAATCATAAAAATAAAAACAAAAAAGAAAGAGTTACAAATATAAGAATGTCATCTAATATTTAGAAAGCATGTAGAAACAGTTCCTTGATAAGAAAATAGAAAATGTAAAAGAAGTTTTTTTACGAATGTAACTAGATAATTTCGGCCATTTATAAATGCAAATAAGTTAGCTTCTCAAAATTTAGATACACTTTTAGCATATCAAAAATGATCACCAATAGGTAGACTTTACCTTGTGTTTTTACAATTCCACAGAGTTCATTAATAATTGACATAGAAGTAAACGCAGATGCTGTAAATCTTCTAAGGATGATGAATCTACTTTTGCTTTAACACCTAGAATCTGATAAGTATTCAATTAGATTATCTAAAAAAGAAGTAATTTCTAATAACTCTAATATTGATGATGATTATAAAATTGAAACCACTCCTGTTTATGGGAAATTTTTCACTAAAACAAAATGAGAGAAAATATTCTTACTGAAAATGATTAAATTTATGTTAGAATTTTAATTACAACTCCGCTATTCATCATAACAATGACGCTGCACAATATAAATTACATTAAAGTAAAATTATAAATGGAGCGAATATCTTCCTCTCGAGCTAACAAAAAGGAATTATTAAACTTCAGCAAAATTATATCAAGATTAAGACAGTTTATATTACAGAGTACAATCCAACCATATTTTGGAGAAGACGGCATCAAAATAAACTAAAAATATTGTTTTTTATTGAAATAAATGCACTTGGTTACTAATTGTTTTAATTTAATTTGATAAATAAACTAATTTTAATCATTTTAAATGATTGAAAAACTATTGTAGAAAAATACTAAATTAGTAGAACAAATTTTACTTTTTTTGTTTTATCATCAAACACTAAAGGGATTTTATAATTGATAGATCAACAGGGATGGGTCTATCTATTTGCATTGATTTTGAGGTGATAAAAGTGCATCTAAACATTAAGGAGCTGATTTACTGGTATTTATTATTGGCTGAAATAATTTAGTTAATTTCGTAGTAAAATATTTTTTAAAAAATTAAAATAAACACTATGCAAAATTTCTTTTCATATTACATCAGATCCTTAAATTTAAAATTCTTTCATGTTATTCATTTTATGAAATTTCTTTTAAAATAAATAAAAATGAAAGAAAGAAAAAAGATATCAAGCTAGAGATTTAGTATGAATAAATTGCTATAAAGCGTTCTGAAATGAAGATACCTAAAGTATCTGACGAATAAAATATTTAAAATCATAGATTAATATCACCGTTTTTACACATATAAATTATATTCATTAGATAGACAAAAAAAATATTATGCTTTTTTATGAGTATGAGCAACAACAAAAAACATCTCTTAAAAAGTTTTCCACCAAAGATGTTGCTAGATTAATGAACACTCACATGTCCATAAGGTAAAATTGATATCTTATCATCTAGTAAATAACAAATTATTATCAAAAATAGCTCATTAATCTTTAGTGATTAATGGTATACGTTGTTTTTTTTTAATGTAATTAAGTTCACACTTTTGTGTTTATTCTCTATTATATAAGATATCTATATATTTGTTTAGTTTCATTTATATTTATTCACAGATAATTTTTTTCTAATTCAAGGACTATTTCACCCATTTTAGATTTAAACCCACGAAATTAATTAATTTTTATGCATACTCTACTTTCGTATTTTCTAAACTTTTCTGCTATCTATCTTTTTCAGAGGTGGTTTATTAAGTAAGCAGAAGTTCATAGAGATCTATATCTTCCTTCATACTTACGAACTCATCTTTTCTTTTATTTCATGGCATAGAGAATTTCAATCTGAAAACAATAGTGGTAGTTGATTCTTGTAATTTGATTTCATAACATTAAAACTAAAATTATGGATCGGATACTTTAAATAATTTAAGTCGCACATTCTTTAGTAAGTAAGTTTGTAACTTAATTTTTCATATATACGAGAAATAGGTTTTTCTGATAATATTTCTCATGTAGAATGCATAATTCTATTAACATGCGCTTTAATGTCGCCATTTTGTTGTGCTCTGTTTCACGACTTTTCGTTTTTTAAATTTTTATTGTTTTTCTATAAAAGGATCATTCAGTAATACATAAAATGTTTTCCAAAATCATTTGTAAATATAAGGTTTTATCCAAACTGATTTGTCATAAGTAATATGTCTATGTATTTTTGTTATCTTCGTGTCTGGAGACAAGTAAAGCTGACGATTTCTATAGTGTAAACAGTTCTCTTTATTAAGAGGATTTAACCATTTTTAAATAGTAGGTTTGCATTCTCATTCTCATTTATATTCTATTATTTGATTTTGGTAAGTCGGAAACCGCTGGGAATTGAATTTGAGTTCATATGAAGCTGGTAGGTAATCCACTTCATATCACAACGGTTGATAAATACTTTTCATTTTTGTAATGATTTATATGTTGTGATTCTTCTCACCTAAATCCATTCTTTGCGAGTGGTCGACAAATGGGTCAATCTTTTGAGAACTCACATTTATGCAAATGATGCAAAAAATTTTTAGTTTGATCATAATTTATATTTTAAACAACAAGCTTGATTACCTAATTTTCTAACATTTCCTTGGCAGAGTCCTTATACTTCTCTCCAACAATGACATCCATGTTAGATAATTCTACAGCTCCTAGAACATCATTTGATATATTTACAAGAGGTTTATTAGCTGCAGCATGGCTTTGCGGTATCATACAGAATTCGTCTGTTATGCCATGTTCTATCGATAATAATATATAATCCATTACAAGCTCTAATTTTATTTTAGTCATCTCTAATCAAGCAATTGTGGCAAGTAAAGAGGCTTCACTGAATTGGTGGGGGGTCTAATCTGTAAGTTGTTGAACAAAAAATTCTGAATAGTTAATATATCAGCGGAAAGCGAGATATCAGTTTTAAGTTAGATATCATTATATTCTCTTAATGTTTGCACATTTTATTTTATGGCATTTTTTATAACACCCGAAGTGTGAGTGTAACATACAGCTTTAGTCTAGTTTATTGTATGTGATTTGGGCAGCTAATATTTAAATTCACTCATTATGCGCGGCGTCTCTATATTTTTTTAGCTAACTGGCAGCCGTCTCATTTTTTAAAAATCTTCCATAGTAAAAGGTTCCTCACAAATGTGACAAAATACAGAAACTATAAGGTTTATGTGATTTTCATCTGTGTAACTCATATTTTTTGTAGATTTCAAAATCTCCAGAGATAAAGCTGTAGCTGAACGTCGGTTTTGCTCCTTTATTGACTAGTTTATTTAAACTGTGATTCAGATTTTTGGATTTCGAGGCGCCAAGATCCGTTTAAGAGGTGGCTCAGTAAAATATTTATGGAAGTTTCAGGGTCATCCTCATTTATCATCTACATATTTCAGAAAGCTCGAGTATTAGTAATGGTATGTGCATCGTTACCACTCTCTAATATGTACATTTTAATTTAGAGATTTGAGAAAAGCGAGTTTCTTTTGATTGACATGTAAATATTAAACATAAATGGCATCGAAGTCCCCATTCTCCTATTGTCACAATAACATTATGATAAAGTGCCTTGTATCACTCCCATAAAATTAGTTCGTGTTCTCACACAACAATAATACAGTTTCAAATGTCTCTTTTACATATTTTCTTTCATACTTTAACGGACCAATTATTACACAATATCTCATTCCATTCTCACATTCTCTCTCCCATCGTCTTATAAAAGCACCTCAAACAATCCTAATGTTTGCCCAACACAATTTATCCCCTGTTTATACACAATTACTGTAACTTAAACATTATTTTTTCCAGCACATTATTCCACGCGTTACAAGTATTGTCTTACAGTACCTAATGACCTCCTTTCATATATTTACCCATATTTTTACATGCACTGCCGTAAAGTCCCGAATGATTTACTTTCACATTTTCTCTCATGCTTTTATACAAGCTGTATCGTACGTTGCCTATTTTCTCAACAACAGATTTGCTCTCCTGTTTTAGCACAAGAAATATCGCAGAAAATCTTCAGCTTTTCCAGCACACTTTATTCTCATAACATTTTAAAACTAAATGAGAGCAACTAATATCTTCTCTAAAATTTTATTTCATCTTTTAACACAAGAAATATTCGACAGTAACAGCTGATTCCACTTTAGATTTTTACTATTTGCCTTTAGCATCAACCATGGGACATTTCCTAAATTCTTTCCAAAATATTCTATTTTGTTATTAAACAGAAAATATCAGTGAGCACCTAAACTCTCACTTCAACAAATTTCCTTTTATGTACTATGCAAGTTATTCTTTACCCTTCATACTGTCTCACTCACATATATTCCTTCTGCTTCTTTAAAGGAACTTTCGGATAGTACAAAAATATCAGTTTAAAATGTCTTCTTTGGTCCTTTAAGACAGAAACCTACCCACAGTACTTAATATCTCTCTCAAAAATTTTTCATCGTATTTTTAATATAACTATCGGGTAGTAACTATTGTCACTCCTACACAACAATTTTGAATATTTACGAAGAACAAACAGACTTAAATCTATTTTAATTTAATTTTGCTTTGTTATTTTACACACCTGTTATCAGGACCTAAATAATGGTTCTCCTAAACATCTTTTGCGGTATTTAAACAACTACTATCCGCCAGAGGACAAAATCTCTCCTTCCCATTTTCACTTGTTTCACACAAAACTTTCCGTCAGTGCCTATTGCCCTTACATAACACTGGTCAACAATTTTTTGCTGACTTATATCTGAGACTTCTTTCTGACTAATTTAGGGGGCGCTGAACTCAAATATCACATTGGTTTTTACCTATCACGTCAAGTTTTTGCTCTACAGCATACCTCCATTTCGATCAATCGCCATTAAATAGTACCCGATTACAATGATTTCCACAATCACCTCAATCCTATTCTTATTATTTTATTTAGAATACCATTCCAACAAACAATACCATGAATCAATTTTGAGATTAACAAATATATTGGTTAACTACGACACATCAGATCAAAATATTGAAATAGAAAAATATAAATCGATGCTAGAATTGAATGAATTTTAGTCAAAAATTGGCACAAACTAATCCAGAATATTCTTATCATTTCATTTAGAATACCGTACAAACAAAACAGTGATAGGCATGGGGTTTATTTACATTAACTGATATCAGTAAATGACATTCTTCCTTCATGGAATAAATTTTCGTTTGTAGGCTTTTCTGGAGTGCTTCATTTCCAGACAGTCTCTTTTAATACTCCATCAGTAGTCGGCCATCATGTGAGTATCCCACCTTCCTTGGTATCGCTCCTCCATAGCTTGTACTTCTTGATGGAACCTTTCACCTTGCTCATCACTTACGTCACCTAGATGTTCAGGAAATTTACCAAGATGACTGTTGAGGAAATGAACCTTTATTCTCATGTTACAACCCAGACGATGAAAATTCTTAAGCAATGTTCGAATAAGATCTTTGTAATTTTCAGCTTTTTTGTTTCCCAGGAAATTTCTCACAACAGCCACGAGAGAATTCCATGCTCTTTTCTCCATATCATTCATGGAGCTTGTGAAATGTTGATTGCTCATCAGTTTTCTGATTTGTGGCCTGTCAAACACACCAGCTTTAATTTTTTCATAACTGAGGTTAGGAAATGTTGTGCAATGTACTTAAAACAGTCACCTTCTATGCTCACAGCTTTAACATACTGCTTCATTAGACCCAGTTTGATGTGGAGAGGAGAAAAGATGATTTTTATCCAATCTACTAGTGGTTGGTTTTTGATATTTGGTTCTCCGATATTTTAGCATGTTCTCACCGGCCAGTTCTTCCAAGTCCAATGCTTGTCCTTAGCTCTACTATCCCACAGGCCTAAGAAACATGGATACTTCGTGTATCCTCCTTGTTGATCAAGTAAAATGTTAACCAGTTTAAGATCCCGTAGAACAAAAACTTGACGTGATAGGCAAAAATAGATTTTATTTTTGAAATCAGCGCCCCAAAATTAGTTAAAGACAAGTGTCAGATCTCAGTCAGCAGAAAAAAGTGAAAAAATGTTGGCCGGTGTAATCAGTTCATTTGTTCTGCACAATAACTCTCCGAGATTACGTAATGTCTCACCAGTGCATTTTATGTCTTAATTTTACATTTAAAATATCGAGTTGTCTTATTTTTATCCTTTATAAGCCCTCTATTTTTTTTACACAAAAAGTGAACCATGCCTAATGGCTCTCACACATTTTTTCTTGTACTGTTACACGTAATAGATCGAACGCTATCGAAAGTCTTTCCATTGCATTCGATTTGTCATTTACACAAGAACTATCGGGCAGTACCTAATGCCTTTCCTGAACGTCTTTTGTCGTCCTTTAAAATAACAAATATCCATCAGTACCTAAGTTTCTTACTAAACATTTCCCTATTTTTTTACAGCCATGACCCCTGCACATTTTCTCACCTTCCGAAAAGAACTTTTTTATCCTAATCTTTGGGCAATTCTTCCACTTTTATGCAAGAAATGTCGAAAAGTTTTTAAATTCCCTTCTGTATATTTTCTCTTGTATTTTCAGACAGAAAATCCGGAGGGTAACTAATGATTCTCCTGCACATATTTTCTTTAGAATTTTAACAAAATAATCCAACACTATTTTATGTTTCTTCTTCACATGTTGACTGTTTGTTTTACAAAATAGTTATTGGGCGTTGCACGGTCTTTCCAATATATGTTATCTCGTATTTTCCACAAGAAATATATGACAGTGCTCAATAATTCTTTAACTTACCGTTTTCTCTTTATTCGCACAAGTAAAATTAGACAGTACTTAAAGTTTTTTTAGGGAATTTCTCTCGTATTTTTATTTAACAACTATCTGATTGTACCTTGGTTATTGAACACACATTTTATCTCATGTTTTTACTCATAAACTGTCGAACAACACCTATCGTCTTTCCTACACTTCTTTTTATATAACTGGAGTTTCTGGCGGTACCTACATTTTTTTCCTATACACCCTCTTTCTTATTTTCCACAAGAATTATATAACAAATTGTTTATGTCTTTCTTACACAAATTTTCGCCTTAGTTACGAAGAATTCACAGAATAAATACGTTCTATCGCGTTTGTTCTAAAGAATTTCCGTACTGCACCTACTATCTAACCAACATGTTGTATCCTTTTAAAGAAAGAGCCAATTTTTTATATAAAAACAAATGTATCTTACAAATTGTTCTCGTATTTTATAACAAGAATTATCCCTAAGTACCTATTTTTATTATTTCATCTTTTCTTTCATTTTTTACACATGTATTATTGGCCAGTACCTAGTGTCTGTCCAATATATTTTTTCACTTTTTTACACAAGAACTTTCGTATAGTTACCAGGTCCTCTCTTATATATTGTTTCTTGTGTAATCAAGCAATCAAAGTCTTTCCTTCATACTTGCTCTGCTATTTGACAGGAAAAAAGTATCAGGCAGTGCCGAATGTCTTCTCTAAACATTCCTTGTCGTCTATTAACACAAGTATCTAATCTGTATCCAAACGTACCTAATGTCTCTTCTATACAATCATTTCGATTATTACACAAGAACTTTGAGAGAGAACTTAGGCTTTCTCCTATGTATTTTTTCTGGTATTTTCAGACATTGACAACCCGGGGAGTGATTAATGTTTCTCCTACACGTTTTTTGTCATATTTTAACACAAGCACAAGAAAAATCCAACAATTTCCAATGTTCACATCGTATTTTGATTTATTTTTTTTCCCCGTAAGAACTATTGGACATTACTTATGGTTTCTTCGATGTGTTTTACCTCGTGTTTTTACACAAGTACCGCTGAAAAGTTGCCAATAATTCTCCACCACATTTTCCTCTTTATTCACACAAGTGTAATCGCACACTAGCTAATGTATCTCTCACAGATCAGGTTTTCTCTCGTATTTAACCTGATTTCTCTATTTCACTTTGTTTTTTTTTATTTTACAAAAGTACTATCGCATACTACAAAATATTGCTTTTAAACACATTCCGTCTTTTAAAAAAGACATTTCTTAATGTATATCCTAAACAACATATTCTTCCTTTAATACAAGATCTTTTCGATAACGTACTCTCACATTTCTTCACACAAGAGAGATCGAACACTTCATAATGTTTTTATTACACGTTTTCTTTCGTGTTTTTCCCACCAGAAATATCGCAGAGTACATATTAGGTCTCCTAAACAATTTTCCTGTTGTGTATCTTCAGCAGAAATCTCAGATAGTACCTGATGACTCTCTGTACTATATATATATATATAGTTTTTCGTGCCACTATTCAGTGTTATTTACATTTCAATCAGAATATGTTTGTTTACATATTACATAATAGTGACCTAGAAAAGTATACACACACACAGACACACACACGCACTCTCGCCCTTTCACTCTATTGGGCCATCTTTCTTTCAAACAAAATTGTTGCACATCGATGAATTCAAATTTAAAATCATAGTTGTGAAAATTCATTTATAACAAGGTGCAAAACCAGATCTTCAGCTATCTACTCTTAGAATAAGGCTGGTAGCGGCGCCCAGAGATCTAAAATTTCTTCAGTCATGTACTCCACACTATTTAGAAGTTAACAGTACTGAATACATTTGGCATGACTGAATAAAACATAGACTTCAACTTTTTTAAAAAAATTCCAGAAGATATTGTAAAGAAAACTAACTATGTTAGTAATTATTTCAGTAGATTAACGTATGCGTTTCAAATAATAGTATGAATCTATAGATTCAAGAATATTTGTATCGGAATTTGCGCTCTGTTCATAAGATTTTTGTATTTATAGGAAAAAAAAAACAAATTTACAAAAACGAATTCTCTTTTATCATTTAAATCTTGTTTTAGTTTACCTCAAACTATTACAATGACTTAAATCAGAAAGAATATATTTTTAAAATCTTTTAAAATTTATTTTGATACCTTTAACCACGCATTTTAAACAGTTTTTTAACTAAATAAAATTTTAATGAAAATTTACAATAAGAAATAATGAAGGTCTTTTTCAAATATATATATATACACACACCTGCACAGAATAAATAGAAGCAATTATAATATTTATGTCACTTGTTTCCAAATAATCACATTTAATTATTAAGCCAATTAGAGACATGATAAAAAAGATATGCTGATAATAATTTGAAAAAAAATTAAATGGTAAGTTTTCTAAAAATGAAATAAATGTGAAGGTTTTAAACATTACACTTGATGGTTATGTTTTACATCTTAAATCACGGCATCAAAATATAAATCTAAAGATTTCAGAGTCATCTTAGAGCAGGGTGGTCGAACATACGGCCCGCGGGCCGTGTGCGGCCCTCAGTACCTTAAAATGTGGCCCGCGAGGTCATACTAAATTTTAAAAAATTTTTCCTTCTTTAAATAAATTTTTGCACATTATAACAAAATTATATTTATATGAATTATTTTCGCATATATAGTAATTAATTTCCGTTAATTTTGAAGGGTTTTCGCAAACATTTTTCGTATTCATAAATCTCATTTTAATTTGAATTAGTATCAGTTTTCGTGTCATGGCGTCTAATGTATCAAAAAGCGAAAAATTGACTCTGAACATCGTAAGTTTAATGCAGACTGGACATATAAATATTTATGCTCGAGGAAAATGGTATTATTAAATGCCTTGATTGTCATCAAAACTATCAGCTGCTCGAAAGAATATAATGTGAGTCGTCATTATAAAACGCATGCTAAAAAATATGACAATGTGATAGGAAAAGCTGCTAGACTGGTGCTTGTGCAACAATTAACTGATAAACTTACAGCACAGAAGAATATTTTAAGAATTTGAAAATCATAACTCCTACTGCTAGTGCTCAGTATTTGGATGCCTCCTATCGTGTATCTTTATTATTGGCTAAAAAGGGTAAATCCTTTCGTACAGCAGAGATTGTTAAAGAATGTGCTATAGAAATGGCAAAATCACTTGGAGAAATGGAAGTTGCTGATAAATTAAAAAACGTTTCTCTATCACACCAGACTGTTTCTACCAGAGTTCAAGATATTGACTTACAACTGAAAAAAACTCTGAAAGACAAAATAGCTAATTGTGCATATTGGTCAGCTGCTCTTGATGGAAGTACAGACAACTGTGACATATGTCAACTATCTATTTTTATTAAAATTATTGAATACAATTTTAATGTGACAACTGAACTCTTGGATCTGAAATCAATGTCTGGAAGAACTACAGGAAAAGATATATTTGAATCATTTGACATGGTAGTTGGAAATTTTATAAATGAAGATTTTAAATATGGAAAACTTTCTTCTGTCTGTACTGATGGAGCACCTGCTATGTGTGGCCAGAAAACTGGATTTGTGGGTGAGCTGAGAAAAAACAATATCTTAGTTCCAGTACACCACTGTATAATTCATCAAGAAGCTCTTTGTGCCAAGTCTGCCAGACTGCATCCTGTAATGAAGTCTATCACTAAAATGGTTAATTTTATTCGTGGTGGTGCTCAAGCTTTAACTCACAGAAAATTCAGAAATTTCTTAGAAGAGGTAAATTCTGCTTATCCAGATTTGTCACTTTTCTGTGATGTAAGATGGCTAAGTGCTGGAGATTGTTTGAAGAGGTTCTTTGCATTGAGAAATAAAATTCTTGTTTTCTTTGAAAGTGAAATATCTGCTAACACTACTCAATTTGAGAATGACCTGAAAAATCCAGATTTCATATCTGTATTAGCTGTTTTGACTGACATTACCTCACACCTGAATGTTCTGAACAAACAAATTCAAGGAAGAAATCATGATATCTGTTATCTTGTGGGTAAAATTGATGCATTCAAATTGAAGTTGAACAAACTATTCATTCCACAATTAAAGGAAAACAATTTGACACACTTTCCAAGCTGCAAGGAAGTATTTGCTGATAAAGAAAACTGACTTTTCAGATTACGTTTCCATACTTAGTGATATTTCTACTGAATTTGAAAAGAGATTTCAGGACTTCCAAATAATTCAGGATGACCTTAAGATACTGAGCAATCCCTTTACTATAGAAGTGGATAAGGCACCTGCTCAACTGCAGTTGGAATTATGTGAGCTGAAAGAAGATTATTTTCTTCTTTCTCAAAACCTTGACAATCCATTAGAATTTGGAAACTGGTAAATGCAGAATCATATCCTGAACTAAATAACTTTGCACTTCACATGCTTTCAATGTTTTCTTCAACCTATGTTTGTGAAAGCAGCTTCTCTCTTATGAACCAAATAAAGTCAAAAGAGAGAAATCAGCTAGATGATGAAGCACTAGCTTCATGTGTCAGAGTTGCACTAACTGACTTGGAAATTGATTTTGTAGAATTAGTTAAAAACAAAAAACCTCAAATTTCGCACTAGCCACTGTAGTAAATACAATTTTCTATTAGTATAAGTATTAATAAATATCTTTTTTAATCAAACTTTTTTGGCGAGTGGCCCTCACTTGCATAAACCTGATCAATAATGGCCCTTTGCTTATTTGAGTTCGACCACCCTGTCTTAGAGCATCTAAGAACAAAAGCAGGAAAGCTCTTTTTAGAATTAAGAAAGCATTGTAATTTATATTTACATTTATATTTTATACATAATTTAAAAGCAGTGAAACTAATTATGAAAGAAGTGAATGTATACTCTAATGAAGGTATATACTCACTTTTTGATATCTTTAATTTAAAAAACACATTTTAACGAATTAGCTAATAGGGTATATAAAAAACTATCAGTCTTTAAAATGTTTCATTTACATAATTCGCCAACTTTATAAAAAAAAGAATGATGCTTTGCTAAACACTTATAATAAAATAATAATTTCTCTGGTACATACTTGGGCATCTACATTTGGTTGATGAAAAAGTGACTCATATATGGTGACAAACTACCAAAATTATGAATCGTGATTAACTATGAAAGCATTACTTACCCTGTTTCGGTAAAACTAAAATATTTCGAAGCAAAGTCTTTAATCTATAAGTTTTATGAAGATAGCAACCTATCAAACAAAATTACAAATTTAAGTAATGCGCGAAAACATTTAGATCTCTTGCTTATTACACAAAGTTATGAAAATATACTACAATTAAACTTTATCTGGAACTAATTATCACACAAAATACAGATTATTTTAAAAATCTTTATATTCTGCAACTATTTATTAAATTATATAGGTGAGAGAAGTTATGAAACCTATAGAGAAGTATATAAAAATTTACCAGATTTACCTAAGTTGCCTAAGAAGTAAGTAGATTAGAAACTGATAACTGTTCAGCACAATTAAAAGTACCCTTTGAAATTTATGTTGATTTTGAAGAGTTTAGTTTAACGTGTAAAATTTTATTAAAAACGCAACAAATTATAATAAACATTCTTGTACCTTTTGGCTATTTATTTTGTATACGTTCATTTTAGACCTAAAATAATAAAGGAAATACTATTGATAGAAATGTTATACAATTTATTTTTTTTAAAAGTACATAGTATTTAATAAATTCTAAAAAAATCCAAAAATATATAATTTTGTTATATTTCATCTTTACTTTGTAGATTTTGCTAAAGAAGATTCATCTCTACTGTATCATAAACATTCGAAAAGTATATATTTTTTGTCTGTAAAGAACCTGCTAATAACAGGTAATACAGTTAATAATCAAATATCTGGAAGTTAGACTTTTACATTCGTTTATATTTATGGGAAAATTTAAAAAAAACTTTACAACTAATAAATCTTAGAAGAAAATTCATTTTTCAATACTCTTTTATTAACAATTTTAGTAAGTGTGACCTACTAGTTAATTAACAAAAGAAGAACTTATAATAAATCGGTTGAAAGGAAAGTATTTTAAATAAGTAAGTAAAAATTAAAATACTGAAATATTCAGAGAAAATAACGATATTTATCTTAAGTCTGATGTCTTACTCAAGATTGATGTATTTTAAAACTTTTGAATTGTATGACAAATGGTTTATAAATTAGATCCATGACAATTCTGTGCAATTTATTCTCTATCCTGGATGCTTCTTTAAAAATGAATAATAATGGAACGATCTCTTAAAATTTTATGTTATTATTTATATATCCAGACATAACATGTGGAAGCTTCATGGTATCGTACAGACAGGTTGCATCAAATAATCCATATTAAAATATGTCTACAGAATCTCGAAGAATGTGCATGGATGTAATTAATAAAGAAACTATTAGATCTTAATCCAAGAGATGTTATAAAATCAGATTAACAAAAGTGTAAAGTCAAATATAAATTATTAACAAAAGTGTAAAGTCAAATATAAATTATTAACAAAAGTGTAAAGTCAAATATAAATTATTAACAAAACGAGTTACTTAGATGCAAAAAGACTCTACGGTTGAGCTGTGTCAACCACTTTCAAAGGATAGATTTAGGTGAGTATAACTACAAGATTTAAAGCATTACAAAATATTATCACAAAATTGAACCGAATTCACCAATAAATGAGGTATATCAAGTAGATAGAATTCCACGGAGAAATATATAACAACCATAAGGACTATCAGATAGCTGTATAAACCTACCTAAAATAGCTTTCATCTTAGCAAAATAACAATAAATATAAACGAAGATATAAGCCTACTATTGAAACATTTGAAATATCTTTTATAATAAAAAATTATGATGTATATTATAAATATCGTTAACTGTTATACTCTATCTATGAAGATAACAAAAATACATAATGCTGATTTTGACATTTACTTCATAAATTAGTGGATTACATCGATTCTGGAAAGACAATAGAAAATTTTAAAAAACGATAAGTTGTAAAATTTTGCCCAAACACAGAGCAACACGAAGGCACATGTTAATAAAATTACGCAAAAACTACACAAAAAATATTATTGACGAAAATCTAGTTTTTTTACATATGAACAATTATAAACATTGACAAACTTCTTTACTAAGGAATGCACACTTTAAATTATTTTAAAAATCCAATGTACTTTATATTTAATATTATAAAATCAAAATATAAAAATCAACTAGCAGCACTGCTTTCAGATATAACTTTACTATGCTAACACACCAAAAAAAGAGATATATTCGAAAATATGAAAAAAAAAAAAAAGATATAGTTTTCTGTAACACGTTTTCTTAGTCAGAGAACCATTCCTTTAGAAGAGAAGGGATAACAGAAAAGTAGTAAAAATGAAAGCTGGTATGCAAATAAAATTTAAAAAAAATTAATTTTGTGGACTTAGATCTAACATTTATCCAATAGATCTTGAATAAAAATATGTGTAAGAAATAAAAGTATCTCTAAATTAAAATTAATAAAAGATACCTTCTATAATACAGAACAAAAATAAAAGTATGAACTTAATATGATCTAAAAATAATATTTATATATCCAGTCTCACTAAAGTTGTATTATCTCTGTTGATAATTTATATCTACTGATGATGAGATATTAACTTTACGTCATGGGCATTTGAGTCTTTATAAATCCAGAAACCCCTCTGGTGGAACACTTTGTTGGGCAAATAAAACTTTTAGTGAGACATGTAGGATTTTTAATGTAACATATTTGTTGTATTTTCTTGTAACTCCTGCTCATAAAAATGATTCTAATATTTATTCTCAGTCTAATTCTTCTAATTTATGTCAAAGGAACATTCATTAATCTTTATGAATCTAAATGTTACAATAGTCAATGTTTTAATGTATCTTATTTCAAAATTTTAAAATAATATTTATCTTTTTGTCTACTTCACTTTCATTAGTTTTTCACTTGCTTCTTTTGATGACACCAATAGACATATGTTTTTTTCCTTATAGCCATTCATTGATGTATCTAAACTTATTATCAATTACTATTATTAATCTTTTATTAAACTTATTCCACATATTTTTACAGCTTCTGTTAAAATTCTCCAATAAAAATTTTTTGGATTAATTATGTGTATGATAAAGTTCTATCCCCTTTACAAATATTTTAAAAGTTATTTTAAAATTTGTACCTACCAACTCAGTCTATAATGTATTTGGTTTACTGCAATTCTGTTCAAATAAATATTTAAATGTTTTATTAATCATTTCAAGTTTTATATTTTTAAGGAAACAATGCTTGTTTAGAAAATGCATCTATTACATTTACCATACATTTATAACTTTTATTCCATTTAAAATGGCTCACCAAACTGATATCGTCTATTTACAAACAAACGTCAGCTTCTTTGATAATTTTTTCATCAGGATTATGTATCTTTCAGCTGGTACAAGACGGGTATCAAATATTTTGGTTTTACTATTTTTAATTAATTCAGAAGCCTAGAGCTTTTAATGGAATCTTTATCACCTATTTTAATCTTCATTACATATTTAAGTAAGCCTTTAATTTTTTTTATTTTCAACTGAGATTTTAAATACATATTATGAAGATGAGTGAAACATATATCAGTCTTTTTGTCTGCTTTTAATACCAGAAAAGCTGCCTCTAGAATCACCCTGTTTATACCTTAAAAGTTGTTTGTAGCATGTCGTTCAACTTTAAAAATAGGTTAGTTATTCACTAGGTTTTGGTTAATTATCTGGACTTAATCTTAAATCTAATTGTGTTCTCACAACACAGTAGTTATATCCTGGTGAATGTGATTTTTTTCGGAATATTTAGCTCAAGAAAAACCAGAAACTTTTTTCTGAAAACGACTGTAGAACATCATCTCCAGAGACAAATTTAAATCTTGAGACAAAAACATTTTTATTTTTCCCACAAATTTGACACGTTCCTCTTAACATTAGTCGATTATTGTTACTAATAATAAGTTCTTCATTTTTGTATTCATTTTGGATTTGCATTTTAAACAATAAATTATAGTAGTTTTTGTATATAAAAGAGTCTAAATTCAGGATCATAAGAGAATATACTTTCAGCTGATTCTTTTTCTTCAGATTCTTCAGATTCCGCTTTGAGGCCATTAGAAGATTTTATTGATGATTCCGTAGGCAGCTTTGCTGATTCCGTAGATTTTGAAAATGATTCATATAGTGATTATCAAGAGTATGTTTCTTCTGATTTTCTTGAGTTTACAGAAGGAAGTGACTGTGAATGTGAGCCTGAAAGTAAACAAATTAAATTAAATAAAGATAATTAAGCGGTTAAAACTTAAGCGTTTTAAAAAGTAAATAAATTAATTTAAAACTTAATGGTAAATAAAATAGTAAAATATCATAATTATTTATTATCTATAGAAAATACACGTGGATTGATGATAAGAGAATGTAGGTGTGGCAAAATCACTATTTATGCGTGTGTTTTTGATCCAAAGATTTCAGATTATTCTAGATTATCTATATTTGGAAATTTTATAAATGAAACTAAATATCAAACAATAAAAGTGGGTTTTAAAAACTTAGTAGACAACAGATAATAAATATTTTTGCAAATAAAAGTGTCGTGCTCAGGAATGAAAATGTTGATCCACAAGATATTTATGAAATAATAGGCGAGATAAAATATAATAAAAGATGTAGAATACTTTGATGACTCGAACAATATTCTTATTTTTCAAAAGATATTGATTGAAAATTTTAAAATTCGTTTATTTTTATTACTTTATATGAAAAAGTTCAACAAACTACATATTATTATATGACAGAAGTAGACATAATAATATTGATGGCATTTATATTTCCAAAATCTACCACAAACTCCCAAGACCAACCATTGCAAATAATTCAAGTGTCGTTATCTTCGTTCCATTATTTCTAAATATCCCTAACATACTGGGATGTCATGGTTGGTAAAGGTATGACTAACAGATTTGGATGGCAGGGTTAGTAAAGGTATGCCTTTAACATACTGGGATGGCAGGGTTTGTAAAGGTATGACTTTAACATACTGTGATGGCAGGGTTTGTAAAGGTATGACTTTAGATGAATTCAGATATTTTAGATATAAATGTTAGACGTCAGACTTAACTTTATTCTTGTGCAATGCGATTTAACAAAACGTTAATATATAAATGTACACAGCTCTCAAACGTTATATCCATTTCTCAAAATGTGTTTGAATATAAAATAATAGCGAACAAAAAATGTGGTTTATTTACCAATTAATAGAAATTTTATTTCAAGAATTAAAATTTAGATTACCGATTAAGATGCAAATAAGTTAGATTTAAAAAATAATGTTTCATCAATTAAATTTCATTGGAGATAAGTTTAAAAGAAAGTTGCATTTTTAAAAGAATGATTAAGTGAAAGAAGAGAGTTGAAATAAAATATAATATATAGAGAGAATTGATTAATACGTTTAATTAGAATGACTATATATGTATTTGATAATCAAAAAATTAAAAGATAATGAATAAAGGATTTATGAAAATCAGCTAAAGCTACCATGAAATAAATAGGGTTGCTTATAGATTTTGGTATCAAATTAATTATACTGACATGGTACAAAATCTAATTATTTATTAGACTAAATAAATGTATTTCATGAGTAAGAATTATATGAGTTTAAAAAGTGGAGAAATCTAAGTATTCCTGATACAGAAATTGATATAACAATTCAAAATTACGATGTGTATTTGTTGCAAAATAAAGCTGGATGATTGCTTAAAGAACTTCTAAAACCTGATAATACGATTTATATTGATAATGGAAATATAAGTTCGAAAAATAACGGGATTTTGCATTCACTTATTCAGATTAAATATATTATGGTGGAAAAGAAATTGAAAGGAAAAAAGAATAAAATCTTTATTCTGATATAAAACAATGATGCAGTATTTACAATCATTATTTCGTTGATGGTAGATATTAAATACGTAAATAATAAAGTATAAAAGAAGAAAATAAAGGAGTTGAAACAACTTGTCCAGATGCTTTTATTAAGTCTCAGGGATTCAATCAGTGTTGATATAAAAGACGCGACTGAAGTAGCTAATGATTCTAATACAGGAGTTAAAGCAAAATGTTTACAAATAAAGAAGTGAAATCCCGGAGGTATCTTTGGTTTTTAATCTCTCCCAAACCCGCATTTTAAAATTGTACGATGATAATAATAAATGATGCATAGAATAAAAAAATCAAATTGTTTTGACAAAAGACGGGGATAATGCTGCAATTCTAAATAAAAGAAGTTGCAGTGATAAAAATTAGCTTCTTGAAGATAGCACTATAAATGCCGTATATAGAGGTGTTTGATGAGCAGAAACTAAAATTTAAGATGTTTGAAATAAAAGTAACCAACAACATTGGTTATGCAAATAAACAATGGAAATGGACTGAAATTCTACGAAGTAATAATTTTGATTGGCAATCGATTATTTAAACAGTCTCAAAAATCCTAAATTGTTAGGATCTCAAACTGCAAGAGATAAAAACTAAAAATTAAATCTTTCTATATTTAATATATCTTCAATTACCTTTGCTTATGTTCTCCTAAATAATAATACTTTGTTTATATCAAGTTCATCCTAATAATCTAATCCAGCTTTATCATAAATATTTATTTATTTTAAATTTTCATTATAGTAAGAACAAGGAATAAATGTGTTAAAATGAGGCCGACGTGTGTTTTATGTATTCCCTTTCTAACTTTTGCAATTATCTCTTTTAATTTCTCTCATATGTTGATATAGCTTTGAACCTTTATTTAATATTTTTAATATATAATTGTCTTATTTTCTAACGTTTTAAATGTTGGATCAACATAAAATTTTTGAATTGTTTCGATAAAAGTAATTATACACCATTGTAAGGTCTTCCTTCTATTAGTTTAAACTTTTATTTAAAATTGTTTATATTATAATATGTTCTAACAAATCTTTATAAGAGAAATATGATAAAAATTTAAACATTTTAAAGGAGTTTTATGCAAGTTACTCTTTATAATAAATCTGACAAAATGGAATGTTTTTTTTTAAATTTAGATTCAGTTAAAATCATGGCACACGCTGGACTTGTTAGTATAAAGTTAATTTAATGTTTATTATTTGAAAGTTTTGGTTTTCCTGTTAAAATTAATTTTTTAAAAGACATGAATAAGGTTAGTTTGGTGAGCAGTTTCGCTGATAAAATTATTTTTATTACAAATTTGAAATTCAGTATAGTAACAGTGTTTTCTGTGGCAGTTTGTTAAATTTGTTTTCTATTTTTTTAAAATATAAATGAAACTAAAATTTTACAGACATAAATTTCTTCAAAGGCATATTTTAGGCTAATGTGGATACAACATAATTTGTTGTTGATAATGAACTACATGAGACAAGACTAAAATCATTTGTATAAAAACTTTAAAAATTATAAAATTTTAATAAAAGTTAAAAAGTAAAAAGACAGACGTATTAAACTAATTTAATTGCTTATCATTTTTTTCTGTCTCGCTTTTCTGAATTTTGCTATTTATCTATATTTTATTTCCACTTACGATCACAAATTTTCACTAGTGTGATCCTTTAATATCCTGTATAATATATTTTCAAGCAAATCGAAGCTATAAAATAAACATTAAGAATATAAAAATCAATTTTAACAGTGTATTAAATAATTTCATGTATTGTTTTTTAACTAAGGAAAAATAAAACAGAATATTTAAAGAAATGGTTAAATTTTGTAGTTAACCAGCTAAAGATTCCGATAGTTTCACTGAATTTGCCTATGGAAACACGAAAATATTTACTTAATTTTAGGTATCAAATGAGTGTAAATAAGTTTGGTTTCAGTCAGAAAGATGATTAATTGTATTCTTTATTTTAAACATGTGAAACTTTTAAAAACCAGCTGAATGAAGTTTAATGGCTGTAGATTTAAATTTAAGTTATCATAGAATTAAAAATATTATTAATCCTATTAATTGTTATGATAAAGTTTAAAAAAACAAGTGCAGGTAATTTAGTGTAAAAGATAAATACATTTTTGATATAATGGGATTCTGTCAGTAATCATGTTATTTACTTAAATGAGTTTAAAACCTTTTTACGAAAATAATAAGATTCATAATACTGATCTCGCAGTTGATGATTTACTGTATCATTTATATCCAACTTATCATAATGGAAATAAACTAAGAAGAGGAAATGAGAGTAGAATAATTAATATAAATGGCAAAAATAAAAATAGCAAATATAAAAACAGATCTGAAAGCTTTTGTCAAAACAGCAAAAATTAAAGAATGAGCATTCGCTATAGCACAAAACAATTATGAATTTAATATGGATCACAAAATAGGTCATGACACTGGTACTGAATATTAAATGATAAATTTAAATTTAAGAGAAAATAAAATTATAAGTACTTAACATCCAGCTAATAATAATGATGCATTAAATAAAAAATACCCTAATAATAGTTTAGCAATATTATTTAAAATACTCTGCTGGAAATATAAGCCTTAAAGATAGAACGTTTACCAGCGCTAATATCGAGATCAGATGCTGCAGAAAAATATTCTGGATCAACTCATTGCATATGACAAATAAATATAAACGATGGTCCTGTTGATATCACAAATAATATATTATACCACAGATGTAAAATCACCATCATCTAACGATTTATAGTATTGAAAATAATTATGAAACAGAGAAGAAACTTGGTATAACATTTCAAATTATAAAAAAATTAAATGCTCCATACTACATTCATGGGTTGATATCGTAAACCGTGAACGGTCGTCATGCAAACAGACAGATTGTGTCACACCTGCAGGATTATAAAAGTATAGGCAGGGATATAATTGTAGTTTGATGAAGTGAAGGCTACTTCGTCAGGAAGATCGAAGCCAGATTTCACATTTTAGAAAGAGTTGCATGCAAGACTGAAGAAAATACGCGAAACATTTACTATTGACAATAGACGACGTAGTCGAGGAAGAAAGGCCATATTCTTCAAAAGTGATACCTCAAAGGATGTTCTCTACTTGATAGAAGTCAAGCTAGTAAAGATCTTGAGAAAGATTCACCTGTAAGTACGGTTGTTAATTTCTGTTTTTCAAGAAACAGTAAGATGCACATTAGCGCTACGTGGTCTCCATGGATGTGTAGCTGCTGAAAAAACCTTTGCCATTGAGAGGCAACCAAACGGCGAGGCGGAAATGGTCAGCAGAAGTGAAAAAGTGGGATGACCAAAACCTGGAAGAAAGTTCTTTTTACACATGAATCCAGGTGACACTTCGAAATTTCTCATCTTTATTTATAAACTAACTATCGGAAAGTTACTGTCTCATTTACAAAAAAAAACTATCAGGAAGCAGCGATCTCTTTAGTGTATATTTTCCTCATGTTTTACACAAGAACTATTTTGCTGTACCATAAGCAGCTGTCTTTCCAATGTAATTTCTCTCGGATATTTAGCAAAACAACTATATAATAAATAGTACCTAATGTCTCTCCCACAATTTCTGTCACGTTTTCACTCACACAAGATATATTGGAAAGTGCCATATGTCTATTTACTATCTACCAATAAATTATACAAGAACTACGGGAAAATACCTTCTGTTTCTACTACAGATTTTTCCTCGTGCTCCGCATAATAACGATGGGAGGGTAACTTAATTTTATTCATAATTTCTACATCCTATCTTAACACACGAGCTTTTTGTCTCTGTTCCTTATTTTCTCTTGTGATTTTCCCCAACTATCAGACGGTGTCTTATGACTTTCCAAGTCAATTTTTCTCGTATGCTAAAACAATAAATATTCTACAGTAAAAGTGTATGAAGCCTCTTCCACACAGTTTCTCATGTATTTTTTAACAAGCCATCGCAAAGTACTTTACATTTTTCCCACTCAATTTCTCTCTTATTTAAAAAATCTAGGTAAAAGTACCTTTAGAATTTAAAATATATTTTAGCTCCTGTTTTTACAAAGATAAATCAAATGATACACTACAATTCTCCTATAGATTTCTTGATTTGTATTACGAAAACCCTATCGAGCATTATCTAATATATCCTCCACGAAATTTCTCTCAATTACTTTCTATTTCCCTGCAGATTTTCTTTCGTACATAAGTATAGGACAGCATCTGATATCTATCTATCATACTTAATTTCTTGCCTTTTACAAAAAAACAGTTGAACAGTACCTTAAGCCACTCCCTAATGTTTTCTATCGTTCTGCTATACAAGAAAAATCTGAAAATACCTTGGCTCTCTATCTTCTACATATTTTCTCTCGTGAATTACAAGAATTATCCAACAGTATTTTTTAGTTCTCTTAGATATCTTTTATAATTTTCACACGAAAAATATCATGCTATTTTTCTCCTACACATTTTCTCTCGAATATGGAAAGAAAACCTATCGGAAAAACGTTAATTATTTTATACACAATTTCTCTCGTGTGGTGTTTTTACATAGTAGAGCATATAGAATAATTATTTTACCAGCCAGCAGCATGAAAGTTGCACTCTGCCCAAACTATGATTCATTTTTAAAATCGTATATAGCACTATTAATTCTGAATCATTAACATAATTTTAATATTTACAGCATATTATTTATTATTATTATATTATTATTATTATTATTATTATTATATTATTATTATTATTATTATATTATTATTATTATTTTATTATTATTATATTATTATTATTATTATTATTATTATTATTATTTAGATTTGTAAATTGTATATTTTAATTTTTAAAAAAATTTTAATCCATTCGTAAATTTCAGTATCACTATGATCACTTGTTTTATCAAACATAAAATTCATGAATATCTTGTGCTATAGAAAATTTCAAGTTTTAAATATTTATTTAGCCTCAAGAGCTTTTAATTTTGCACCACTAATTCTACCAAGAAATCTAGATCTGATTTTTTTTAAATATAAACTTTGAGTATTACTTTAAAGTAGGAAATTCCTTTTTAGCTTTGTATTTTAACTTGTTACTGAATGAACCATTGTGTTTTTGCTTCCATTTAATTTATTACCCTCATAATAAATTGGATTTACGGCATTTTCTAAATAGTTATCTCTGACTCCAACCAGAATCCTATTCTATTCAAATATATATTTAATTGTTGTAATAAATTATCTACATATATTTTGTTAACCCCACTATTAGAATTAACAAGATTATTAACATTTATAATTCTATAATCTAAATTTACATCTTCGGCCATTAAACTTTAATAATCTCCTACCGAAACGTTTTATGTGTATAATAAGCTAATAAATGCAACTTTAATAATTCTATTGATAATTCTGATAATTTCGCAGAAAGGTTTAACTGAATATCTACAAATTTCAAACACTTCATAAATAATTTCTTTTCTTTTTATAGTTAAAATCATTAGTGATATTATATAATCGAATGAATAAGTTTATTAATTTTTTATTGATTTTTATATTTAACATTTTTGTTTTGTATCATCAATTTACTTGATAATATAACCATTATAGAAGTTGTTATAACAGAAGGAATAAGGGTAAATAATATGACGGTAAGCATAGAAAAAGTAAATATCACAAATGAGATAAATGACAGTGCAAAATGGTATTAGAATTAATAAAGGAAACAATGGAAAGCTGGATATAAAATTCAAATAACACGTGACAATGCGCCATAGTAAATCTTGTTTATATATCAAAATGTGATTGGTTCTTATGCAATCAATAAGAAAGCGTCACCACACCTGCTGAGGGACGATGGTTCCTGAGAGAGAAATATTACGTGAGAAGCAGACAGAGCCAGTGAAAGCTGCTGCGTGCGGCAAACTGCAATCCGACTACGTTTTAGAAGCAGCTGTATGCGAGACTCAGGAGACGATACTTGAAACTGGTACTGATGACGATATGGGCCGTTGAGGAAAAGACGACGAACTTTCTAAAGTGATGCTAAGTACCTCGAAAAATATCCTCTACATAACAGAAGTAAAGCCAGTAAAGCTCTTGCAACGGATCTACCTGTAGGTACCGGTGGTGAATTTTTTCAAGAACAGTAAGATATATGTTAGCGCGATGTGGTTTCGTTAAACGTGTAGCTTCTGGAAAACCTTTGCTGAAAAGGGGAAACTGAATATCAAGGCTAAAATGGGTAGCAGAAATAAAAATGTTGTTACAAAACCTCGAAAAGGCTGCTCTTTACAGTTGAGTCTAAGTTTCAACTGTTTGGAAATAATCAACGGTAGTTCGTTCGAAGAGCGGTAAAATAGCTGGAGTGAAAAAGGAACAGTGAAGCAAAAAGGTGGATCAATACAAATGTGGGGCTATATATCAGCCAAGAGTGTCCGAGATTTGCATAAAATCGAAAGTATATTGACTGTAGACACTTACAGGCAGGTTTTCATCCATCATACCATTCCCTAAGGAAGACATCTCATTGGGCGAGGATTTATCTCCCAACAACAATGAGCCCAAAGCATGCAGCCAATGTAAAGAAAAATTATCTGGAAAGTAAAGAAGCCTTTAGAACATTAAAGGATGTACTGGTCTGCATACAGTCCTGATATGAACGACACAGGCTATATAAGTTGATGTGGCAGCTGAGAACGTCAGACGGAAACCAAGCATTTTGTATCAATTGTGGAAAGTGCTAAAGTATATTTGGAACAACATTTCACAATCATACATTGATAATCTGTACGGAGTTGTGTAAAAAGGGTGGTATATCTTCTATAAATCAGAGTTCATATACCAAATATCAAAGCACTGTACATCATATTCATTTTGTTCTTATAGATTTTCTGTAATAATGCTCTGTGTGTGTATCACTTCATTACAATTACTCTTTACCCCGAGCAAATGATAAGTGTTTCCATAATTATTTCCAGTACCGTATATTTTAAAAGGTGTTAGAGTATGTAAACCAAAAGAATAGAAATACTAAACATTTCCATTAACTTTATACCAACAGATCCAATGTATACGATAGATTTGAAATGAATTTCAATTCGAAACACTGAATTAATTTTTTTTATGTTTATTAGGTAGAGTATTTCACATAAAAATCCTTTTATATCAAAGTTTTTGAGGTTTTTATATTTAATAATGAAAGCATATCTGATAAAATTTGCACATTATAAATGTGAATTAGGTCCAAGTATTAAAATGTTACCAGCAAATACTTTTGTTCCACACTTTTAAAGCTGTAATATCAACTACACCCAATGTACAACCTTTGCTTTTTTTAGACTACTACAATCGACAAGCTTTATCATCCACAGGCCTGAGTTTCTCCTAAAACTTGGTAAAATGGTTTTCAAATATTAAGTAAAGTTTGGTAAAACAGCTCCATCAAATCCAAATTTTTTTTTACCTCTAACAACGTTTGGCACATCTTCATGAAAAATTTAATTACATCCATATAACTCTTTTGGTTATACTCACGCAATGGAAATAGTTTCGGAAGTATACACTCTAAAATACTGTAGATTCAAATAAAACAAGTAAAACCTACCTTGAATTTTGATGAGTTTCATTTATGACGCTAAGATTTTAAGCAAAACCTCTATCTTTTCAACCTTATTCTGTGTTTCCTCGTAACAATAATAAAAAATATCGATGTAGCTAATCCTTATTGTGCCTTTCGATGTTCACTCCAAGAAAACTTAAAGATTTCTTTATTTAAAAAAGTGAATAACAAAGTTCAATCTATTGCGATCTAATTGTACTTTTATAATTCTATTTATTTTTAGGAATATTTCGGATAAAATCAATCTTAAATTTTACATAAGTTTATCTGTTTTAGCCTTCGTAAATGTATGATTACATGAAAAACAATCAGAACGCAAAGTTCTTTAAATTCAGCAGGTGTAACTTTATGAAAGGAAACCACATAATTTTTTCCAACCTTTTAGAGTCTACCATTTTTAAAATAATTATTACGAAAATGGCTTCCAAAATTTAGATTAAAATCAATTTCGGGATATCTATTACTATTTAGAAAGTCATAAGCATTATTAATTGAACATTTATTGAATGCCGAATGATTTCCTTTTTAGTTGATATCTTTACAGTATGAAATCCTAACACATATCTAGGTTTTTCTGCTCCAATTGAAATAGTCATCCTGCAATATAAATTATTACTTTGTGGAACTTCAATCCAATCAACATTATTTTCCCCCTTTACTACCACTATAGATTATGTTACATCGAAGCATCTTAATAAATGTTAGGTGCTGCTCGTGATAAATCTATATGGGGGTATATATAGCACTATCTTCAAGGAATTGTTTTTTTTACGTAAACTCTGGTTGCTCTTGAAATCGCATCGTTATCTCCCTCTTTATCAAAAAATTTTTATTCTTCATTGCATGCATCATTTTTATAGTCTTTACGAAACCCAAAGATACGGGTTAGAAGAAGATAAAACTATGGATATCTTTGGAATTTATTTTTACTATTATATGATCAAGTTTTGTTTTAAATCCTATATTATCATCTGGATAAGTTGTCAGTTCTTTCATATTTGTTGCTTGTCCCCGATAAAGTATAGTATCAATTTCTTTACCACCTAAAATATTTAATGAAAGTAAATAAGTTCAAAATCTCGTTATTTTTCAAATCTGTGTTATCAGCATCAGCAGAATTTGTATTACCGGATTTCAGAATTTCTTCAAACAATATCTCAGCTCTTGGTGGCAACAAATGTACATCGTTTTGAAATGCATTATCAATTTATGTAACAGGGTTATTTTTATTTTTTTTCAGTTTGAGACTGACATTCATGAAACATTTATTTACAGATTATTTTATAATGATTATAGCTGATTTTCCAAAATTCTTTTCTTATTTTTATTTGCCATGAATATCTTTTCATATCTTTTAATTCTCGATCCAGCAACTAAAACCTTTATGTCATGAATAGGAGATTTAATTAGAGAATTAATAGAGTCTTTTATATATTGGTTTGGGTTTATCTTTTAGAAAGTCACAAGTTTTTTTTATAACTCTAGCATTACTGCCAGCACTATCTCCAGCCTTTATTGTTTGTGGATCATTGAAAACAAGTCTACCCATTCAATTCAAGGTATCAGTTATTCCTATCTATATTATGTTTTTTCAACTGTTATTTTAAGCATCAAATATTTTCAATGCAACATTTAAAAAAAATTTGTTTCAAATGAATTCACAGTGATAAAATTTAATTTCAAAAATTTATACTAGTTCCTTTTTAATTTATGATCAGAGTTGTACTTGAAATAAAATGTCCATTAACTGGTAAATAAGCTACTTTTATTTCCAATTATTTTATATCCAGGTAAAACATTTTGAAAAATAAATATACCATTTAAAAGGCATCTATGTCAATTAAAAAAAAAACTTTATTAACTCACAATGTAAAAGAATAAAATTGATAAAATATTAACTGGATTAACACTTTCGTTAAAAAAGATAAATCATAGTGTTAAATCCTAATAAAGTTTTTAAACTCTTCACTAAAATAAAATCACCTTTATAATTAGAAGTAATTCAATGATAGATTTGTGACTAGCACTATCGGCTCTGATGGAAATATAATATTCTTTATTATTTGAATCCTAAGATTGCTATTTTCCATCTGTTCTTGAATGTTGTTATTAATTTTCGTGAGTACATACGAACCTGTATCTAAAGATATTGTGGTCCAAGTAATTTAATTATCAGCACCATATTTTGAAAATTACTTTATTATTAACATTTTAAAAAGATTAAACTCAAGATTAAGCAGAAATTAAATTTTTTAGCTTGTAAATTTAGTTGAATGAAAAAATCTGCTTTAAATTTGTAGTTATGATGATAAACCTAAAGCATGAAATTCTTTGGGTTTTAAACTAACATTTCAGTGCCTTTTAATATTGTATTCAATAGTTTTAGAACGATTTAAATGTTTAAAAATGTATTTATCTATAAATTAAATATAAAAAATTGATCATCATTTGCATTTATCTTATTAAGAATATTATTATTTCCACTTTGTTTATCTGCTACATGTAAACTAAGTTTTTCAATTAAATAATAAGGATCTCGGGGAAAAACACATCTTTTAAAAATAAGGTAGACTCACACCCTGTAAACTAAACTGTCTTAGTTTAGATGAAATTTTTTCTTGACTTTTAATCATTCCTTTTCGTCTTAGCTTAAGAGCAATATATATTTGTTTCATTTATAATTTGAACATAAATGTAATTTATTTTGTGCAACCTAATTGTTGTGATAAATTGCTGGACATTTTATTAAAGTTTTAACTGAATGTTTAATATCTTCACTAAAAGTATTTTTGTCTCGTTTTGTTTTAGTTAAAAGTTCATATAAACTAGGAGCGGAGTAATTTGTATAGTCATCGTTAAACTTATTAGGAATTATTTCTATGGTAGATATTTTCTAATTGAATACTTTTTAGATTCTAAGTAATGTAAGGCGAATGCAGATTTATTACCATTAGAAGCCAACTAATTCAGTATCTGTATCTATGCCTTCGTTGTTAGTTATTAAATAACCCTGCGTAATTAATAAAGAAACATGGCCAGGTGATTGCTGAAAGTAGTACTACGTCTAGATTTGAAAAGTTGACCTGTTTATATTTATAATCAACTATATTGATATTGTTGATTTGATATTAATATCTTTCTCACTTATTTTTTCATCGAGTAACTGTTTCTTTCATTTATTTTAATATGCGATCAAATCCTTAAATTTAATTTTTTTTGTTTTTTTTTTTTATAAAACGACATAGCATATAAAACAAAAATACCTTCAACCCAAGCGTCGACAAAATGAAATAAATCTTACAACAGAATCATTAAGTGAAATGTACAAATTACAATACATTAAACGATATTTTCCATTATATTCATCAGATAACTCTTATTTACAGCCCATAGTCTTACTCCCATCATTTTTTCTGAAAAATATTTATATTCGTAAAATATAAACTTATTTAGAAAATGGAAAGAGGATAAAATATTTGATCAACTTCTGGAGATCTATAATATTATGCCTACCTCTATTATAAAAATATTCGAGGTTTCTTTAATTTTTATCACATAAGATCATCAAAAATAAAAAATACTAATTTTAGATTGCGATTCAATCCTTTTTGGATCACGTTTAACATTTTCTTCTTCGAAGTAATCTACACTTATTGTCTGTATTGTGTCCCCTCACCTATTATTTCCAAAATACAATGGATCTAAATTTTCAATCCTTAATATATTTTTTATTTTCAGAAATATTTATTATCTGTTGTTTATTCAATTTTAGGACCCACTTTTTATTGTTTAATATTTAGCTTCATGCATTGAATTTTCCAAAAAAATAGATAATCTGGAATAAACAAAAAAAACAGATGAAAAACAAACGCATTAGTGAAATGGATTTGTTGCATCCACTCTCTCCTATCATCAATCCACATTAATTTCTATGAACAAATTATGGACTTTAATATTCTAATTTTTTCAATAAGTTTAAAATTAATTCAGTTATCTTTTAAAATGCTTAAGTTTTAACCGCTTAATTATCTTAATTTAATTTAATTTGTTTGCTTTGAGGCTCACCACCACAGTCACTTCCTTCTGTAAACTCAAGACCATCAGAAGAAACATCGTCTTGATGATCACTATACGAATCATTTCCACAATCTACGGAATCAACAATAAGATCTTCTAATGGCCTCATAGAGGAATCTGAGGAATCTGAAGAAAAAGAATCAGCTGAAAGTATATTCTGCTATGATTCTGAATTTAAACTCTTTTATAAACGAAAAGACTAGAATTTATTGTTAAAACGTAATGCTAAAAAAATACAAAATTAAAAAAAACAAGTTATTAGTAAAAATAATTGACAACTGTTTAAAAGAACGTATCAAATTTGTAAAAAAAAATGTTTTTGTCAGTATTTAAATTTGTCTTTGGAGATTATATACAGACAGCTTTATGAAAACTTTTCAATTTTCCTTGGGCTAATATCTTGGTGAAAAAACATTTACCGTTATATAAATACTGCGGCCCAGGAACACGGTTATATTTAAGATTAAATTTAGATAATTCAGAAAACAGCGAAGAACCTATTAATAAATTTGATCGAGCGCTCTGGTGATTCCGCAGCAGCTTTGCCTGTATTAGAAGTAGCAAATAAGCTGATATAGACTTAATTCATGATATTAAGAGTATTTGAAATCATAGATTAAGAGAAAAGGGGGCGATAGAGATTCATTTAAAACTTTAATGGTAAAAAATTTGTTGAAAATTTCTTTAGTGGTTTTACGGGTTTCGGTTCAAATAAAAAAGTAAACTGAAAACTTGAAGACACCAGCTGAAAATTTATATAAATCTGTTATGAAAAATTTTACAATAAGGCGAGTGTTCTCTCGTTCAATATATAATATCTGATCTGCGGGTTCAGTTAATATGCAAAGTTTTTTTTAAAGTGGAATAAAGATTGCAAATATAAGTTAAATGTAATAAACCCATTTCTAAATATGCATAAACCTGTAAAGTTTTTAATACGAACATTTATATATATTTATTTAAACATTCTAGAAGAAAAACAAATAAATATTGTATTGATATTGGATCTGAATTCGTTAACAGAACTTAAAAAATCTTTGTAAAGGGAACAGAAATGTATCCTATATATGA
>JACATO010000991.1:147500-345000 GCA_018389105.1 Nautilus pompilius | reverse complement strand
TTCAGGAATAAATAGATTAAATCTTCCATAGGTAAGCTTTATGTGCTGTACCATGCATCCCCAAAACATTCAAGAGACCTTCAGGTCCACACAAATCTCCTTGGAGTTCATCTGCTAAAAACTGGAAAGATTTTAAGTAGACGATTGGTTTCCTCAAGCTTTATTAAGACATTTTGTGGAAGCAAAGGGCGACCAAAATAAATAGACGCAAAAGAAAACATCGTTTGCTAGGACTTGCATTGATGTGTGGCATGCTGCACGAATCATCCGAGCTTAGCCTTTATCCGAAGACATTAATCTGTACACAAGGTATCTAAAAATTTTAAATCAAGAAAGAATTTTAAAACATTGACCGAATCTTAAACATGGAAGAATCCTAACAGGGTTAGAATTTTAAAATGTTTCTTCTCACAAAAGAGATAACGACACCCACTCTATCAAAGATTTAAGTAATCTGTCAAAATGTTTACTATGTTATGACGCAGAATGGGCTAGGATGTTAGACTTTCACTGTTAGCCAGACGATGTCCAACAAAATTTGACTTATGGCGAAACCTAAATTCAGTGTTTGTGCAGAGGATTTGTGTATAATGAAAGACAAATTCTTAGAGGATTACACAAATATCTACAGGAAACGAAAGTACCAGCCTCAACGCTCATCCCCTCAAAACATGTTAGGCTTACTGCCTATTTACAGAAATGAGTGTGAGAGGTTTTCCCAAATATTATTAACGATTACACCGACTGGGACTTTACTGTTGACATCTGAACGCCTCGATCCAACAGAAAGGCACGTCAAATTATGATTACTCAAAAGTCGTAATTTCTCAGTAAACACAAGAAATAAAGCACGAAAACTTGATGAGAACATAACGTGTGTGGAGTTTATTGTGAAGCAAGATTAGGATACTTTTAAAGAAATTAAACAATCTACATTACTATTCTATCATATATTTGCTAGCAGAAAAAAAGACACTGTTAATACCTATTTTCAAAAAGACTTTCGTCAGTCCATTTGCCAGTTTTCATCAAAAAAACTTTAAAAATCCAGGTTTAAAAATTTGTGCTTAAATTCTTCAGATAATTTTTACAGGATTTCTATGTCGTGTATTCTTTTCCTTTTGAGGTATTTTAAATATTCTAAAACAAGATTTTAAAAAATAAGATAGATCATTTTTCTAAAAATAAAAAAAATTCCCACAAATAAGTCTCAAGTTCAAAAATGAATATTTATTGAGCCACGGTTTTATTAAATTCTCTGCCATTTTTAATTGTTAATCCACTAAAATAATTAATACCACTGTTAATTTTCGTTGCAATATATATGATAATTTTTAAATAAAAAATTGAAGTCTTCTTTTCATTTGTAGTTATGTAAAAATGTATTCCATACTTTTCTTTTTTAAACAGCTTCCAGGTGGAAATGACGAAGGTGAGTTTCAAATAAGAGAGTAGTAAGTTGTAATTTGAGAGAAACAGGTAGAGTTTAACCCAGACTCAGGTATATTTTATAAACTTCACACAAACAAAGCAGGTTCTAATGCTATACTTATAGTCGGTAAAGCATTCTGTTGATTAGTGTATATGGACAATTATCTTTACCTGCTGTTATCGTAAGTGCAGTCAACCTGAATTTTTGGGTCAATACGTTTAGGTTTATAAACAACCCAGCGACCATGTAGCAGTGAACATTTATTTTTGAAATTTAATTTCAACAAAGGTTTGTTTAGCTTAGTTTGCATACAAATGAAGAAACATTAATAATAGCTCGATTTCTGGCTCTCACACGCCGGATCTTGGTCGGCGGTGATATTTGACTGTTGAATCCATGATTGATATTTTCAACTGCTGGTGTACTTCCATATATGTCCTTGGGTTTCGATAGCGTCAAATATGTTTCCGAGTGACGTGGGAAGAAAACGACCAGTATCGAATGCACGTCTGAAAAGCTGGCATTTCGCTGGAATGAAGATCGCGACACTTTTCTAATGAGAGCTAATAATCAAAAAGTGAAGTTTACTCTGTTTTATGATTATTTTTTTTCTTTTTAAACTGCGATCAAAATTTTAAAATTCATTGGCGAGATATCTGTTTGAAAGGACGGCGCAGTATTATATATATAAGGAGAACCTTAGTATCACCTGCTCTAATACGTTTCTATTAGTCTGGATACCCGTGAAGGGTGCGAGGTCTTGGTGACCAAGCAAGTTGGCGGGGATCTTCGGCGTTGGTCAGAGTGAAAACCACTGAAGAGTTACTCTCGGAACCTCTACCATGTGTACCTTAAAAACAACACTAGACCACGTGGGAGAAGTTTATCCCGGCCGGTCTTGCAACAAAACTATTCATTTTGATACCATCAACGATTTTATGATAGTCAGCAGTTGTGTGAGACAATACCTGGGCATTAAAGGTTTTTACCCCCTTCCCATCTTCTGCCATATCGTTCAAGTCTTATGTTTACAGGATGCCTTTTATGTTCTCTCCAAAACATTTCTGTTTATTACTTACATAAGCTAGAACCAGAATAAATCAAGTTATACGTCGATCGACGGTCCAAATTCCCTACCAAGATATCGAATCTTGAATCTTTGGGAGGAATCCAGCTGCTTTTTTTTCAGCGCACCCGTAAGAAAGGAGACATTCCAGAATTTTTAAGGATAGATTCTTAGGTCTATTCTAACCACGTTCTGGACCGTCGATTTGCTTACCTTGAAGTTCTTGCCATATTTCTTCTGGACCGCCGCAGGTTTTGAGAAACCAGATTGACTATGACATTTTAAAATTTTGCTGACACTAATCAGTTGGCCCCATCCGGATGTGGCTGTGATAAAGGAGGTTTTGATGATGCTACACGCAATACATATTTTCAGGTAATTTTAATATTTTAGTAGGAAAGAAATGTAGTGCCTTCTCGTATTTTAACAGTACTATAACAGAACGGTTCTGTTCCATCACGCATGATTCGAACTCGTATATTTGAGTGGTCTTTCTTACAGTAGACAATTAGGGCTTTCGATCGATGTAAATTGCAATAATTTCGGCTAAACAGCAATCATTATAGTATGATCTGAAACGCTTTATCTAACTTAAAGCGCACCCTATGTATAGCCAGCAAAGTTTTTTCCTGTATAAAGCTATCGCAAGTCTCACCAACTGCAAGGTTAAACTTCTGAAACAGAAAGAATTTGTCTGTAAAATTATTGCGTTTTAAAGAGGTTTATCAGCTTTAAATTAAACACCTAGAAATAACTTGAGTAATTTGTTGATAACATTCTTATGGGGTCGTTCAGTAATAGTGGGTGCTAGCCTCTAATTTTAAGAGATTCAGATGAAAAGGAGGAATTAATGAACCAATGAATATGAAAGGTAGTAAAAGACATGTAAATGCGACGTAAAGATGATCTTTCAGTTCTTTTGTACGGAGATTAGAGAATAATTAAAGAGAAATTTTCCTCCACTGTATCCTTCAAAAGATTTATATTTATATCATTTTATTTAGTATTTATTTATTTAGCAACACCCGCTCTTTAAGATATACAGGTTGAATAACACATGATCTAATAATTGCTACATAAAGCATCATGTAGTCATTATAATGTGTCTTGTTTTAAATCACTGTCGTAAAAACGAAATAAATAGACTGCTTAGCTGTAACGTGATTTCATATTGGATAACTAACTCGAGTTCACATAAATTAGAAATTGAAAGTACTCTCAACCCTCCCCCTAAAAATTATATTATCCATTACACTGTGTGGTATATTTTCTGCTCATGGCGGTTCTACTATGAAAGTATGGTTCTTTTATCGAAAATCGACTTATTAAATAACGACCTCCGGCGATTAACCATCGCTACAAATTCGTGGTGTCCATGCTGCGGCAAAGATACGGGGGAATATTTGAAATTTCTTTCGCCGCCAGAGGTCATTTTGCACTCCCATGAAATATGCTTCGTCGCCATGACAAGTAGCGGAATACGGAAATGAACATAGTTAAGAGTCCCTTCCAGAAAAGTTTTAAAAATCCAGTTTTTTGTTGTTGTTGTTGTTGTTTTTAAGTTTGAACATGTTGTTGAAACCAGTCAATTTCCTTTTTTTTAAATTAACATTACAATAGATGAGAGAAAAACTGAAAGAGCAATAGCTCTCTAATCTCCTGAACATCATTCTCACGCCTTGATTTCGCTGTCCAAGCAATGGTTTTGATTATTCATACAGGGAAGCGCGGATATCTGGCGACAGACTGCTAGAGCTGAAGGTTCAGAGGTCGAATCCTGGTCGGCATATGCTAGCAAGCTCTAAAGTGCGTTACAACATGTAGAGATGTTGTCTACAAGAGCATAAACTTTCTATTATTTATTAGTGGTTGTTGTTTTGTTTTTTTTAATTCTTAAGTCATTGTCCTTTAATAAACATCGACATCAAAGAAGCACAATCGGTCAAAGGTCAAGCAATTTAAACTTATTAGGAAGCACACGACGTTGGTTCGTCTCGGAACTTCGCGTCGTAATGAACTACTGCGACCCGGAAATTGTGCCAGCCATGTCTTGGCGCCATCTGCGTGAGGGGTTCGTAAACGGCCACTTGTAACAAGCATTCCACGAATGAAAGGGTTCTTTGCTGCTTTTACTTTTGCTTTTCGATATTAAACTTTCAACTTTGATTTTTTTAGAGAAAAAATTAATTATGATTACATAACTATTTAACCACCTAAACTTTAAAACCACAACTACGTTTAACGGCAAAGGTCAGGCCAGTCCTGCTTGATTTGTTCCCTAACGTGTATGAATGATGAAATAGATACATGCAAACCATTAATTCCATCTGAAAAAGAAAACAACAAAGATAAAAGCCTAGAACATTTCGGCTTTATTTATCGAACAGGAAGCATGTGTCCTTCCCTAACCTCTCGAAAAGTATGGAAATGGTATCCATACATCTTGACAAGGAAAGTCCTTGAGGTCTTACCTGACTGAGATTTCATTGCGTCAGTGAAGCGCCTCACATCCATGACAAACGTCCTGAACGACGGCTTCAGAGTTATCTTTTACATTTTTATATAGCTAAAATATTTTTACTGACGACTGTTATAATCGGATAGCACTGAGTGGCTCACAACCGGAGAGATACTGTAGGTCTTCCAAAATTTCTTACAAACAACTGATCTTAAACGCACAAAATTGTCCGCTATTTGGACTCATAGTTATAAGTTGTCGTCTTATTTGTTTGACCGACTTCAGCTTATTCTTTTGAAATAATACATTGATAAAGGCTCCTTTCATGTTGTGTCTTTAATTCAAAATTGTAATCTTCAAGATAAAATCATGAGCAGTTTATATTGTGACTTTTTTATTTAATGATGGTATGCTAAAACACGACAGCGATCCATGTAATAATAAATTATACCATGTAACTATACACCCGCCATATTTTCTTAAAGTGTTTCTTCTAAAATTTCTTATTTTGAATACGAAAGATGTTTCTTTTCTTTTTAATATCAGATCGCATATTAAGCTTGATGGGTTCGACATAAACTTACCCTTGGGTCCTGATTTAGCCAACATGTTTCCTTATTTTACCGAATAAAGGTGTTCTTTTTATTATGGCCAGCTCCCATATCTGCATTACAGATATCTGTATAATACCTTACGATATTTCCTTCTTCTGCAGATTCAGATGCAGTTTTGAGTTGGTTAAATAATGCTATAAGCTCTCAATTAGCTTAAAGGCATAGAATAATGGCCAGCATTCCTTTCCTGTTACTTTTATTGCAGATGATGAGCTTAAAGATGATCACATTTTCGCTAATCGAGAACATACGATTACAGGTAAGAATAGGGAATCATGTATTCCTTGGATCTATGAACCTAGCATTTTGTCTGTTTGATCCTCCGAGTCTATAAAATCTGCGCTTCATACACCAGTTCTCATATTCAGCCTGTTTATATTGCTAAGCTGTGAATGCAGAATGAAGTTTACCTGCCTCTGTAATTCATTCACGTATTCGTAATATTCTTTCTGAATTACGTTTATCGCTAGTTTGTATACATCTGTATCCCCACACCCAGATTTGTACCTTTAGTCATACCTTATCTAGGTTATCACACCATTCGAACAGGAAAAAAACACCATCATAAGTGTTTCATGCTTTAGATATCAAAATATGTTTCAGTAATATAAACACAATTATTTTTTTTCTGCACGTAACAAAGAGCAAAACCATCCAATATACAAAGAATAGTTACACTGTGCATTCTTCAAGATGGTTGCATCCTAACGTGGTCTAATTCTGGACATGAATCATCTTTGAATAATGTGACGGTTGGCCAGGTTGAGTCACATCCCAAAGAGAACCAAATAGGGCCCCTTTATCCACCAGCCACTCTAACTTCAAAAGTGAGTTGCTACAGTAAGAAAAATGGCTCGACCTTTTCAAAATTAACTTGCGAGACTTTTGCTTTGTAGCAAGGATTTGTCGGCTAGATATTACTGTCATTATTTTACCTTACTTGGGTCAAACAGTTGATCGAAAAGCAACGAAACAACCAAATTCTCGTCAGCTGGCATCACAAGCAAAAAAAATCCCTTATACAAAAAGTCAGCACAGATATTTGTTGATATAAGAGCCGTTATCAGGACAAATCCACAAGACACCAACCGGAAATAATCGCCAATAAAAACAGTTCATTAGCTGGTTTTATTACTTAGAATATTTTTATGCAAAAAATCTTAAATAATATTCGCAATAGCACTGCAACCTTCATCTCCCTGAATAAATAGGAGCTGTGTTCATGTCAATTCATTGGACTCTGCTTAATATTTATTTCGCATTGATTAATAATCTTATAAAGAAAACGGAAAGATTAATAAGAGAAATAAGTGCCCTGTATCCTGTGTTTCATCCATGGAATATCAAATTTTACGCTCTATTTTATTTGGTTTACTAAGTTTACTATGAGCGTAGATAAGACCGAGACGTCAAGTGATATGACGTCGATTACAGCCTTATTCTACATTTAATTAGGGATATATGTTGCTGTAACAATTATTCCTTGCCTGTCGCCCCTAAGGATCGATATTTAACCGTTTCGATTCTGTTGGAGATTTCAGGAACGATTGATGCAAGTACCCACAACGTAAATACGTTTTTTTTTAAAGATGCTGAGAAGAGAAAGGTTGAATTTTCTCTCATTTCATATTTAATGAATTAATGGAGTTTATCAGCAGTGACTTATATAGCCGTTATCACAGGAAGACACACGTACACATTCCAGAAAATCGTTTGTGACCTTTGCAGAATAAAACTTCGCATGTTCTTTCGCGTAAGGCCGCTGCTTGACAAGAAATTTACCAACCTGGCTGAAAGCTTGCTTCACATAAATCATAATTTATTTCACATCAGTTCTACAGACAATGACCTAAGAATAAAGCGTTGGGTGGCCGGTACTGGATAATCACTGTTGATTGCCCGAGTTCGAACCCCGGTCGTCCAAAGGCATCTTCATCAATGCAGGGGGTTTTCCATATCTAGAAATGAAGATATTTGTTGTGATTTTCCGGATGGTAGAGGTTCCTTGGGTAACTCTTGACCACCGATCGAGACCCCAAACCGTACTAAGGTAGCTCCCTTACCAAGGCTAATAGTTCACAGCTTCCACGTTCCAGTTCAGTTTTCTGAGATGTTCTTGGAAACACATTCATATTACTGATACATCTTCAATTACCTCTAATGCCTATATATTGAAAGTTTTCGGTGTTCAAAGACTGTTTTTCCTACGTAAGGCAGAACAAAGAAAATTCATGTGCTTGAAGACATTTGTTGACGATCTGGAAGGGTAACTGAACCTTGTGGCTCCCTGAACTCCAGTCGGTTGACAAAATGGAACGAAAGTTCATGGTGCCCACAACAAGAATAAAACATCCAACGACTCCACTGACAGAGATCTGAAGTCTGAAAGAACAATTTCAGCTAACGATAGATCATCGAACAACACATCGGTAGACCAGGCGTCAGTTCAGTCAAGATATCCCTGCGGCTTTTGACAGAAAAAAAATACCCTATTCATCATGCTTCACGGGAACTGAACATTTCCTTATCAGCAGTCCGAAAAATAGAAACCACATCGGCAAGACACGAATAAGAGTAGTTATCAGTCACCCAACAGATGGTGAATGCGTTCAAGGCGTTGGCGAGTAGGACTGAAAACTATACCACCGTGCGCCTTATGGAAATTTATGGATTCATCTCTGTGTCATCCAAGAACATTAAACACATACAGGGCTTTGCAATACAATTAGAAATTTTGTTCAGACTTGCGTAGTTAAGTAGCTACTGAAATCTTTATGAACACCCTGTATATTTATTATACAGCCTTAGTAAAAAAAAATTTAATTAGAGCAAACACATTCGGAACAGGTACAGAAGTTACATAGAATATTTGCAAACTTTCGGAAGGTTAAACCTTGTACAAAGTGAAGATACAGAATTCATTCCGTGGTTTTGTTTCCTGATCATTCTTTAACTCTCTTTGTCTGATGATCGTGGAACTTGGATTAGACTCTTGGTCTGTTTTATATTAGGGCTCCATGTTGGTGGGATTTCGGTTACAATGATGTTTACACATAAAGTAATGAATTATTCAAGTGTTAGCAATGTAAGATAAAAAAATATGCATCGGATGTGCTGGAACTACCTACGTGATCAATAAACTTGAAGGTCCGTTATCTTCACTTCATCCGTGATAACCCTAACCCTGACAAGACGACGCATCATTTTTACATGGCATAAAACAATAAATGTCTTGTAAACGCCACCATTTTACACCTTTACGTCGGTCGTTAAAGATGACTGTTGGAATTTGTCTACCGTGACCACAGTATAAGAAAGCCCCTTCCATACCTCTTTGAATCTTAGTTTTTTCACCAAATTCTCGTCTGGAAAAATAAGCAGAGGTGGTGGGGGGATCGATGGGAATTTTAATCCAAGCCGCTGGTTCGAAAAGCTACTTGTGCCTTTAGATAACCTGAGAATGAAACGTCATCACCTTTCGAATGCACGAATTTCTGCCCGAGTAAAAGGAAAGTAGTACTGAATGATAGGAGAGAGCAGGCTCAGGGAGATTCTAGGAAAACGTTTGGTGAACTCGTGAAGAATAATTTTTTTGAATTTCTGGCGAAGTCTGCTGCTTTCTGAGTCATTTAAATCAAGATATTAAACGCAATTGTCGACCAGGTTCACCATATTAAATATACAACAGATTTTCAAACAGAAAACCAGGCGAAACGAAGTCTCTCCACAGAATTCATCTCGTGTTAATTACTATCAACATATACGTACAATAAAGAAGTCTCCTTCGTCTGGAGACCGCTACAAACGATATTTTGCAGTTTTCTCTCCCCTCAAACAATATATGTATTGCAAAACTGACTAAACAAAATATTCAAACACGTGAGAGAATCCTTTTTAATAGTCTGATTTGCGTAGAAATTTTTTAATCAAACTCTGTTCAGTTTTAATACAAAACACAAAACTCGCTGTTATCTTATCTTCGCCCCACTCCTTTTTCTGCGCGCTACGCTGCGTTCTCCAACTTCCCATTTTATGGATACGTTCGCACAAGTGATTTTTACCCAATCCGCTCAAATCATTACCGCTTTATCGAAAACTGAACTCCGAATGTTTTCATCAGTGTAACTGCTGCTTCGTTTCTAAGCCAGATCCTCTTGCTCGCAAGTCACTCGGGTTCTATCTATTTGAAGGATGTTCTCACGTTAGATGAGTATTCCGGTCAGCGCGCTGACACCCCTGACAGAAGACTGCCTGGTTTGGAGATGGGATTGTTTCTGATAGCCATAAATCACGTGCCGGTTCTTCTGAAACGGTTTCAACTCGCGAGTTCCTTCCAAGCGAGGAGTTCCTCCAAACAGCGGAGGCACTGCGCCATCAGTATTGATCAATCGCCCTCAGAAGCGATCGAATCCTGACCTTACCCTGAAGACCTTCCGATACAACTCCCGTTTTCATGGTGAATAACTCGGGATGGAGGAGACATCCATACCCCTATTAACAGTTTGTTTTTGGACCATTTTTGAATTTCCCTTTAAAAGCTCGTATTAAAGTTTTTTTTTTCTTCTTTCTGTGGCTTTCTAACTGCCTTTCAGAACGTTAGGGAATTGAAGAGAAAGAAAACGGGGCCTGCCGAAAACCTAAACTATAATGTATTCCATCACAAAAAAGAAGCAATCTGTAATTTATCAAATAAAAACACGGAATATCATTTTTAAAAGTATTCCGAATTTATGTACCTGGGCAGAAGAAATACATATAATTCTGTAACTTGATATATCAGCACTGTAATTTAAAAAGAAACGAATATTGTTTTTCTCAGCTCTTAAGAAGTAGATAACTAAGCAGCTTCTTCTATTTCCTTTATATAACAGCCGTATGAACTAATCATGAGGAAACGCTATTTGAGAGACAATTCCCAGATAAACTGAAACTATAAAATAGGCGAATTATGTTCATTCAATATCTGCACTTAAATTACTACGCAGAGAGAGCGAAAGCGAACTACTCAAGAAGGGTATCCACTGAGCAGACTCCTTGATCCAATGAACAGAACGTTTGATTGGTCACCAGTAGTTAAGGGATTCATATCCAGCTTGCATTCAAAAAATAAGGCAAGAACTTCTGACTCGGACGAGGGCAACACTGTTAGCGAAAGTTATCCGTGCAGAATCCAACAGGTTTTTTTTTTTAAATCAAAACCATCCTGAAGACTTCAAGTTCTCCAGAACGTAGATACGTCTATAACAGTTGATGGTAAAATCCCGAAAAATAGCAACATGTCAAATACCGGTTTCAGTGTTAGGATACACAAAATAAAAGACTGGTGCTAGTTAAAGCATCATCTAAAGTTTTATATCCTTAGAAATTGCACGGTTTTCTCTTTAATACTACGAGAGTAACTGGCTAATCGGTATCTTAAGATGTCCTAAGATTACAAGGAATGACGACCTGACGTACGGCAGCAGAATTTAATGGCGTCTTCCCATATACAGGCTGCGTAGAAACATCACCTGTCTATTTCTTACCGTTAGGTAGTTTGAACATACTGTTTACCTCTTTGCATATGCCAATAAATAACACCGATTTTTACCTGATAGATTCTTTAGATATAATAACAACGATAATCTATAAATATAATACATTAGTACCATCAGAGAGCACTGTAGTATACTGGGTGTGTGTACACACAGTTTGAAATCGGTTTTGACAGCTTTAATCAATTATTCCCATTAACTTATGTTACGATGCTCGGGTGGAGCGTGAAATTTCAATCTGTCGTATTTTTTTTGCCAGAAATCATTGGAAAACCCTGAAAATGCTTTATAAATGTCTATAAACTATCAAATATTTCAATGTTAAATATGTTTTCTGTTCCAACGCCCAACATTGATACACAGCAAGGTATGGCGGATCCTTGAGGTTAATGTGCCAATCTGACAACAGTAATCACATTTCTGCAATATTCCTCACATCAAGCATATCCTGAATAAGGAAGATGGAGCACAATAGTTGAAACGTTATAACTGTAAACATTTCCCAATTTTAACTTTTCGCACTCAGCTTGTCAGTTTACACCTAACTTACACCACCTGTATGTGTGTTGAAGTGTCTGTAGATATTGTGTCAGCTCACTCCTAACGAAAACAAGTGGAGTTAAAAGGGTAGTTACAGAGAGTCATATTAAGGAGAAAGGTACCGCGGCACAGCTCTTAGGGCTCAATCTGTGTCTAAATAATATAGATATGAAGGTTAGTGCGATGAAAATGCAAACCAGATGGTATACGAAGAGTTAAAAACGATACAATCTACAAAGAAAGTAAATATAATCGAAAAGGCACAAAATAACTCTTTTTATATTATTACAAAAGTAAAAATTGTCAAAAAATTAAATAAATAAATATCGAAAGCTAATGTTCTATGAAAATCAGCAGCGTATTCTAAATTTCAGATATTTTAAATTCTAGAAACTATATAAAATGGCATTAATTGAGATTGTGATTTTACCGTGTGTATACTTTTTAAAATGTAGTCGCATTTATTTTTTTCACCATTGTTTCAGTACTCAAAAATGAGGCCAGTAACCATGGCTCTTCAAAATCTCAATGAAATATGTCCACTCTTCCAGAAACGTCTACACTTGACAGGGCTGATGAGAAGCAAATGTAAACATATCTTCAAAGATACGGATTTCTGTCGAGTGGAAAATTTCCATCGAATTGCACAGCGAAGAACACTTTACCTTAGATACGTTTGGTGCATGCTGAAAAGTTCCTTCGATTACATATTAATGTAATATACTACAATGTAGTATTCTATCGTGAGTTAAATATATATACAATTTATGAATGCTCATTGGCATTCTAATAAAACGCATTATTACGGTAACAATGTGCAAATCTTTATCTCATTCAAGATGTCCTCTAGTAAAGCATATTTACATCATGGCTGTTATCATGTTTATTGTAAAATTAGTTTCTTAAAATTAGTCTCTCTCTCTCATTGGCTGATAGCAAATTGGACACTAACGATGTGACTCTCTCTCTCTCTCTCTCTCTCTCATTCTCTCTCTCTCTCTCTGATCTATCATCTCTCTCTCTCTCTCTCTCTCTCTCTCTCTCTCTCTTCTCTCTCTCTCTCTCTCTCTCTCTTCCAGCAGTATAATATTACAAAATAGTAGACAAAATGAAGCACAAAAAGAAACACATGGAAAGTGGATGAAAACAGATTTTTCGTCTTTACATAGTTATTTAATTAACGATAAAAGCCAATAAAACATCTAAATTTTATTAGAATTTATTGCAAGTTAATGTTTAAAAGTGCTCAGAAAATTGAGTTCAATATAAATATTGAGATATTCTTTAACGTTTCTTTAAATTCCGCCATTACCCCCACACAAATATCATCATTATTACAAGCCTGGTATGTCTTAGGAGCTGGTTGTGGAGACATTGTTTTAAACGCTCCATAAATCAATTTATTATTACCATCTGCTTATTGCCAATTTTTTTGATATTCCTATAAGTTACAACATTAATAATGTGATTTATACACAGGTAAGTTTCTTCCGAAGACAAATTCTTCTTGGCGAACCTTGATCTGACTATCGAGGTCAAAGAATATTTTACACAGCAGTGAGACAGGAGGAAAGTGCAGGTTATTAACCTTGGTGACTAAGCAAATAGTTACATAGGTAAGGTTTGGAGTTCGTCAAGAGTCATTCGCAGAACCACCACCACATGTATCCAAAAAAAAACCTATCAGAACTCTTCATTTTTAATGTGGGAGGAACCAGCTTGGTCAGCCAGTGAAAAAGAATAAAGTTAATTAAAGGATTTTACTACGTACTACTAGAATATGTTAGCGGCATAAAACAACCAACATTTAAAAGAATTTAAAAACCTTATTTTTCAGCTTCCTATCGCAAACTCTGTTTACCGCATTTTCACTTCCAAAGTTAAAAGAAAAACATTCAAAAAAGCAGAATGCAAATAAAATATCAAACCAGTGTAACACTATTCTTATTCTCTTTTTAATATCATTCTCCGTGACTGATTTCACAAAGGAAGAATAAAAAATTAAGTACAAAAACAGGAAATTTTTAAAGCAGAAATGAGAAGCATATAGCCAAACTCTCGCCTTTGATAATTTTATCTCGTTTGTTGTACTTTTAAGGAAAAGAAATAGAAGAAAACATCAATTTTTTGCTTTTGTTAAATTTATGAATCACATTTACTGAGCGAAAATCAAATATTAATCTTACCAATAAAAGCTGTATCGATTTTGCTCTCGCGTTTCCACAGAACAGTTTTATCGCTTGTTTTTATACGGAAAGAAGTTTTCTCTTTTATGGAAATTTCCCCTTTCCGCTGTTATTAATCAAACTGTTGATACGTTATTAATTTTTTTCTTTTATTTAAATTTGATACAAAAATGAATATGCGCAATTGTAATCCTTTTTTGAAGTTAACAGTGCAGGCCAAAATGAAATTTTAATTTAAGCTAAAATTCTGAATAACTTTAGACCGTTGATAAGGTTCACACCCCGCACCCTATACAACCAGTTTTCTGATATTCTTAATATTTGTGGATATCACAAAGAATAATAACATTTAAAAGACTAAACGTTATTATTTCTTCCACATCCTAAAATAAACATTTCTGGAAGATTCGTTCCTGGATACTTGTGGCTGGAGTGGGAGGGAGAGATTCCGCGAGAAGGTTTTGATCGGTTTGCACCCTGACTACCTCTCGATAGTGCCAACCGTGGCCAGGTAACTCGCCCTGTCAGGTATTTTCGAAATCAGGGCAGGTATCAGCAAAAAAGAGAGAAAACATTGGCAGAGAACTGGCTGGAAATCGGAGATGTATTGAAGAAGATAAAACATTCTTCAGAATTGCGAAGGTTGTTAGAGAATTTTAGATTCATCCGCAGTTTAACTTCCGAAACATCTCTACCGCTATTGTTTTTCAGTATACCGCGGTCAATTGTCCGCTGTGTTTCGCTCTCTTTGTTTCGATTTCTCAAAACGTAAGCTAAATTTGCGATAAATTTCGGGGACAGAATTTATCATCCTTTCCATTGCAGGTTACTCGGAGCGTTTCCGTTTAAGTCGTGAAAAAAAATAATTAATTAGCCAAACCCGTAGGTGTTTCATCAGACCGGTTGCTGTAGCAGACAGATTATTTTTCGATCTTTCTTTACTCAATCTTGTTGAAATTTCAGACTCCTCTGTCCATCCAGGCAAGAATTATGATGTTAGATGATTCGCGATTGATGCGGGTTCACCTCATGCGTTCTCCAGCAAACAGATCGATAGGTTACGTCTGCACGGTGCCAGTACACAGAGGACAGCAGTTGAACGAGCACATGTCAAGTGATTCTGTTACAATAGTTTCGCAAAATAAACGGATAGGTTTTCAAAACAGTTTGGAGGTTTCGAGCATGGGAGACACAAACACTTAAAATGTAATACTGACTGCAAGAAATACAAATATGACGGCTGAAGAAATTACTGTATGTATTTGCTATCTCATTTTCCAAAGAGCGTTTAGAGGAACCCGACTAAACACGACGATCGACAGGGCCTCGCGGGGATACTTCCTTTTTGGTCCAGCCACGTGTTTGTCCAGCTCGCCAAAAATAGCTGTGATAGTTTCGTCATTTACGAAGTGGAAGCACCGCTGACCTGTGAAAATAAATGGTTGGGAGCTCTATCAAAGAGTCAGGGCACCACCGAGACCGGAACAACAAGCGAGTGCAGAGCAGGGGTGGTTTGAAGTCTGGCTTGGTACATAACAGTCCACCAGAAGCGTCGTCTCTCTGTTCGTCACAAAAATACAGGCATCGCCATGGAAAAGCCTACGCGGAGACACACCCCCCACCTGTGTGTGTTTTAATGCGGCATCAAGCCTAGGACATCAGCGGAATCGCCGACACAAAGCCATGAACTATGTTCTCTTGCATGGTCAGTAATGTTCAAGTTATATTTCCTCCAAATGTCACGTCTACCCAGTATTATTATAACCAACGCAGCATAACATGCCTAAATGCTATGATTGTAATTTCTCATATATATCTTGTATGATATAGCTAAGTAGTAGATAATAGATTATCTACAACTTATAATTATACACAAAATGGAGAGGCAAGGTTAGTATTTTTTTTCTATTCATAAATTCAAAATCTATACGATGCACTAAGACCAGTAAAAGGTGGATTTATGCCATTTATTGAAAAAAAAAACGTGAATGATTCATTCGAAAAATTTTAATTAATTTTCACATGCAAAATAGCGTAGATTTAATTGAAAGCAAGCACAGTAATTTTCTGAACTTATTTAAGCTGTATTCACTGTAAGATTAAAAGAAATATTTCAACTGTCGTAAAGTTAAATGGTTATCGCTACAAATTGGCTGTTTGCAATTTTACTAAGTGGAAAATTTTTTCCAAGAAAGATACAAATATATAAATTGGTCCCGAAGATTGTACGTTTGGAACTGCAAGCATTTGGTGTTATTTTTTTTAAGGATCTTCATCTTATAAAGCGAACAATTTTCGTTTTCCTTAATTCGTCACCTTTTAAGATTTCTTCCACAATAAAATCTGTTTTTCAAAACTTGAGAATACAACCCTGGGCGTAAAAGCAGAAAACAATGCGTTATCTTTCGGTTCTGGTAGAAAAGTGCTTTTAATCGTACGTATGTTTGTGCGAAAATCTCTGTAGGTTGTTTTCTTTCTTTAACTCTATACGCTAAAGGTTTCAGTTTTTGCACAAGTAATCTTCCTTGCATGTTCTAAGTGGTGAGGCGGTTGGAAATTGCTAATGGCGGCAAAAATTTTAAAAGAAGAATGGATAAGCATACATAAGACAGGAACGCGTAGTTACATTACATATTCCGAAAAACAGCGAGTTGGTTAGAACAACAGTTAAACTTTAGCAAAACAAATGGATAGAATTCAGCTATCAGAATGTAAAACACAACATCTAATTAATATACAACAGGAGCCACAGTTGCAGATTCATTAATGAAATAATTCATCAGACATGAGCAAATATGGCGACGTGTCCACAAAGGAGGACTCGGGAGACCAAAATATGCCAATGTGTTAAGGAACAATAAGATTTGTAGCGTTGCATCGTGAACGAGGTTGTCATTCAAAGAGAGCTGATTAACAATGCTCCCAATTTAATCTGTTTACTCTTCAGGCTTCTCTAAACATAGCGATGCTGCTAATTATGGGATGAGCTTTAAAGCGAGGCTCGCTCCATTCTTGAGAAGTCTGAGCGACAGACTTATGGGTAATTCAGTAGTAGTGTAGACCGTTTTACTGCTGGGTAGCGTTTAGGGTTAGTATCAGGGTAGTAAAAGTACATTAAGTATATTCAATTTCTTCCGTAATTAAATGGTTGACTGTCGGAATAAATGTCAAAAAAAATAAGAAAGGCTGAGGGACTAAAAAGAAAATTTCGGTTTAGTGAATTGAAATTCCTGTGGAAATGGCCGTTGGCTGCTCACGGCGAGCGAGACGGAGACAGGCAGCAGACGACCCCTGCAGAGATCAATACAGCGACTGTCTGGGCTCGGGCTCGGCAGCCGTTGAAGTCCAGAACGACACCACACAGAAACAGTGCCGTGTTTGTGAGAAGCGATTCGGCTGGAAGTCTCGTTCGGTCTCGTTCTGTAGAACTGCTGGAAATGAGCACAAAGGGAAATCGAATGTGGGGCCTCGAGGGAGGAGTCCGAAGCTTAATCTATGGTGGCGCGAATGCGCAACAGAAAAATGCTGGAAAGCCATTGCTAAAGTTTTAGCCGTATTACCGCTGCACCAAATATAAAAGAAGGGGAAACTGAGAAGAGGGGGAGGGGAGAAGGAGAAGGAGAGAGAGATTAGAAGAGAGCGCATGGTGAGAGCAGACGTCATGGAAATCTTTTTGGCGATCAAACAAAGGGGAAAGAAGAGTTGTTTGAGGCGATTGGATGGAAGTGGCGGTGTCTGAATGACTTCCATTCGCGGTCCTAATTGATTTGTTTTGTATGGAAGAAGAGAACACCAGATCGGACTGGGAATTTATGTTCTTGCGGAAATAAATTGTCATTATTTCTTTTTTCCTCGTATGACATTTTGCCAAAAAAGAAAATAAAACAAAAATAGACAGAAAATCGTAAGCGTAGTAGTTGCACTGAGAAAGATTTATTACAGAATGCCTTGGTATTAAAACGCTTCTTTATTACAAAAAAAATCTCTAAAACAGTTTAAACTGAGAACGAAATTCATATAGAAAGTAAGTCACCTTTTCCTCTTTAGATTACCGTATTTTGGATTTTTTTGAAATTGCAGGTATGCGGTACAGAATTTCTCGTTGAGACTTTAAAATCTTTCTTAGTTGTCGAGCTGAGTGTTCACCTGGTTACAGAAAGCAGATATCTATCGGAGTTCTGCTTTATTCAAAGGTCTGCAAATGTGACCTTTATTTTTAACGGATTACCAGTTCCGTTTTATACAAATAAAATTGTACAAGACAATATCCACAGAGTTTAAGAGAAAACCGAAGTGGTTGCAAAAGGGTGAGGAAATCAGATTATACAGAAACCATATTCTGAAATTACGTTCCCATTGATGATTATACACCAGGAATTGCTGGCGGAATGAGACCTGTATTGGCTCCCTTCGAAAGTAATTGGCTGTCAGGCCTTATAGTAATGCAATGGAGCAGCCTTCCAAAAGTCGTAGGCTTGCCAAAAGTTGTTTTATAATTTCATTTCTGTAAAATCTTAATAATAATTTCCTAAGTACTTACGCACACTAATCCGCCGAAATATCAGAGATTAGCCTAAATATTAGGTGAACAAGCTTTTACCCGAATGAATGCATTGCAGGAAATATTATACAAGACCACCCTATGGTATTCTTACCCATTCGTCCATGAGTAGTCGATCCGAGGAAGATGGCTGTGAATAAGGTCTCATGTTTCGTTCCATGAAAACTCACAGGTGTCCGGATGTAATTCGATCAGGTGATTGCGCTGGCCATGAAAGATATGTTGAGTCACATTTATTTTTTTTAAAAATAGTGCTGTAAAATACAAGCCTGATAGATGGTGGCATGGGCGTCCTAAAACATTTCAACCCTATCGTGCAGAATGGACTTGGACTGCTAGAATTTCTGGATATCCACGGAGATAATCCGGCCTTGCGATAGGTTGAAAAGACTACAACCATCCAAGCTAAGCACCTCCCCCTGTTTGGAGTAATGATGAAATGGAGATTGAGATTCAAGGTTACCTGAGATCACTACCATCCTCCCACCATTCACTCATTTTCTAAAAACAGAATAAAGGTGAATCTTGGAACACAATCTGCTTTCATTAGTTGGTTCCGACGTGATGGTGCCCCAGAAGCTACTGTAGACGAAGTTTCCTATTCTTCCTACTGAAAATGAATTCGAGTAAAAATTTTTGAATTTTGTTTAATAATGGCTTCCGTAACTATAGCCAGCAGATATCCATCCATCCTTCACCTGAATCTGTTATGAGCTTTCTGAGATCCCAGCTTTGCTTTCTGGAAATAGTTTCCTGCAAAAGCTTTCATTGCTAGATTATCCGAAAGGTTCTGATGGACACATTTAGCGATGATGATTTAAAGGAAAATCCGGTCGCGCAGGTATCCTTTATTAGGCCTATTAAAAAGTCATTGATATCCTTCCAGTTTCTTTTGAATAGGGGCTTAAAACTCTCCTACAGTTTAAATCTGGTAATGTTCATAAATATTAGGTCGTTACAATGGTTTTGTCGGTTCTTATATTGTGTTAATTTCGGGTTCATCTATTGCATGTTTGTGGAGGTGTACATAGATAAATTATATATCGTTTTGTAGCTTGTGCTTTGGCATACATTATGAAAAAACCCACCTTCTTAAAAATTTCAATAAAAATATTTGTTTCATGGATGTAAGTGAAGCGTGGATGATAGAAACGTTTTCGTGACGTTTTGCTTCACGAGTTCAAACGGCCACAAAGCGAGCGAGGTAACTCGTAACATTAAGCAGGTGTGGGGCGAGGACGCAGTGAATGAGTGTACACGAGAACGATCGCTAGCAAAGTCCAGGTCAGGAGGTGTGAGCCTCGAAGGTAACGGAACGTATCGGACGTCCTTCCAGCTGTGATGACGACCGTCTGAAAGCCGCAGTTGAAGCCGATCCAAGAAAAAACAGTGCGAGAAATTGCTGGAGAGCTAAGTGGGCACCTCACGAGTTGAATGAACAGCAACAAAATCGACGATTGGCGATCTGCTCTTCGTTGTCATAAGAAAAAAAAAAACGACCCATTTCTTGACCGGATCAGTACGAGTGATGGAAGATGGATCCTTTACGACAATCGTCAGCGATTCAGCACAGTGGCTCGACAGAGACAAGGCGCCTAACCTCATTCTAAAACCAAGCCTCGACCCAAACAAGATCATGGTCACTGTCTGGAGGACTGCAAAACCTGGCGAAACCATCACAGCTGAAAGTCACTGTCGTGAATTAAACGTCGTTCATCAGAAACTCTCCCACCGATAGCCGGTCGCCATTGATGAATCCAAGAGGCCCAATCCCGCTTCACGACAATGATCGTCCTCACGTTGACTGACCAGAAACTGAATACATTGGAGTACGAAGTTTGCCCTCACCCGGCCTATTCACCAGACCTTTCTTCCACAGACCACCACAACCTTTACAAACACCTCGACAGCTTCCTCCTATGAAATCTTTCTCCAACAAAGCAGCAAATGAAACTGCCTTCCAACAGTTTATCGACAGCAGAAATCCAAATTTTTTCAAAATTCTACAAATGCGCTTGTAACTCGTTGTCAGAAGTGTATTGATTGTAATGGAACTTCCTTTGATTAGTAAACTTCACGTTCATCATCGATAAGGAGTTTTATTTTTGCGGTAAAAAACCGACAATACGTTTGTAACAACCTAATAAAACTTTTAAGCTCTTCACTTGTGATGACTGTCGTTGACGAAGCTGGTACTACATCAGTCTTATGCTAGATGTGCTGTAGTTAAAGAAGCAGCAAGTCTCAGGATCTATGTAAAATCACGACCCATCAAAGTATCAGTCTAATGTATTTTAAACATACTGTTCACACTAAATTGTTTCGCACATTCACTAGTCTATAGTGAATATTGAAATGCTTGTGAAATGCCAGCCCATCTCTCTGTTCTTTGGAAATGTATCATGTAAATACATTGTAATATTTTAATAGAGTGAAATTAGGAATCATGCAGATTTACTGAATAGTTCAGAAATTACCGGTTTCACGTTTTTTAGCATATGCTTTATATATTTGGTTATTTAGCTATTCACCATGAAAGACATATGTGCAGTAATACAATAGTTGACTACTTTCTTCTCCTAAATATTTTCTATACGTTCTTTCGATTTGAATCCTGGTTTATATGTAACTTCAAGGATACAATTTTCTGTAACGCAAACCTGTAGTCGCCTCCACATATATATGGTTTCGCGAATGCGAGTTGAAACTATTCGGTAGTCTTACGGTAACCCTGAGGTTATTGATCAGCAAACATGCAAATGATGCTAGTAAAACTGGAGTTTAGAAGTAGATCGGCTTTCTGCATAACACGGTTTTTCTTCATTTAGACATTAAACGTAAATAATTTTAGCCCCTGGATGCTATGAGCGTCGTTCGGTGTCGTTCAAGGCAGAAAACTGAAGGGTTTGAGCGAAATACTTGTAAGTAATAGAAAAATAATAAACAAACGTATAAATGGCGAGGCATAACACGGAACGAGCTTACGCAACAATTTCTCAAGGTCATGTGACCGGGTGGTCTGCTGGTTATCCTTCTGAAATGCGAGGACCGACTCGCTTTGGCATACCTTCCTGTCATGGTTTCTTGTCGATTTTCTTTGCCCGCCGGTCTCGTGAACGTTTTCTTGGCATCCGATTTTCTCCTTTATCTAGAAATGGAAAATCATAGCAGAGTTTTTGAGGAGCAGGTGACAAAGGTTCTGTAGGTAACTCGCGAGCGCCATATGCTCTGACCACCGCTGAAGAGCGCCTCCTACCGTACTTAGATAACTTGCTTACTACCCACGTGAAATAAAAATGGCCAACAGCATATTCTTTAAGAAACTGCACATTTAGTTTATATAGGGTTGAAAATTCTTGATTAAGTAGCATCGACACGACGACGGACATTATATTGGTCTCCTAGTACAAGAGGTGGTATCGACCTTGAAGATTTTCCCTCGGTCGTCCTGCCAAATACCGGCGCATTACGTAGTATTGACATTTAAAAAATTACTCTTGCATTTTGAGAAATCTGACTGCATCCGGTTGGCCACTGAGATCTGATGAAAGAATAGGTAGACTTGAGATGTTTTGAGTGAAAATCTTACCGGATTTGATTTGGTATTTTGGGACAGTTTAGCTGCTCGACGAAAGTCTCGCACGTTCACCGGTGTAGTTCGTTGGTTGACGACTTACCAACATTCGTCAGTAACAGATTTGCCTCGGATGTCGAAACTTATTTAAGCCTGACATTCAGCCAAGGTGGCGCATGGATGGATCTTGGTGGGGTGGGTTTATGTTGCATCTTAGCATCTATGGCTAACATTAAATTGGTTTGACAAGAGTCTTAGACTAAAAAAAATCTTTTCCGACGAATACCAACAATCGCTATAATTGTGTGGCCTAATCAGGGCGTCTACTACATCCGACGTGAGAACCAACCCATTTTTACGGCAGTAATGCCCGTAAAGTTCGCCAAAAATCCACTTAATTTGAAATGGGTTTGAGTAGCCATGTTGAAGAGCCAGGTAATCTGCGCTAGTAAAGGTCGTTATGGAATATATTAATACATTGAAGTTCAAATCACAGAACGCTTTGTGCCACCAATAAAGCTAAAAGAATAGATTATTTCTCTCTGTGTGTTACATTTATCCGGTTTTGCTATGAAGACTAATTTTTTTATTTCAATCAAAAAAGTTGATGGCTAAATCTGGATATAAAAAGTTCAGCTATCAAAACAAGCGTCAATAGCAACAAACCCAGAGTAATTACAATGCATAGCATACTTTACCTTTACCATCAATATTTTTGTAGTGTTTGAAATAATAAAGTAGACTTCGAAAATGTTAAAGTAAATCGACGAATGAGAAATTCCTGTAAAACTATATTTAAAAAAAAAATAAACTGAAATAAGAGTCTTTTTAGTGGTAAATCAGAATTTATCTATCATCTTGAGAAGGAACTACTATCCTTGGTTGACGAGTCTTTAGAAGTGATTAATCATAAATGGTGCCCCCTTAGCATAAGTTCTGCTCAAGAGACTGCTATAATATGCTCTAAGAAATAATACCAACCCCATATCAATTCTGTAATACGCCCAAATAAACACAGGTCCGAAATATTTACTTTTTAAAAATTTAATGACAATTCCAATACCTTCTGTTGATACGCGGTATAAACTTCTATCCCTGTTTCTATTTTACTTGCACATTTGTGAGGTTACTCCTTGATAAAAGCTTTTAATCAGTGAAAATTCTACGGTAAATAAAATGTCGTCCTGCCGTACTTTTGGTGTGTTTGCTTTTAATTACTTTACTGTATGCTTAGCAAATACTTCTGGGTTAGTAGTATAGAGCGATCATTACTAGCCACATTTATAGACATATGGTCAAAATTACGAAAAATAATGAAGTGACAACAGGATGAACCTCCAGGAGTTACTACCTGGAACTCTCGCTTCAACAGAAATTCGGAAACAATGGCAATTTTAAAATAAATCAACAAGAATATCTCTACACTTCAGGAAAGGAATGAGCGATATCGTCAACGTAGTATTGCACCAATTTTCCATTGAGAGTAGAAAAAACACGTCTCTAGACTGAGATTTCCGGAGATTCGGTACGCTGTCATCCGTCTGTTTCCTGTCACAGTACTTTGCGCGTGCCTGTGAGTTTCACCCGTAAAAAATCCTGCTGTCAGCACAAGTCGTACCTCCCACAAATCTCTCCATCTTGTTGCTGGTGGAAGTGCATTACTATTTCGGTTTGCGATCGGTAAATTATCACCGAACAAAATGTACCTGGTTTCCGTTAGCACATTCATTGGCATTCAATCACTTTGACTAAAACCTAAGACATACCTTTGTCTTGTTTAAAGACCAAGTGCGAATAGTGTTTTGAAGAAAAGAAATTACATGAAATAGAAGCCAAGAATTTTTAATGAATAATGATTATTTGCAAAGCAATTATAATTTCCAATGTTAAAACAATTAATACAAACGAAAATCAAGTAGAACAATGCAAAAAGATTGCGAAGGCTGTTTTACACCTGAAAATCTTTCGAAAACAAGTGAAAACCAGACATGGATGTAGCAGAAGGATGTGTACTAATATTGCGTTTTGTAAAAGAAAAACAATGGTAGCTGTTGTCTTTATGTCCTAAAATAAAAATTTATTTTCATTTATTATTCAGCATATTATATCTCGAATTATTTCGTGTGTATATTTTTAATGACCTCAGATTTCTCTGGAAATCATAAATCAAGGAATAATTTTTTTCAAATTGTGTACCATAATTATTTTCTTTATTAAATTATTAAAAATTGTTGAAAAATTCGTTAAAAAAATTGTCTTGAAGTTTTGTTCCTTTTCAATGTTATTGCTATTAATTTCTAATAGATTTATTTAAAATTCAAGACATTAAAGTATTAATACATATTTTAACACTAATAACAGCTGGACCTTGAATATTAGGCCTGCCTTACTTAATTTTATCTTTAATATAATACACGGAATTTCTCCTTTAAAATTAATTGAATAAATACGAAATTTATGCTTGTTAATGTTGATTTTATGCAAAATAAATAATTGTTTTGTTTTTTCTGGATAAAATAGTCTAGCTTGAAAATTGTCTTTCAATACTGAAAAATAAAATAATTTGTCCTCTTGATAACAAAAACATAAGATTTTCATAGAGAAAATATGATAATTTGGCTTAAAAGGCACAAACCTACTGTTTAGCAGTTATTCGTTTAAAATCAATACAAATATCATGGTTCGCTCGTGTAATCCATTCAAATATAAATAAATGTAATAAAATTTGTTTCCTATTCTTAATGTTGCTATGGAACGTTGTAATTGATTGCATTAAGAAAAATAATTTTGCACTAAATTCAATCGGATCGACTGTCTATTCTGTGTAATATTTTCGCATATTTTAACCCCAAATAATAATTTTTAAAAACAATTTTAAAAGTTTGTTTTTTTTTGTTTTTTTTTTCTGAAACGTGGTTCATAATTCCAGTTGTGAGGTTGTGTCATGTTTAGTCACGTCTTTATATTATCGTGGCATCTAAAAGCTATTGTATGGGGCGATACAAAATTACGTAATAGGCAGAGTTTTCCTGGATACATCAACAAAGATATAAAAGTACATGGTTGGTGCCTGGTAATAATTTTACTGAATCTATGCACCTAAACGTACAGCCGTAGCCAAAAGTTTTGCATTACCATAGAATTTTATGATGTTTCTTGACACAGTCAAATTAAACCTGCTGAATTTGCACAATTGTGTTACTTTATATCGTACTGAACTGCATATGTTTTTTTGTTTTGTTTTCCACATACTTAATGGTAAATGGACCAAAGTTGTGACATTTTACCGTTTGAAAACTAACATTTAAACAGCTGATTTCCGGAAAAAACCTTATAAATCATGGCGACAAGTGTGACTCATATGAAGGGATTGATAAAGCAGACATTTTAGAATTGGTCGAGATTACAGTGTCAAGCTTTATGAGCATAGATTTAAAGATAGATTTTGTTACTGCTATTTCTAGGGTGGTACAAAACTTTTGGCCCCGGCTGTACAAAACTTTCCGGGTTGTAGTTTGCTGCCCGTTCGATTGGTAGTTCTTCTATTTCATAGTATTACTCCACTGGTCTTCCCAAGAGATAGCGAAGCAACCTAGCGCGCTTTTGGTTCAGCTGTTTTGCAAAATCTCAGCGGTTCTGGAAACAGCGCTGCTTCGTCTACTCCAACAGATCCGTCTGTCTTGATTGTATTTTCGACATTTTATGAGGCTATGTTCAACAGTTTCCGCCACATTGTAATCGAGACAAGTCTTTGAATTGGCCACGAGGGAATGATTAGTACTCTACCTGTAGATCCCCGGGTAATTTGTAAAACTTACGTAGTACAAATAGGTCCGAGAGCCCCCTATTCTGGAACACCATCTGCACTCTGACCAGCCAAACCGAATCCCACTTCTAACCCTGACTACATCTCCGGGTTGTTCAGGTGGACAGCCATTAAGAAAGAAAAAAAAGATGAATTATCGATTTTCTCTTTAGTTTCCTAGCTCATCAGAAGTGGCTGAACGATGACATCAATAATATCGAGATACACGTGAGTGACGAGTGATGGGGAAGCTTTTCTTGTTTTTTTATAGTGAAGTATCTCCCATTTAACAAAAACACTTCTGGGCGCAGTGTAATATTAATATGCGACTGGTGATAAAACGGTAAACTTTATAAAAAATTGAAAAATATCGTACAAAATAAGAAACCACATGTAGGGATAATCGAACGTATAAAAAGGAGAATATTTAACGAGAGAAAATAGAAAGTAGAATTTGAAGACAAATGTTTTAATAACAAAAAAGTATAGTGAAAAATGTGGTGCAGTCGTTGACTTTTGGGAGATTTTCATTCTAATAATCCGTAATGACAGTTTTTTTTTGTTTTTTTTAGATTTACAATAACATTAAAACACACACGCACACGCACACACACACACTACTAACACAGAAACTACAAAAAATTTCATAGAATCAAGTCATAATTATTATTTTAATTTTAAATTTGAATAATCATGTATAAGTTACGGATGTCGGTAAAACTGATTTTAAATAATCGGTAGATTTTATAAAAAATAAATTTTTATAAATAACATAAAAACGTTAAGTGTGATTTTAAGTTTATTGTTTTGTTGTTTCTTAATTTTGGCTGCATCTGTATACTGAGATTAAATACTGAAGCTGGACTGTCCTGACTATGCACGCTAGTATTTGAACCAATCTCTAGTGTTACGCTGCCAAGTCACGAGTTTTCATATTTCTCGTGATTCCAAGTTTGAAATTTCTTCATTTTCGAGTGAACACTGATTATGTCATATCATATGGCCAGCGAGCAATAGAAAGCAAAGGTACGCACCAATATCATAATGAAGACTAATTGACTTCTGTCTCTACTCAAAGAGCGGCAGATGGTTTTCTTATAATGAAATAAAGCGTTCCGCGATGTTCTTTCAAATAATTTAGTTAATAATAGTTTTAAAATATAACTTTAGTTAATAATAGAGAAACAATCGATCTTTAGCAATATTGTTTTGATCCTTCTTTAGTTATTTTTGTTACTTCGAAAGTTTATGATTAATGTCGCAGTTTAATTAACTGTATGAAATGTAGTAATTTATTAAAGCACACATCTATCTAATAGCGGTGAATCAAGATCTAGAAAATTACAAAAAGGGAGTTTCTTACGGAAATTTTGCTCAACTTTAAAGTAAATGTAGTCAAAGAGAAAATATCTAATCAGCACATGGATCCGCAGCTCCAAGCCTGTAATATAAGTAGATAATGTAATTATAAGTAGCTCAGCTAAAGTTGTTAACTGCTAAAAGGCAAAATAGCTATCAAGAATGTACTAATTTCATTTTTATGTAAACTGAATAATAGTTGCACTTGAGTTTCTTTAATTAAAAAGTTATAGCTAACACTAGGATGGAGCAACGCCAAAAGTGTAATAAATGCACTGTTCATTTTATAAATTATATTTTATTTCGAGTTACAGAACTTTGAATTTAAAATGCTTGGACGCCTTTATCCCAACAATGTAGAGGGTACGATATTCAACGTTTTAAAAACAAAATTAATGTTTTTATGATGGAGGGAAATGTCACTCCGCTTTAAAAATATCTTTGATTTTTTCTTTATCACATCAGGTAAGAGCCAAAGGCGTGGCTCTAAATAGTCAAACAGAAGTTTCAAAAACACTGCTAGGTAATATTACAAAATCTAAATGAAAAACAAGCGCATCTTACTTTTTTATCTTTAAAGCGGAACATTAGATGAAATAACATAAATTGTGCATTCTACGCAACAAAACCTTCAAATTTATTATTATTATTAAAGAATTAAAATCACGTATTTAATTTTAAGTAGTAGCATCCGCACATTTTAGCTACCTTTTGTGCTCTGTCCGTCAGCATGACAGTTCTTTCAGCTACACTGTCAAATATTAAAACAACTGGTACTGAAATCAGTGCCGATTTTTGGTCTTGTTCCGCCAGGGATTTATCGCATTAGTAAATGCTAGTTAATAAGTATGTCAACCGATATCGTCGTTTTCAGACTGTTCTGCTGTCAGTCGACCTATGGACAAAGTACGTCTCGGTGTGTCAGTACTAATGGTATTCCAATTTGTCATCACTACTCAATAAGTATTCGCGCTAGAGCGGTGATAAACACCGCTCTGCTTTGCGGCGATTCTTTCCTTTTTAACACGAGAGGACAGTTATGGTAGCCGTGGATTTCAAGCTGTCGAGAGCTCAGTATCTTGGACGGTATGTCGCACTTCTAGTTTTGTGACCAATGGTTTTCGAAGTTCAGTCAATCGCACGACAAAACAACGCTACAACCTTCAAATACCGCTACAAACTAATAAAACTAACCATCTTGATTTCAACTATTGCATGACTTTTTAGTAACACAGATGTAGACGAAAACAGAGTTTCTTTTGAGCTTAGAACGTTAAATTTTTTGTTTCGATAGGTTTTCAGGCTGCAACGAGGCACTTAATTCTTTCGAGATGCTGTCGCAGTGTACAGCTGTAGTAAAGCCCGAGTCTGGACAGAATTCAATTGACACTTAAACGTAAGTGCCTATGGTTGCTTATAAGAGCAAAAATATCTGTCTTTATGTCTTAGAATCGATCGAATAACTTCATAGCTCATGTACAATTTATATACGGATATGACAGGGCGAGAAGCGTTGAGAGCTTACACACGACTTCCGGGTTTGGAACGTGTTTAGCAAACTTGATCTAGAATTGAGCAGAAATTTGATCACATAACCTCTGGCATGACGTCAGTGGTGTCTTTATAAGACAAACAAATACTGGTCACCATCAGGTCTCGAGAGAAACTATAAAAACAACAAAAACAAAAAGACATTATTTCCTTAATACTAAAATCCGTTAACGGTTTTCAAATATCTCAGTAAAGTCTCCCCTCAAAGATCTATTCACCGAGCTTGATAATTTTAATTGCCCCAGACGTTCCGAACAGTTTTACATCTGTGTAAACTTGAAAATGAGAAAGTACACCGGTTTTCAAAGTTTGGTGAAAGAAAGCTTGTTTAGGCGCGATAACAAAATCGCAATAGCGCATCAATCGCAAGCAGCCTGGGTCAAAATAAAACGCCAACACAAGTTTCACGCTTACCATTACGAGTTAACAGCGCATTGGTTAATAAACGAAAGTTCTCAGCAGGAGCGTGGTTGGGGAAGCTGGAGCGACTCTGAGATCTGTCAGCATCTCTAAATACTTTATTTAAACTCAATCTGTTTTAAAATTCGATGCGATTTGAATAGATCGCGGAAGGGATTTTAGGAAGGGATCAGTGCATCCTTGGAGACACATTAAATCTACCATTCCGGTGCGATGAGACCTCGCTAATGGTCTCGTTGTAGCCAGGAATTATACAGAGATTGAAAGCCCGTTCCCCAGCGAGTTACGATCCAGTTTAATCATGTATCGGCGAGTATGCTTCCATTTTCCTCTCTGCAAATTTTTTCCGCTTCATCGTATAAGTAGGATTACATACAAGAAGCTTCGATATTTATATACATATATTTTTTTCTCTCCTTTTTAATGTTTCACCTATAATGGGGTTTCTAAGTAATCCGACGAGAAGTGCGTTCATCGCATCGCACAATCAGAAAGAACAAGAAAATGTAAAGAAAACAGCACATATTCGGATTTTTTAAAAAAAAACAAACACTTTATTATCAAGGGCATAGTAAAAAAGCAGTTCAATTTTATAATTTGCTTTACCAACGTCCAAAAAACCCTTTCTCATCTGGTGACGCATACTACCATAGATTGCATTCAGACAAACTAAAGTTCACTTTCTAGAAAGCCGGCTCTAACATCTTCACCGATATATATACCGGCCAAAAAAAGTCCTCTTTATTTCATTTTTAATGCCCGACATAAAAACTGTCTTCCTGTGGCTCCCACATACTTTTACGTAAATGTCATCTAAGTACTTACTGACAGAGAACAGGTGGGCGGTCATATCGGCAAGTTAAGGTGATTGATCGGATTTAAACTACAAGCATAAACGTGTCGTCGTTTTATTTGGTCGCTTAATAGGCTGTCATCTGTTGTAACTTCTCTTGCAGTTAATAGCCATAAAATGAAGAATTCAAATTCACACGGTGCGAAAATCTTGTAAACGACCCTGACATAAGACATCGAGCAAGGTAAATAAAGGTTGTCCGGTATATTTTGTTGTGAAAATTTCCCAGGTTATTTCTCAGTACTTACATACCAGTTTATATTCAGTTAGTTTTCTAAGTTAAAATTCAAAATAAAATCAAGATAGCAGAAATTTTCGGTTATTTAAAAAAGTCTATTAAGTTATCTGTTTATTTAATCTTTGAGACCGATTTGTCTTAGGTTGTTTCCCCACAGAACTCACTGCAGCATCTGTAACTGAGTTTTACCTTTTGTCATGAATAGAGTTATTTGTTGTGTATGTGAGTTTTCAGTATCCTCGACTTAGATTGTTTCCAAAAGACGAAAGCAGCCGAGACCAGCGGAAAAAACAATTTATTTTCACTTGCTTTAGGAATAAAGTTCAATGAAATTTTAAATTTAACCTGCCGCTTAAGGAACATGAAATATTCTCTTTTGTGGTTTGGAAAAAATTGCTGGCGTGGGAGGATACACCAGTTTTAAAATCATGTTGACAAATATTTCTCTGCCCTCACCAATATACCTCACACGAATCATCATAGCTTCAGACCTGTTTTAGCCGTTAAACTAAATAAATCAAAAAAGAACTCTATTATTATTTCATTATATAAATACTGAATTATGGCTAGAATAAAAGGACATAGCAACGGTTATTATATACCGAATTATAAAACACGAGATTCAGCTAAAAAATAATCAACAAAAAATTAGATTATTATTTCTTTAAAGCCCGTGATTGAAAACTATTAAATACAACTTATCAAGAGAAGATGCCAAACTTATGTCATGATAGCATTGAGTCTTTTATCAGACAGTTCAGATACGTGGTGATTTGTCGTTCGAAAATTTTTACATTTCCGAGGGCTTCAGATAAATGATAATAATCCACACTGAACAAAATGTCATCTTTACTTCATCTTTAACGAGAGGCATGATAAACCAAAACACCGTTTTCAAGACACTCAAAGATGATCTGTTCTTTGTTTATATTATATCTTGTTTTTATAATGCTTGTGATAACTTTCTCTGTTAACTTTTTTTTCTTCTGGATCCTCTTCCTGGTCTGGTAGTTGGCTTATAGACACTTCTCAATCACCATCAGAAACTCATCCGTATCAGACATTTCGTCGTATTTTTGGAGAAAGGGATCCGTACACCGAGGGCAGTTGCTGACATTGGATATCTGACAGTCCTTTCCTGTGTGCCTTATGATCAAGGAAAGTATAGCCCAATCCCAGTCGTTTGACCATCACATTAAACATCATGGAAAACTGTGTAGCATTCATGCTCTGTTTAGAAAATCGCCTAGCTGAATTATACATTTTTTTTTCGAGAAGACCTGGATTTTCCTGATCTTGGACCACAGTTTTGCTCTTACATATATTTTTGATGTAGGGCTTGCAGGAGGACGACTACAGAAATGTGGTGCCTCTGTGACTTCGCTGGTCAGAAAATCCAAACCCCAAAATGTGCACGAAAATATTTCTCACTTAAAATTATTTACACAAAAAGAAGCCTGTTGGAGTTCTGAAAACATAAATATTATATAAGATAACCAACCTCTGTTAGTTGGTGTGATACATAGAGTGAGTCTTTGAAAGATTTTAATGTTTGTGATAGTTAATTTACATTAGATACGTTATTATTTTTTAAAAATTTTAAAAAACAGGAAGCGCTCGTAGAATGCTCTCAGGAAAAACGGTATCGATTACCTCCCTTCATGAGTATACCCCAGTTCATGTTATCGATTTACACAATGAAGTTTGGTTTATTTAAATTTTCTGAAGACTTGCTGTTAAGGCTGCTTCTACAAGTTTCCAAAAAGAGACAAAGAAATCCGCATCAACACAGCATTTACGTTGTCATGGTATCGCTGTTATCCATCACCACCGGAAATTCAGACCGTTTACTTCCCCTTTCATGTAATACTATTTTAGATTAAGCACTGTTGAAACTTCTGTCGATTTATAGTTTAAACGATCTCTAGTATTGATTTTTTTGTTTGATTCAATATTTTCACTATTCTATTACCAATATTAGCAGTCCAAAACCATTATCCCTCCCATTTAACATTTTTATTTTAAAAATTCCACAGATCTTTCCATAAAATGTTTACTCATTCATTTATTTATTTTATATTTGCTAGTTGTTGTTGTTTTGCGCGAAATTCCCAAGAGGACAGGAGTTTAGAAAAAGATATGTCAAACGATCGGCATCCCATTCCAGTTTGTACCCACACCACACATTTCCTAGTATTAATGCCTTCTGCAAACAAATCTGACAGCTCTATATTGGCTACCATCGACGGTTATCCATCGCAATTCACCCACAGCACGCCAGTGTAATGATATGAAGTCTCGGCAGAATCTGAATAAGCAGAGCAAATTTCGTGAGTAGATTCCAAACAACAGTTATTCCGTGAGAAAAAAATAATCTGTGATACCGTCATCTCGCAATTTTGTTTGCAAATATTAATGTTGGCCAGAGCCGCTTTCTGTCAGTTTTCTCCTAGCTGTGCAATCTAATCATTTACTCTTCAGCCAATAAGAAAGGTTCGTTTATAATTGTTCTTTGAAGTGATTTCCAAATTCGTGTCTGCGCCACTTAAAGGAATATAAGATGTGGCTTCGACACAGTAAAATGGAAACTAAAAGGTTTTCTTTACACAGACAATTCCACATCTCTCTTAGTTTTACCTGTAAAGGTTGACTCGGTTCAGAAACATATCATTTTTGTCGAAATGACTCGAATATTTTCGAGAGAATTCCATAACCAAAGAACTAGTCAAGATTACTAGATAATAGCTATAAAAAAAACACTAAATAAATCAACTAAACTGCGAGTTATGATCCGGGTAATCATTTTAGACCGACTAGTTTTCTTCGTGTCTGAGAGAAGGGCTGCACAGCCGAGGAGGCATCAAAGAGTTGTCTTCTCGTTACTTTTGGCCGAAATAGTAGTAGTGGCGGGAGACCAGTTACTTTCAAGACGGGAAATGATTTAAGTGTCGCCAGAATAGTAAACGAACCTATCCAAAGTCCCAGTTAGAACTCTTCATTTCCAAATTTTGGTAGAAACCGGATTCTTTACATGCCAAAGTTCTCCGTAACCCAATCCGGGGTTTGATAGAACCATTCTTCTTGCTACAATAAAAGGAATATCTTTAACCGATCACAGAATAGAGAGAATTGAGACAGCTGGCTGATGCAAACAGCACAGCACCGACAGAATGACCAGTCCGCATGGACCACATGAGATATGCCATCACAACTGTCACTGGATCGTTTATGAAAAACAACTTTTCTGTAGCAATATCACGAGTTAAAAAATACTAATTTCCGTTGTTGTTTTAACTTTCAGATAGTTACAGTTAAAAGCTGGGGGTTTTTTGTTACTGAATGTTTAAAACGCTTAAATGAAAATTAATAGTTCTGTAAGACACTTTAAACTAAATCTAGTCAATTTTGTCCACCATTAAACGACGTAATCTAAAAATTCAAAATATAAAGAATTAATTTACTACGTAACTAAAAGCATTGATACAATAACTCGCCCGTATAATTAATTTCAATGGGTCTTTACTGTATATAAGCTGTAAACACATTTTTAAAAGTATATGAAGCATTATAGTTCTGTGGAATAAAGCACATAATTTTGAATGTTCCACAATTGTGCTCTGTCCTCACTGATTTTCTACTCTCAATTGAAAACGTGTCAAAAGACAAGATGGAGATTTTCTAAGTAAACATATCAGAATATTTAAATGATCTAACATTTTATGAATAATTTTGGGTTTAAAACAAATTCTCAAGTAGTAGTAAACATTGATAAAGCCACGTGAATGTTATTCAAATCAAGAGGCAATGGTAAAAATATCAAGGAGAGACATCACTGCGAGTCATGTCAACATATTCAAACAAACAACAAAAATTTCTCTACTACACACAGACAATCAATAGTTTTAATAAAAAATATCGACTTTATAAGTTGCTGAATTTAACGTATGCGAATGCAAAAAGAAAAATGAAAGAAATGTTATAGATTAAAAAGAGAAGATACATTAAATTTAAAGGATCTTTTTTGTTTAAAGTCTTGTTGTTTTTTTTTCCTTTCATGATGAACCAAGCTGCTAAGTACTTTTTAAAATCTTGTAAGAGACATAGTAGATTTCATCGCCTGTTTGGCGCGTGCGAGGACTTAATTTGAGAAAGAGCCAACCCTTCGTTTCCGATGTGTTTTAAAGTCTCAGTGTTCAGCTTGAGCTACCCTGGAGAATTGTAACCATTGACTAATCGGCAATCAGACGCCATGATTCAACATGGTTTGGATAGTACGGTTATTAATTGGTTCTCTTTTCTACAACGAATACTTCTAGACTCCGGCTGCATCACTTATGATTTCTCCGTATTATTCCTTCCCACGAGGTAATGGTGGCAAAAAAGGGTTAACAGATGATTTGTACTATCTGCATTAACAAAGAATCAATTAACCTTCAAATCATAGATAATATTTTTTTGGTTAAAATATTTGTTATAATAAAATATAAAAATTATTAAAATTGGCGTAGTTCTTCGCCGAAGAATTGCAAGCAAATGCAAGAAAAAATATTGAAGTATGAACAAAAAGAAATAAACATGGTGTAGCCAATCCCGTTTATAAAACTCAAAGATCCGCATATAATTCTTTCACTTTACCGATCTAAAGATATACACAAAAGTTTATTATTTTAAAATAGTGATCCTCATATTTGGGTCATCCTGGTGACAAGCTTGGATCAATTTGATTAAGATACTTTTCTGCCTGATTCCTTACCACTTTGCCTTAGAGTTATTTCCCATTCTTCATTAAACAAGCTGCAAAACATTTCGTCAGTTTTGGTGTATCGACACAAATTTCAAAAGTTGTCCAAACATAGAAAGACCGAGTCATGACGCGATAATCCATCAAGCCAAGATAACGAGTTGATACAGTAGTTATTTACAATATTATTAGATCCGACGTTTTCATGTTGCAGATTGGCTTTAAAATTTTTGGATTCGTTAAAAAAGGGGGGAATTATCGGCACTTTACCTAACTAAATAGGGCTTTGGAGTCAGGAAGTGGTGAGCAGAAGTAATCAATTTACCTGTTCTTCCATTGCAAAGAGTTAACTAAATTGTTTTCTAAAGCAAATGTTTATCTTAGATTGTCTTTATCGCCTTCTTTCATGGTGGCAAATAATTGGGAATTATTCATGCACTGATGAGTTAATGCTCTGGCAAACAGTTGGTCTCCATCTGTCATATTTACGTTTTGTGTATATATATATATGCCTTTAAATACCTGCTGAAAGAAGGAAGAAACCCAGAGGAATCAAAGAGTATTTTCTAAGTCTGTGGTGTCATTATTCAAGACTACTATTTGCCGAATGGCATATTTTACGGCTCAGCCCGTTATCGATACCATCCACATAAATCAGATATGATCCCTGGTCCAATGCATGAAATTACTCAATTACCTACGGCGTTCCTTTATTACAAGGTCGCGCATATATAGGTATTTTGGCCTTGCTAATTTACTCGAGTATAAATCTAACAATAACGGTAGTCTTAAAATTCGGACCGGCTACGTCGATACGAAGATCACTATAATCATACATAACAGCGCTGTCGCAAACTATGTGCAACTATTGATTTACTTGAGGTTTGTAATTTCTCTGGTCCCGGTGACATCCAGACGAGGAGACGTTAGCAGCTGAGCGAGGTTATCTGCCTCCAGTTTTACATGCTTCAAAACGTCCTTGGTTTTATGCGTTATCGAATTATTACACGTGAAAAAGTAATTCCACAGGAAATTAAGTGAATCTATAAGTGGAAATAGCGATGTGTCGAAGATGTGCGCTAACCGTAAGAAGCTGGTGCTGAATTTAAAACAAATCGCTCTCAAAACGTTCGCAGGTGAGAGAGCGTGCAGTCCAGTGTACATCAGCGATCCGTTAAAAAGCCAGAACATAACAGTACCTATACAGTGCAGTGAAAATATCCGAAATATTATTCAATATTCGAAATCAATAGTAACACTACCTTTGACGCATAATCACAAAGGCGTGCCGAGTAAGTTCCAACAAATTAACTGATATGATTAACAATTACGGAGGCACAGGGATGAAGCTGGTCAGCTAGAAAGACATGAGTTCGAATCCCTCTCGAGACCGCCTCCGTTTGGCCAAGATTTTCGCTTTTCTTCGCCAGCCGATCCTGGGTTTTCTCCGGATTCTCCAATTTCTCTCTACGTCCAAAAAATACAGTATTGGTAGGGTTTAGCGTATACACGCGACGGAGGTTCCGCTGGTAACGCTCAATATTCGCCAACCGTACCAAGCTAACCTTCTTGGTCACCTGCACCTGCTCAACGGAATGTTACTGGTGAAGTGTTACCAGCAAAGAGTAAGTTCTTTAGTAAGCTTCATGGCGAGGTAATGGTTAGCCTCCAACCAACCTTCAACTAACGTATAAATTGTGCTGGTGGAAATGATGCGTTAGTTTTCAAAATTAGGCGAAAAAGTCTCAATAATAAGTTTTAGATTAACAGACTGACAACAATTTTAAAATCCTTTTATTTCGACCTTCAGCAGTCTCATTTAGTTCTCTTACTCCTCTGCAATGCCTACCTGAAGGGAGAGAATATAACAAGCTAACATAAAGAAGATGCACATTCCATCGCTTCTAGATCGCTCCCAATTTTATTTTTCCTTGTTAATTGAAACAGACAATCGCTAAAAGCTAACAAAAGCAAAAGCAAAATGGAGTCCCTAAATCTGTTAAATCTAATTTATGTTCTGTTAGCAAACAACAAGAGGAAAGGACAATGTCGATCGCAGCATTAGCAATTACCGGTATCTTTATGATAAAAGCAACCGCCCTGCTATAACGTCAGTCTTGGATTTTTTGGAATAAAGTCAACGACAGTGCTTGAAGAAAACAATTAAAACCTTGCGGTCGGAATGGAGGTTGAAATAATGGTCAGCGTGTATTCCGCTAAGACCGTCGCAACCTGGCTTTCTAATAGCGACGCAAGTGCGTGGAATGGACGTACTGTTGTAACCTTAAAGAATAGATATCCGAACGCGTTCAGAACATAGTCACTTCCCGAAATTATGGGCCCCAAAGACCATTTTGGCAAAATTACTTCGCAAGATATTTTTTTTTTAAAAGACGTTTGAGTTGCAAGGTTTTACAAACTGAAAGTAGAGATAATCGGAGAAATGTCTTCACGTGGCAAAAACACATGAGACGAGGGAAAATCTATTTTTATCTTGGTTTAGAGTAAAAAATGGGATGCGTTGTTTGGAATTGGAAAACTGTTTTGGGACACTGATCTACGACAGAATTACAGGTTTTCTTTTTTTTTAATGAACAGCAGTGTTCTCCTTTTGCCTTTATATAATGTGTTGCTAACAGTTTCTTATATAAATGCTTAATTTGAAACTGACACTTCAGAAATTCAACTTTCTTTTTACTAAAAGAAAATAGAGGCGGAATTTAGTTTTACCTGGAATAACTTCACGTTAATTCAATATTTTAAACAAAATTATGTTTTTATTTCGAAAATTTTTTTAAAAAAAAATGAATATTCAGATATTTATGTATTTATCTCGGAGGAATTTAAGTGTAAGAGCTAAAGTGAAAGTAGACAGCGAAGCTTTGTTAGTTTGTGGCGATAAGTCTCAATGATAGTCCACGTATTTAATTAGTAAGGAGAAAGAAAGTAACAAAAGTTTTTCTTTGTTTTTTTTTTTACTTTTTTTAGAGACCGGTTGCTCCATGAAGCTTCAGTCAATCTCGAAGGAAGCTTTTATTTTCTATTTTCAAGGTACGGCTGTTGGTATCGGTGAATGGTAACGAGGTGGGAAGGTAATGAGACGACAAACAACATCTGTATATTGTCCTGTCTGTCTTGGTTTGGAAATTGCTATCAAAATGTTTTTGGAACATTGAACAGCACCTGAGATAAGCATTATAATGAAAAATCAAGCACGTAGAGAACCACACATTTGTGTTGGATTTCCCATTTCAATCAAAGGTTACTTTAATTCATGTGCACCTGTCTGTACAGATATCTGGAGCTTCAGTGTCTTGTTAACCCGGTTTCTCCCAAATTCAGGAAGGAGATGCGCGACTAGTACAGTACTATTGAGGTTATCATCAGGTCCACTGGCTGACATCTGCACAGCTAGACGAATATCGGATTTACCTACGCCTTTCGCACTTTCTTCTAAGGCGCGGAAATTTCGAATTTTCTAAGGGAATAGTAACATTTACACCGTAATTCAGCTGGCTGAAACACGACCAATATTTCTCTCACCATCAGTAAAAGGTCACGAGATCATTGTACACGGAAAAGCTTTTATGAATGGCTTCAGGGCCAAACATTTCCTTTCCCAAACCAAATAAAATTATAAAATATAAATATTTATATTTAAAAAAATAAGCCGTCAATTTGTTTTATTCTTTTTAATTGTTAAGAATTTTCAGTTCCGAAACGAAACCTACATAATATCCTTCGTAAAATCGTCAGAGGTTGTTTTTTGTCCATGTAAATTAAAATTTTTCAGACGATTTATTGGTGCGGTATGAACGCTGTGGCATAAAGAGAAATTAATATTCTAACTGATGCTAGCCACATATATACGTGTGTGTGTGTGAAATAAGAATCCGGCGGAGGTGTTTTGTGTCTGCTACCCTACAGAGACATTACGCGGGTCTTAGCGGCCGCATTCTCCTCTCCCGAAGTTTTGTTAATGGCGATATATTATATCAATGGAGGAACGGAGTTCGGTGTGGAAGAAAATCGTTACGGCAGCCGGCCTAGTTCTTACCGCAGACCTGCCAGAGATCTACGCGCTAGGAGAGAGAAAGGGGAGGGGGCATCGCAGGAACGGAGTAGTAGACTGCGGGAATGAATGTAGGTTAGGAGAGAACGGCGTGAGCCGTTTTAAACGAAAATGCCCAGAAAACTTACACGGGCATGTGGCTCGGTTTAGACCCGTCGCAGTGGCTCAAACCCGGCTCAGATAGATACATCAGTAAAGAGCTTGGCAATGGTTCCTGGCAAAGGTTACGTGCTCAGAATATAAACGGCCACATCTGTCTGCGAGTATGAACAAAAACCTTAAGTGTTATTGGGATAAGAGAATGAATGTTTGACTATCTGTTTAATCTCTCCTCTCTCTCTCCTATTGCTTTATCCCTCTAATCAGAATCCATCTCTAAAGCTTTACTAACTAATCACAGAACCAGTAACAATTATTCTAATTATTACATTGCAGTGGCGTTAAATATGACGAGAAGCTTCAATGACAATTTTTATAAGGCAACGAATTTTTCTCTTTCATCACCGACCGTCCATAAGAGCTTCGGAGATTTTCGTGAGAGTGAAGGACATTATTCAGCTGGAAAACAAGTTGTAGCATCTTTTAATAATAAACGTGTTCTAGACTGGCGCAGATATGAGACGTCAGCCTTGATTTGGTCTTAATGACTGAGGTGACCAATTTTTGAATAACCGGATGAAAAAAAGTTTAATTCAGTTGACGCAAACATCCACTAAATGATAACGAAATAGGAGATTTATTTGTTCATTCATTCATTTTTTATCGATAGTAAATAAGACTTTAAAGTAGAAAGTGGTAATCCACAAAGCAGTATACACGTCCAGATTAATGTAAAAGCACCCAGTCCTTTTTTTAATATCCTGCATGAAACTAAGTCCAGAAGAAGATGAAGACACAAATACCATCAAGAAATCCGACTACTATCGGTAAGCATTTAAACTAGAAAGAATCGTGTTCAAAGCAATTTATGCGGTCAGATTAAGGGTAAAATGTCAACATTTCCAACGCAAAGCAAAACCTTGGCAACTAAAACGTGCAGCTGTCATCAAAAAAATTTCAAATAAGAGAAGAGTTGTCTTCCCATGCAAGACAGGAAAACCGATATTCGAAAAATATCAGTCCACACTGTATTGTGGAAAATAACGTCTCATTCGAAAAATCTGTTTCTGTAAACAGCAACTTTAATAAAGTCTACTAGCTGAATGTCTCTACAACTAATACAGTGTCGTCTCTCTACCCATTAAGGTCAGCAGTTATACCATCTGTCAGCACAATAGTCTGACAGATCGAGTCTAAATCACACGTCCCAACAAAACCTAAAATACATATAGTTCATGACGTATCTTTTATACGCCATCCCATAATTTCTAACGGACTTTATACAGTATAGTAAACACCAGTGTATGACTTTTAAATTTACTGTAAGAAAACGTGAGCAGATTACATTTGCTTTAAACTAGTAACTAGGGACCTGAAGGTTTTAATTTTACGAAGACCATTACTATAAATCGATATTGGCAGCGATTTTAAAATAAGCCTAGCCGAGCTGATCATTACGGTATCCATCGCCATTTTTTTCTGTTTGGTTTCAGGAGTTAGATGTATTTGCTCTTTCAGGTTGTGAGATGAAAATGTTCAGCATCGTGTCAAATTTGAGAGATTGATACACCATAAAACTGCGAGCTGACAAAGTAAAGAACCTGCAGCGAGTTAGACAGTAAATTATATCTGCTCATTAAAGTTGATAGAATAGTGTTAAGGGGGGTCTTGAATTTGTGACAAAATTCTATCAAAAATCAATTGAAATTATCAAATTTCAAAGTGCAAAGGAATCATGCAAGTATGAGTCTGTGCGTGTTTTCTTTGGTGATAAGAAACAGTAATGAAGTGATATTTTTGGTCATAGTTTTTATATTAATATAAAGAAAATCTTTAGTGTAGCAGAGAAAGACGATCACAGAGCTTAATCAAATGATGGATTGCCCCCACTTCAGCTGGTTGTCAAATTCTAGTTTTGGAATCCTTCTATGTCGGCAAATACCATTTGAAACACCCTGACAACCAAAACCTATTTATATAAACTGCGTGAACACCGGGTGGCAATGCAAACGGTGTAAACAATTTTTAGCAACAGCTGGAGGTAAAATCGATATATTAGATGCAAACCAAACGATTTTTTGAAGGTCTGAATGACCACTGAAAATTTAATTCAATATATTAGCCAGTGTAAAACAGAAATCATGCAATTTCGCTTTAACAGGCTTATATAAAGATTTATTAGGCTCGAAAACTTACTGCTGTATTGCATATACTTCTTAAAGAAACCAGTGTCTATCACTGGGATGCCCATATTACAGTTGAATTTTTTCCTGAATTCGCATTATATAGACGTCGATAAAGTCCAAATTTCCAAAGTACAAAACCTGCATACAATGCTTATATTAAACAACCATCTAAATTATTAAAGTTCAGTTGTCATATTCGCATAAATTTTTTAATTCAAACTTGAGAATACTAAACCGATTTTAAAACGTATCACTAGATTCCGAACCGTGTAAAATGTGAACATTACTCGTTGGAGGATTTTTTGTGCAAACAAATGTTTCTTTTGTGTTCATTAAAAAAATATATTATATTTATTAAAACTTTTGAAAACTATAACACTTAACAAAACAATTTGCCAAATGTAGTGATGGTCATTACAGACATTGGTACCTGCGTCATCTGCTGTTTTTCAGAAAAGATGTTGCATGGCGACGTCTCATAAAGTCTATGTCTGCCCTGTACCGGTAGAGGGCGGTTCGGGGCTGTTTTAAAAAAACTTGACGGTAAACCTGGCTCCCAAACACAACCTAAGCATGCTCCGTCAGAGCAATATCCGGAGACATTGTTGGCCAAGGCAGGTTAGCGATTTGCTGTTTTTGAAGGATCTCTGCTGCTGAAGGTTCGTTGGGCCTGAAACTGAAAAAAAAATTGCACTTTCTTTTCTTTTTAAATATATGACATCTTTATAGGACTGGATTCACTGGACCATTCGTGCCCGTGACATCAAATTTCCGCTGCCCATTCGATTCATCTTGTTTAGTCAAAAAGTTTGCTTGATGTTCATTCTTGCGGAGTCACGTCCTTACTCACTCATTGATGACACTGAACGTCAGCACAGTCAGGTATTTTTCTGATGTCGCTGCACCTATTTATGCCTCAAAACAAGATGACAGGGAGAAAATGGCCCGTTTTACAGACGATTTTCAGGCAACTATTCTCGCGTAGGCGACTGCACACAATATCTGGGGGCACTAGACCGTGTCTAGCTTGAATTTCTTCCGCCATACTTTCACGGGCACCAGTGGGTTTCGGGACAGTGGCTGTCCCTCATATTTGTCCGACATGAGGCGATTTCGAACCTGCCCCGAGGTGAATAATGGTGCTGTGGTCCAAGTTTAGCCATCTTGTAATTCGCCGCTTGACACGTCCTTACAGCAATTTCCCCATTAAGATCGTCGTCTAGTCGGGGCATTGCCGCTCAAAGCCACTTGGTGAACACACTTGGCACGACCCGGCAGCCTTTTCTCAAATCAGGTTCTCTAAAATGCCAATAGCTTCTTTATAGAATGGCTACAAGCAGCACCTGAAAACTGTGAATGGCTTAAATGATTTTTTTCCCTTCTTTCTTCAGGTAGACTGTAGAATATCACTCATCATGTCACGTGCAAGTTTCGCTGAAATGGCGCCACCTGGGCGTTCGTGCGATGACTCGGTACGTATCGGTCCTCAAGCAAAGGCAGTCACACGAATTCTTCGTGGTTTTTAATAATTGCCACCAACCTAGACTAATAAGTGGCCAAAATCGCTGACCACTGTTTCGTCTGTGGCTAGGAGTGATGCAATCATGATTAATAACAATAACGGATGCAGCTACTACCTGAGAACAATTACCTTTTATCCACACGGACAAAAGGCAATATGGGGGCGTTTGTGTGAGAGCTGTTGCACAACTATTTACAGTCGCCTTGGTCTCTGTAGGCGTCGCATGATCCGTGAATTCTTTGTCAACCAAAAGATCGGGTCATGTGCCAATTCTACTGCTTCAAGAGCTACATTTAGCTCCTTATCTCTGAGTGTTTCTTATCTGAAAATGCCCTGACACTATCAGCTAATCTAATTTGCATAACAGGGGCCAACGTGAGTATTAAATTTATCAAAAATAAACACACGAAGTTAATAAGCATCGAGAATATGGCGCTTCGGTGACGAGTTGCTGATGGGGAGCGGGAGCCAGAAACAGGCAGACAGGCTTGATTGCTTTTGCCAGAGATACCGTCACCCTAACCGATACTTACCACATTTGGCTCTACATAACCGAATTACCATATACCTTTCGATCTGGAGCAAATTGCAGCAGGACCGAGGAAAAGGTGACCACGCTGTGGAAGTCCGCTGCACACTCGATAATTTATACACGTCTAACACCAGCACAACAAAGGGCGAAATCCGAGGGTGCTAGCTCGCATTGCATGCTGGAAATTACCAGTCTGGAACCGAGGTCTGATGATCGCTTACGTGTTTGACGAGAAGCAATTCAACGCCTCGTTGCTGACTGTGATTTGTTAGGAAGAGGTTGTTTTGGGGGTTGGCATTATTCTGTTCTGGAAAACTGTACGAAGTCACAATAATTGTTATTTCACCTGAATGATGATAAAGCCAGAGCCAGTCGTGAACCACTTTTCAGTGGGAAAGTACCAAAAGTCTTTTATAGCCCTGTTTGTCCCATTTAACTAAACATTGTAGAACGTCTAGGGTGAATTCTCTCAGCATATTAGTAGATATCGATCACCCGCCTGACATCATTCTCAAAAAGGTCTCCCCCTGGAGAGAATAGTGGGAGGCACTGCCACACGAATACCTGGTTGAGTGTCATACACAGGTGCAATGCTATATTGCCAGCTTGAGACGGCCATACACACATGCCAGTGAATTCGTGAGACTTCAAAATTGTAGATGACGACTATTCGCTTTTGCATACAAATGTCCAGATTTTATGTGTAAAATGATCTACATAAGAAACTTTCTAATTACGTACAAATGTTTTATCCTCAACAAATTTGTATATTTTATCACATTGTCCCTGTATTTTTTGTTTTGATTAATGTATTTGCTCATAACAATTTTTTGTTTTCTAAATCATCGATTGTAAAGCTGTTTTTGATATCACTTACTCTTGTAGGCTGGACGATTCCTAATTAGTTTTATTGTCAAGTGTAAGCTTGAAATAATCAGATATCTTTAAATAAAAACTTAAAATTCATTTACCTGACATGAACATTAGCTTCATTTTCAGCGTTTAAGAAAAAATTAACAGTGTTATTATTAATCTCCATCAGAGTTTTAATGGAAACCAGAGAAGAATCAAAACTTTTATAATTGTTCCGTTGGAAATAAATTAAGAATTTTTTTAACGCCGCAATCTTTCGCTCTTAGATCTGTAAATGAAGAGTGGTTATCATAGTACAGCTTCCTTTGATTTGAGGAAGAATGATTCAGACAGCTAACAACAATTTCTGATTCGAATTTCTTAAAGGATTTCAATTTGATTTTAACCTGAGCTATCTAGGAGCTGCATTTCATATGACATATTGCATCAAGAGAGTTAAAATTCTCATAATTTCCCAAATTAAAATAAACAATTATCCTCTTCTTCCAGTGTTTGTTTTCTTTTTTCCTTTTTTGTTTCAGAAAGATGTATTCGAAAGTTTAATCTTTTATAATTTTAAATTCGCATTATAAGGAAAGAGGAAAGTTTATTCACAAACAATTCATAAAAATTCTTCGATGGCATATAAGTTGCTTCGTTCCAACATTTTTTTGTTTACCTTTTAGAGAGAGAGAGAGATGGAGAGAGAGAGAGAGAGAGAGAGAGAGAGAGAGAGAGAGAGAGAGAGAGAGAGAGAGAGAGAGAGAGAGAGAGAGAGAGAGAGAGAGAGAGAGAGAGATGGAGAGATGGAGAGAGAGAGATGAGAGAGAGAGAGAGATAGAGATGGAGAGAGAGAGAGAGAGATGGAGAGAGAGAGAGAGATGGAGAGAGAGATTGAGGAGAGCGAGAGAGGCTGACAGGGGCGCACAGACCCCGACCCCAACGGACCATGACAGTTCGCCCGTTTTTTACGGTCTTCGGAAGCTGCTACAACTAACATAATAATAAATCGGTGATCAAATCACATTGGCATAAGACAGTGGAGTAGCAGATGGAATTAGTTCTCCGATGGAATTTCTCCAGAAAACTGTGCAACTTTAGTAGGCTGCAAATCGATGGCAAACAGATCGGTTTCGACTGCCGCTTCCAAATTGCTCAGGACTTCTTTAGCCGTTCATCGGACTTCGATTACAGGACGGCGCGAGCCGCCATATCGTAACGCGCGTGCTGCAGAGCAATTATTTATAATGCTTTAAAAGTCAGTACAGGTCATCTGTTGTTTCTGAGGTTTCCTTTTGGTAAACTATTGTAAATATCCTCATTAATGATTATCATCAAACCCACGGCTTTCCTGCATCGTATATCAAGAGAAGACATATTCGCCTGCCTGAGCTACCGTGAGGTGGGATAAGGTACACAAGCCACCGGTGGGTGATTCGATCGCTTTGAAGTAAAATCCTAACCACCTGGGATACTGTTAAGCCTACAGTCATCAAATTGCATGCAGGCTCAGGATTTTAAATTTCATTATAGCATACGCAGAATAAGCAACGGGCAAGTAATCTGCGTCAAGTTCCATGAAGCTATCCGAGGTTGAAGTTTCGTAAGTGTTGGCGAACGATCTTGCCAACAAACCAAGCTGTCTGTGCAACCACGTCGACTGGCCAATTCGGCCCACTACGTAACTTCCTGGGTGCCATAGAATTGTTCTAAAGCCAGCAAAACTGTTTTGGTTTGATCAAGTAACAATAACAACCATGCCCATTCTATAATTATAACCAAAAAATGGGTTTAAAAACTACAATGTTTTGCTTCTTAATATTTCTTTCAGTAACCTTTGATTTTAATGACTGCTTTCATGGGATTGCTTCAACTTAAGTGAAGTTCTTCCAACTCATTAATTTGCTAATTTTTCTTTATTTCCTTGGTTATATTTCAATATATTTTTTCTCTTCACTGTCCATATGACCTAGGTTGGATTTAAATCAGAAGAATTCCCAGGCCTGTCTTAAAACCAATAAATTGCATTGAATTCGAATTGAGAAAATAAATTTTTCTGACACAGTACCTTATCTTGTTAAAACCAAAAGTTAGCATCAGTAAAGAGTTTTTTAAAATTATTATATAAAATCTATTTTTAAATGTTTAAAATACTAATATTTCTTCACTAATGTTCCTATTGACAGGGTTACCAAATTGCATTTGCCATTATCAGAGAATCAGATCCAAATTAAGCAGTTTGTGGATGCTTCTGAGTTGGTAAAACACATTGATTCAAATCTTTCCCCTGATTTTCTTCTGACTCTAAAAGCATAATGATTTTATCGAAAAATGTTCATGGAGCTTTCATATGCAAATATCATCTTTTCCCAATCTTTCACTTACAAATTTGTGCATTTCTTACAAAACTAAAATCTCTTTTGTCTTTGTTTGGCAGAAAGTCATATTTTTAACTAGTGTGTGTGACTTCAAGCCTATTGTTAACAAATATCTTCTGACAGGCCCAATGCGATATTTTTTGGCAATACTTTCCACCAATTATCTAGCTAATGTACCACTTGGGGCAATCCTATCATTTTCCTAAAACCTTGCCAAAACTCATTCTTCCCTTGGTGACAGTTTTTTTTTTCCTTTTCTGATCGACCTCTTTCTGAGGGGAAAAGTGTCCAGTTTCCTTAATCATACCATTAATCCTGCCAACAGTGGAAGATGAAGGCTTTCAAGAATTTCAGACTAAATACGTAGCAATCTCCTGTTTATCGTGATCACTTGTAAACTATCCACGCATATTTTCATTTGCAGAAAAATTACCTCAAGAATGAGTGTGTGGGGGTTTACTTATATATACAAGAGTTACTTTTAAATTCCTAAAAATCTCCAGAATTACTTAGATTTAAAAAGTTGCTACAGTTTCCATAACATAACAGGAAAATCAGGAATCATCTAAAATATAATAGGAAATTCCAGAATAGTTTTGTTGATAAGGTCCTTTTAATTATTACTGCAAATAACACTTATTCATATTTAAACTCCTATTTCCCACGAATCTGGAGAAGGTTTTGAATTTCGGATCAAATGAATAAAAAAAGAAGCTTCATTGTTGGACAAATTTTGCACAATTAGACTGAAAGCTCTAACGTATTAGTAAACCTTGAAAATTACTGAGTGGGCAAAATTAATTAGCCACCGCAGTGCAAGTCAGATTATCTCTGTCTCGATTTTCCTGTACTACGTGATTAAAATTTCTTCATGCTGACGTTTCGACACAAATTTTTTTCATCGTCAGACGTTTACCGGTGTTGACGCGGGTACCGTGAGGCGTTGAAAGATGTCGTTTATCAAGCTATATAAAATGACGAAATAAACAGATATTCTTTATGTTCATCAACGCCTAATCTCTTCACACAAGTCGATGTAAACAAAGCAGATCGAATGAGAGCTGTGGTTCACGTGATCTCTAAAATGGTGGAATGATCTCAGAGGAGCTTATTTATCCATATGGAGTCATATCTATTTCGGGCCAATATCTGAATCTTTTTCCTCAATGCATACACGACGGGGGGAGTCTGACAATAGCAGTCGCTATAGTAGATTATGCATGAGTGTCGCAGTGTTCGCGCAGTAAATTAACGAAATGCTAGTCCAAGGAATTCGAATCCCGGTCAGGAGGAGCTCAGTTTGGCTTAGCTCTATGGCATGATTTTTTCTTGCTTTTCCGAACTAGCCGGCCGCTACCCCAGACAAAATGGAAAAGTTCCAGTAGGTACTTCCTGCGGTATGCGGGCCCCTAACTACCTTTTCCCGCTTAGTTCGAGAAACTGACACCAGGGGTTTGCAGGCTCGAAGAAGTGACTGCTGCGCATGTATAGTAGCAGCAAGATGCCTGTTGTTGGAAGATGCTGCACAAAAACGAAACGTCTGCTTAGCTAATAATGTTGTACAACGCATTAACCTTTGCACCGTTACCAGAAAAAGTGCAGATAATCTACAGATGTGCAGAATACATTTTTTAATGTTTCTTTTGTTTAGGCAAAAAAATTTCTTTTAACACACTACACCAAAAAATCAGCAGTCGAATCAGATATTATTAGCTTTTAATTCATCATTGACACTTTCAGGACTGGACTCTTTCTCGCGAAACGCATGGAGGCTGCCATCTTGGAAGGGAACGTATCATGACATCACACGCCCTCGAACCGAATGCGAAATAAAGATGGACTAAAGACGAAGAACATCGGCATTCGACTCAACTATACGACTGTGGAAACAGAATCAAAATGGCAAAAAATCTCCGTCATTCGATCTACTAAGTGGCTCCTCGTTCGTGCCAGAAGTGTTTACAATCTGTGTGGTAGGTCATATTTTATATCGCCCTTACACCAATCTGCCTAGAAGCTCTGACCTATTGTGTGTCGATCTGGCCGTATATTTAGTCAACACTCTCGCAATGCAGAATACGTGGGGTTGAAACCATTCAGATTTGGTCTTTACAAGGGTTAACATTGATGAGTCAGGTTATATTTTCCGCAGGTTCTTCAGCCTGACCTGTGCTGAGTGATACAGATTTGAATAGTAGGTGGTATACAGAGAGTTCAGACTCTCGCAGCTGGGGATCTAATTTCTCATCAGTATCTAGTGCGGGTTGTTTTACAAACCGATTCCTAGGACGACTTGGCATAATGACCATGAAATAATCCTTATTTATGAATAACGAAATATGAAATATTTTATCCCTGACAGAATAAATTGTTTATGATTTTTTTTCTTTTTTTTTTTTAATCAAGACTGTTTTCCTTAGAGAAGCAAGAAATGCTGTTGCTGAAGAATAAAGTTGCGCAATAATAACACCAGAGGGCGCAAGCAAACTAGGCGTATAGAAAGAACACAGAATGAGCAAAACGAAAAGGATAGTAATTAAATGAAGTCACCGCGTTTCAAAAAGCCGTCATTAGGGGGCGCGCAATCACGTAGGATGGTATTCAGTGAACCAACCCAGTGCATAAGTAATACATTGGGGGGGAGGGGAGTTCAGTAAATAAATTACGACACTTCAAGACAGATTTGGACTAAGTCAGCGCGAAGCAGAAGAAGAAAAAAAGAGATAATGAATAGCGATGTTTTACCGGGAAAATCCATGAAAGCAGACGATAACTTTGTTGCCAAACTTTTCGCGCAGTATTTTTAATCTAATCGCGGTTTTCTGGCGACGCAAGAAAACTAAAAGTGATTGGCTCCTGGGAATGGAGGATGGTCGGTCTAATGCCAGGTCTGTTTGCTGGTTTTGTTTCTTTTATAGACCGGCAGGTTCCGTAAATTCTGAAGCTTCTCAGGCTGGCTGGAATTAATGGGTGGGGTTAGTTAAAAGCCGTCGCAGATAAATTTGTAGAAGGGTTAAATATGACTTTTTGGTTTCTTATAGACATTCTGGTCAATTGGTGTAAACTTCAAAAGAAAATCTTGGTGTGGTGTTCCGTCTTTTGTTACTTCTGAATGCAACACAGACTCGTCTACTCTTCAGCTTCTGGCTGCCATCACTTTTGGCGCTTCCGCCTATAATGTGACGATATAACTCGAATTTAAATGGCTGAAATCCTTTTCAACAGTCGCCCTCTGTGGATTAATACGACCACAAATGTTCTACAATATCTATTTTTGAAAATTATTTCCGATGATTTATGACGCATAAAACAAACCACGTTTTTTCTTATTTGATGTTGTTTTTTGGGGGAGGTTGCATGATACTGCCTAAATTCAAATGGATGCAGGCAGATGGTAGTTGAAGCAGGGAGAGGTTCGCGGAACTGAAATGAACTAATACCACCGGGTAGTCTCACAATTCTAACAACGCTCAAGATCCCTCCTCTTCCAAGTGTACCGAGGTAGCTGGTTTGGTCACCGGTTCCCCGAATTTTCCTTCTAGCCTATTTCTGAGATATTGGAACGGCGGTCCGCAAAGAAAGCACCAGAGCAGCCTAATATACTAACCACCAGACTACCACGCCGCCTGTATATGCAACAAGATTTTAAATAATAGTTTATTTTTAAAAAATGAATAAAGGAATAATAATAATAAAATAATAATAATAATAATAATATAATAATAATAATAATAATAATAATAATAATAATAATAATAATAATAATAATAATAATAATAATAATAATAATAATAATAATAATTAATAATAATAATAATAATAATAATAATATAATAATAATAATAATATAATAACAACATCTTAAACATAAACGAGAAATTTCCTAATAAAAAATCAAACTGAAATTAGAAAAGAAAAGGATGAGGAGTTCAGAATATTAATAATTAGTTAAATGTACTTTAATTTAAATAACAATAAAAAGTAGCGGAACAAAAACAACTTAATGGAACTTGGTGAGAATGACTTCCGATCATTTGGAATAGTTTAAAATATCTGAGAGATCTATCAAGTTTTAAATAAAGGGTCTGGAATCACCAAACTGAACGCCGATTACAGACAAATCCCCGCTCTCTCCCTGACGCATTAGACGACATTCGCAGGTAACCAGATCGAAATGTTTCATACAGTTTACCACCGACAACATAAAAGAAACCCCCCCAGCAGTTATCACATTAAAGTACGAAGAAGACGATCTGACCGGGAGGAAAACAAATGCCCTAAAATTAATATTGGAGTGAGAGTACTCTATTCACGAGAGCTGTTTAGATAGAAGTTATTTGAATCGTAGAGTCTGAGGGCCCTAAATTTCTGTGTATATTTGCTGCTTCCTTTATTATTTAAATCAGCGCACTCAGCTGATACGACGCATCGCCGCACGTCTGACCTCCGCTTCACGATTTCTCTAACTTCCCTTTCACTTGTTAACGTAAACCGAGTTTAAATCCGAAAGTTGTCGACCTACTAAATCTGTGTGGCCGGGTTTTGGTTGGTTACTTTTTAATAGGATTTTTTTCCTTTACGTGTGAGAGCTATACAAACCAGCGGTGAGTGGAAACTTGTCTTCGCTTTTCTCTTAACAACTGCTCTAACAACCATCTGTGCGCGGCATCAAAGCTGAAGAGTAGATCGTTTCTGCTCGACTGCCGTATAAGTATGGTTGGCACACATTTGGTGACGGCGACCTTCTGCACTAGGGCTGTTTACACCAGTTATTCCCCTTGTAGCCTTACGTCACTAGGGCTGTTTATACCTGTTATTCCCCTTGTAACCTGTACGTCACTAGGGCTGTTTATACCTGTTATTCCCCTTGTAACCTGTACGTCACTAGGGCTGTTTATACCTGTTATTCCCCTTGTAGCCTGTACGTCACTAGGGCTGTTTACACCAGTTGTTCCCCTTTGTAACCTGTACGTCACTAGGGCTGTTTATACCTGTTATTCACCTTTAACCTGTACGTCACTAGGGCTGTTTATACCAGTTATTCCCCTTGTAGCCTGTACGTCACTAGGGCTGTTTACACCAGTTGTTCCCCTTGTAACCTGTACGTCACTAGGGCTGTTTATACCTGTTATTCCCCTTGTAGCCTGTACGTCACTAGGGCTGTTTATACCTGTTATTCCCCTTGTAGCCTTACGTCACTAGGGCTGTTTATACCTGTTATTCCCCTTGTAGCCTGTACGTCACTAGGACTGTTAAGAAGCCGCAGTGACGAGGCTCTATATGGAATTTACATCACGCTTTAGAATTCCTGTTCCTTAATTTCCCCACGAGACGAAGCATCTGCATCCATCTCATGGGTGGTATCTCTTAATGAAGATTACAAAAAAGCATATATAATAGAGAAAAAAATTAATAGAACATTTTTTTTTAATTTAAAAATATTCCGATCCCTTCTTTTTTTTTCCAACTTAAACATTTCATGACTTTGATTTATGTTGGTACCTTTTACAGCTCACGCTGAAGTCACAAACCCTGCTGTACACCGCGAGCACCAATACAACACCTACAGAAGTAGCTTTGAAAAAAAAGATGGTCACTAATTTGCCACATAGTATTATATTTCTATTCTAATTAGCTACTACACTTGTAAATATTTATATTTTATTGTATACGTGAAATATTAGAAACCATTTTTTTTTTTTTTAAATTAGCCTAAGTTTATCCGGCTCGGTATCAAATGACACTCGATATCCAAGCAATACCGAACTTCCAGAGTAGTTCACTGTCTGACGCATCAGTACGTCTTTCAGTCTGATTCATGCTGAGTGCCCCATCAAAGAGATCATATTCGACGCCGATCTTTTTTAGACAAAGACACGAAATTACACCGCTAATTGGAAATAATAAATGTATGATTTCCAAGTATATTAACTCCAGAAAATGGACCAATGAAAAAGAAGACGACTTACATGAGCTCCGTTTTCCACATTATGTCATTTCAAAGTCTTTTCAGACTCACGTGTACTTATTTTATTACAGAATTATGTGACGTCATACAAAGGAAAAAAAAAAACAAGCCAAAGACATAAATTAAGCCGGTTAGGAAGAGCGCCACCTGGACTGATAAGGTTATGCCACTAAGAGAACCTCTAGACAAACCGGTCACGGTCAAACTTAGTAAAATGCCAAAAGTTACACCGTAAAAAAATAAGAAAAATTGCTGCAATTCTGCAACGAATGTTATCACCCATAGCAAAATTCTTCGTGAAGGCAGTGGAAGCATAATTATTGTTCCAGTGTAAAACTTTGTTTTTTCCAATGTATATTTTATTCAAATTTCTGGAAGTTATTGAGAAGATTTTGTTTAGTGAATATTTCAAATAGACCGTTGTTTAATGACACAACTCAGAGTTAGACCTATGTGAAGGAACCTTACGTCGGGCATTATTTATAAGCAGAAATATGAAATAGCACGAGAATTTTATAGTCTCCAAAAAGATACGGCTTATGGATACATATTACCGTCACCGTGGATACCGCCTGATACGCTAGTGCATCTGCAGTCTCAATACCTCTGTTTACTATGCCGGATGTCACTCAGCCGCTGACTTGCCTTCTCATTCTGAGCGAACACCACACAGGAATTTTACCTTAAAGATGTGACAACTGTTAACGAATCTTCACGGGTTATTTTACGACATCGTTGTAAAGAGAATGTTGGTTTATTGGACCTGTTTGAAGAGGAGCTGATTCAAAGGTAACGGTGTTGCAGTGAGGTCCCAAACCTTCCGTTACTGTAAGAGCCCACGTCGGAGTTTCTAAAGGTTGGCAGTAGCAAAAGTCTTTCACGTAGCCCTTTTTATGGCCGCCATGACAGCAGATTTAGATGATAACTAGATACAAAAAAGTGCAACTTTGAATATATATTATTTACGTAAATGAAAAGCGTTAAATAATAATAATTATTATTTATTTTTTCTAAATCTGATATATTGCCAGATGGTTCCCAATGAAGAATAGTACAATACTAGAAAAATTTAATGAAACCTAACTTAATATTCACTGAAAAATCAGTATTAGTAGTGACACTAAGTTTGGTAATCATAATGAAAGAAACATCAAAAGAAACCACCCTTTAACAAATCGTAATAACTCATATTTAATAACCTTTACTCAAAAAGAATTATTATTCTTTCTTCTTTGTGCAATTGCATTTATAAATGCAGTTGGTGGAATATTCTTCCTTGTCTTTAACCATGTTCCATAATCCATTGGCATTGGATGGTCTCCCCTCTACTTCTTCTTGATCCATGTACCACCATATCTGCTCACTACTCTTCATGCCTAGATTTCGAGTTGGAAAACCCATCATATTCAGATTATCATCCGCTTCTTTGGATCGTTATCCTTTCATAAGATAAAATGTTAGCATATAAGTTACCAGAGAGATAATTAATAATCCTACTGTGACGTTTTCACATATATGAAAGAAAAAGTCTCAGCAGATTTTTTGAAAGGCGAAAAGACATTTCTCGCGATGGCAGCCATGTTTTTAAAAGCTAAGAACGGCGCAGGCATCTGAAGCAATGACTTCGGCGGTAATTGCAAGACGAAGCCAAGAATTAACCTTCACGAAACGTCTGTGCCGAGTATACACGCGCGCTCACTGAGCCGGACTGTACGCAGATAACAACAGGAGTCAGACCGTCAGTAAAGTGTTTGCCTTTCCGCTTAGTCTGACTATCTGTTAGCCTACAATGATCTAAAGGATACGTCTCGTAGAAAAGTCAACACAATAACAAAAGCAGCAGAACCAAAAGTCTGCCTCGAGCTGTTTTGTTACGAGCACCTGCTTTTCTTCAAAAACACAGTAATTACACTGCGTGTTATACTTATCTAACGAGTGGATGCATTTTAGGTAAAGGTAACTGATTGGGAATCTGTGCGTCAGCTAGATAGATTAGATTAGTATAATATAGTACAGTTAGGAGAGCTAGAAATAGATTTTATTCGGATTGTTTAACAGCTATGAGAGGCAGTAAAGTTCAGACGTGTATACGTTTTGTTCGAGCTGTCAGAAAATGAAAGTGAAAACAAAGTAACACTTGGTTAACTAACACTAGTGATGAGAAAAAAATGCTTTCTTAGACGAGACAAAAAAAAACAAATATTACATTTTCAAAAGCAATAACAAAACAATGATAAACTTTCCCAAGATTAGTTTTTGTATACAAATTTAAAATGTACAGATCGGATTTTTCAGAGATGTAGACAGTCATGGAAGTGTGTATACAAAATATGTATCCTATATCTTTCCAAGGCAAAGAAACTTTGCATATGCTACAAAATATTCTTCTTTTCATGTAGGAATATAGTTTATATACCAATATATTATTCTGTTACTGATCTGAAAGAAAGGCTTCTGATTTCTTGAGAAATTGTCAAAGTGCGAATCAGTCAAGAGTTTCTCAAGGGATTCTCAAAACACATACCAGGAAAACTCTACTAGAAACCCTCAGTTTCAACTGTGAGAGAAAACCTACGCGGCCAGTTGGCGATAAAGAACGAGAATAAATCAGACAAAGGAAGTAGTACGCCGAACTAAGCGGGATTCGAACTCGGCCCTCAATTATGATAGCCGAACCACCGTCCGCCGACATTGTCGATGTTAACCTTTTAAAGCCGCAGCCGGGGACAGGAAGACGTCAAAGGCAGAAGAAGATAGTGATAGCCCTCTGTTCCATTCAGAATAAAGACGCATGTGAAAAACACACCGTTAATAGAGATGATGAAGTTTATTAGTAATTAGCATTACTCCATTAGTTAAGACATTTTTGTTATAAAATAGCAATTCCGCCAAGCATTTCAAGGAAATTTCAATAAATCGGACCATCAGAGATTCAGCGACGCCCCAGCTGTTCTGTTAGGAAGACCATAAATAACTTCCTGTCGTGTGTTACTGTTGTGTGATTCGTATGGTTGGCATGGATTCTAAGCACATCATTTTACTCAAAATGCCAAAGATATTGAAAATCAAAAGTTGGAGGTCTCTGAAGTATGGCTGGCAAATTATTTGGTTAATCATTAATCTCATAATGATTTTGAAAAATTCCATTGAGTGATGATATAAGATAACACTGAACTTCATCGTTTCTTCAATTTTTTTTTCTTCATAACAAAGCGTATGTTCGATTTTTTAAAACCATAATCTCCGTTAAACAGTTGGACTACTTCAAGGCTGTGGTTTGTTGTGATTCATGATGAATTATGGGGAGAGAGAGAGAGGAGAGAGAGAGAGATGGAGATGGAGAGAGAGAGAGAGAGATGAGATGGAGAGAGAGAGAGAAGAGGGAGGGAGAGAGAGAGATGAAGATGGAGAGAGAGAGAGAGATGGAGATGGAGAGAGAGAGAGAGAGAGAGGGAGAGAGAGAAGATGGAGAAGGAAGAGAGAGAGATGGAGATGGAGAGAGAGAGAGGAGAGAGAGAGATCGATGGAGAATGGATTTAGAGAGAGAAAAGAGGAGAGACTGCTGTTTTAATTACACCATGGATGCCTTTCATATTTTAAATTTTTCCTTCTTCAAGGTTGACCTAGTAGTAATTTTAGAGATACTGTACGAATGATTTTTCAGGTTCATTACTCCCAGCTTGGCAGTAATCCATTAGAGAGCTTCTGTCCGTATTAAATCTAAAATAACCTCACCGAAATACCGGTAATAACGGAGAAATTCAGATGCGAGCTTCGTGATCAGAGAAATTACTATTGACAAATATGTCATTTCACAGCTTTTCCAACGGACAGTTTTATATCGAAAAATATTCTTTTAAAATCTATCGCAGAACAGAAGCTGGGAGCGCGCGAGCACATTCGCGGTGTGTGTGTGTGTGTGTGTGTGTGTGTGTGTGTGTGTGTGTGTGTGTGTGTGTGCTTAGTATCGGAGAATTGGAGACTTAAATATTCAATGCAGAATCAGTAGTATCACTATTAACAGTAATACCTTGTTTAGCATGGACAGTGACAAATGTGATTTAAAAAAAACAGTTTGCAATAAACAGTAATTACTAAATAGATTAAAGGGTGGAATACTAGAAACTAACATTTTAAAAGAAGTAAAAGGATAATGGTTATGTGATATACTTGATATCCAACCCAATATATGTGGATTCGAAACATTTTACTTGGAAGGTTGCCATGGTAACCTCGCGAGCCCAATGGCGATACGAAAGCAGGCCTGTCACATTCTTCTCCGGGGCTAATCAACTTTGAGTAATTCTGTTGTTGTTCTTTTTTCCAGTTTGAACGTAGTCGCTTGCTTCAGTGAAATATTTACATATTCTTTCGCTTGACTGATTTATTTTTTTTGCATTATCATAATTTTTTTTTTTTACAAATTGTACGAATCACAACATACGACTTATTCACCTCAGACTCAGACACGCGAGCTAATGCACACAACGAAGCTTTCCTTCGATGCTACCTTCTACTCCCTATATAGCCCGCACCGACCACATTCCGAGTGTGGCGGAATTTTTGGATAAAAAAGCAAAACCTAACAAAATATTTATATCACGACTTCCGAGAAGTGATAAATAACCGTAAAATATCATATTCTGGATAATACTTTGTCCGCTTACGCAGTAAGACGGAGCTGTCCCCTAGATACGGTTTTAGAGAGCAAACTTAAATAAACCGACTTCACGATCCGCTGCTCAAAAATCCCTTTAAAAATGTTCAAAGAAATATTTAGAGTTAATTTAAAAAAAAAACCTAGATAAATAAGCTACCTTACCAAAAGCATGTTTTTAAGGCATTCTTTCCTGAATTTTGTAAATATCTCCGGATTTCTTCCAGATAAAGCCATTCCAAATTGTAATACCATGGCTACTGAGATCTATTGTGTGGGAACTATTCTATTGTATGTAATACAGAAATAGTTCACCAACCCGTCATCAAACAAAGGCTTTGTCCTGTGACAAGAAACATCTCAAAGATCGATCATTTGTTTAACTTACATGTAATTTTGCCTACTTAATCTTATTCGCAGTTTTACATTATGTTCAGAGCAGCCGCTTTACTATACAAACAGACTTTGGAGCCGTGACAAAGCCTTCATAGACCATTCAACTTCTGTTTTAGGTCTTACTCTTTCGTTTTCCGACACAATTAATCCCATTGTATGTCCTTCTTTGCAAGTACACGACAAGTTCGGAAATTTCTCCGTCATTCTATTTCGATAAACGAAGTAGATGCAGTAATGTGTTCCAAGACTAATTTGCCTTGTCCCAGCCATATTCGATAACACTCTGTGCCAGCCAGTACTCCGAGCAAAATCTCTGATTAAAACAGCTTTTAGGGTGGCCATTAACTACTTGCCACAATCCAGTTGGTTATTCTGTCTCCCTAGGAGACGATACTACTGTATACTCTGGTTTGCAGAAATTTCCCTGCAAATGTCTATTTCCATTAAAATTTTGCAAGATTTTGTCTGTGCGTAGGCACGTGCTTGTGGGTGGGTGTGTCTTTGTGTGATCCTCTATGAAATTTTGGAAATTAATGTATTTCAGTCCAGTATTAGCTAAAACGTCTCGTGATGCTCCGCTGTATAGAATTATCTTATATATGGGGCAATGTTCGTTTACGTGGTTAAATCTCTAATCCAGTGTAAATGACTATTTTAAAATTCTCTCTTACCAGCTGAAATATAAGACCATCAGAAGCTGCGCGCCATCTACTGTGAAGTCGCCCGTTTCACTAATATTACATCTCTCTCTCTTTTCTGCGCTCATGCTGACGGAATAGAGTCGTTTTGTTTATCGTCTTCGACTTAATACTCAGAGATTTTATTTCTATATTCCAGCACCTAACCGTCCAAAGTTCTGAATGAGCTCCCCTCCTCCCCTCCCACCAGCTAATTCCTTGGGCTGATTTATTGAGGTGAAGATAATAGCTATCTGTACAAGAAAGGCAATAAATAAACACTATTCTTGGTCCGGACCCCTGTTTCGACCTCCGACGTCAAAGAACATTACAGCCATGTTTCCGTAGATACCAAGCAGATTACATTGGTACAGTCGGAGCCAGTCAGGAGTTACCAACGAAACCTCTAACGAGTACCCGGAAAACTCTACTAGAACTTTTTTTATTATTATTAGATGTGGGAGGAAACCAGGGTGTTCAAACAGTTGGTTAGTTAGGTAACCATGCCGTGAACAAGATACGCTAAATCTAGCCAGTGCCGATGGGGATTCGAACCCGTGACCTATCATTAGACTGCGGACCGACAGTAAATAAATATCCAGCTTATGTTAGAGTCGGATCTTCCGAAATATCCCCAACAAATTAAATGATCTTTCAATTCTTTTTTCCTTTTTTTTTCACTGACCGACTGAATAATTTATTTCCCATTTCCAGAAAACATTTATATTGGTCTCCAAGTCTCTGTAGATAGTAAAATCACATGATAGCGAGATGCCTGATAGCTTGTAGTCGATCGTTCCATATCACATCAACGAAACTTCCGTACACGGCCCTTTAAATGCTACATCAACCGTTACACACGAAAGGTAGAAATATAGCAAATATGTCAACTTTTGTTTCGTAGGCGCAATTTCAGAGATGTCAACATCTAAAAGTGTCTAAAAGAAACGTAAAATTGGCATTTAGATTCTCTTAAATCCTGGTGGCTATTATTTTAATGTAGTCCGTCTATACTGAACTCTCCAAATATAAACTTTAAACAGTTCTATGCAATTTCTCCTAATGTGTTTAGTTAGTTATGTTTTAAACAGAGCCCCTACTTCATCCTTTGCCGTTTTCTTTTTTTATTGTTGTAAAAATGGTTATTAATAAAATCTCGTTTTCTTACCCGCTTGTTGTCATGTAGTCTCGTGCTGCTGGTACTAGTGATTTGTAATGTTATTATTTTGCAGTTAAATTTCCACGTCTGCATTCTCAGCCCACGACAACAGCAAACTGCCACCAGCTACATCGCGCCTGACTGAAGTAGGATTTAATAAACATGTAAATGTTATCTGGAATGGAGCCTGACGATTCTTTCTTGTTTCTTTCCAACTTCTGTGGACAAGCTGCTACGGTCGAAGACATCTTTGAAGAGGCTGTCTCTCAACCGCGTGAAGGAAAATACATCTAACCGAATATTTCGCGCATTCATTAACAGCTGCATCCCATGAGACACGGAGAAAGAACCTACAATCGAATATTCTGTTTGGCTGAATTGCTGTATATGCCTTTTAAAAAAATAATAATTAGTCTATACTAAAAGCCGCGGATTCACCCTCCTCCTCGCCACTCCAACACACCCCACATCATGTCAGTCTCTCTACAGCAGAAAAACAAATTAACCTCAAGACTCTTGTGACAGATTACCTGGTATTGATTAGCTCTTGCTGAATCTACATTCTGTTTTTTTCTTGTTACCGGGAAATAAATCATTTATTTTGTACGACGATCTCTCAACTATTCATGACCTCGTATTGGTTTCTACCCTGTACGAAGATTAAACACATTACCAATTGCATAGAACACAGATGGTCTAAATAATGGGAAAATTCAACAAAAAATGCATACCGGACATTTGTCTGTGTGTCCTAAATAGAAAATGTAAGTACCAGTTACGTAGGTAAGCCACTTGTTTAGTGCCATCGATTATAATTGTTGCGGCAATCGGTCAGTGGCTCCTTGCTTGGATTGAAAAGTCATACTACTTGTAAATTGATTGGCTAACTTGGGAACATTTTTCGCTAAATACAGACTTTACAAAGCATCAGTCAAATAAGTACACAGATAAATAACGCTTCCGTTTTACATTTGGGAAATCCATCCAATAATTTTTAATTAATTCGGTCGACAGCCAATCAAAAAAGCATAGCTAACATCATAAAGGCCGTATTTAAATATCATGGCATCTGGAAAGATCATTGTTTTTTTACAAAGCTTATTCACTATACCAATGGCCGAGCCGTCTTAGCGTATAATCAATACCTCTATTTTTTTCAAGATCAGCAAATTAAGAGAAAGATAGAATATAATTAATTAGATATTCTCAAGTAAATACTTTGTTGACCGCCATTTAGTATTTTCAATTTATTTTGGAGTGAGGAGAAAAAGTACTACCCACAAAAACCATACGAAAGTCACACAGCAATAACGGCCAGTAAAACATCGTAAAATTCTATGCACAACTATGACGTATAACGATTTACAGTACTATGCATAACTATGACGCTTAACGGGCTAACTGGCAATATAACACAGTAGAGCGCTATGCACAACTATGACGTATAACGATTAATGTAACGATTTACAGTACTATGCACAACTATGACGTATAACGAGGTTACTTGTTTGAATTTTAGTATGGAAAATTTATATCAGTGATATTTAAATGTATTATATTTTGTTAAAGAATAAACTAAGTATTTATTTTCAAAAATGTTTTACTTTTAGTCTAGGTCATCGGTTATAACAATGTGCGAAAATGTACTCTTTTACAAAACAAAAACAAATACTCTTCTAATTACCGATTAAGCTATCTAAACATTAAAAGACTCCGGTGCTTGTTCCTCATGTTAACGAAATAAACTGATGCAAACATTTTCCATCTAGTTTAGATTACATCAAATAAGGAGGCCCTTTCAAGATGAAAAGGTTAATTTGGTTACATTTGTTGTCGGGTAGAATTCTCTAAATAATGAGGCATATACGTGTATAGCAGCTACACTGCCTCTTTATAAACAAAAAACAAGCAAATACGGCCTTGTTATTTAAATTATTTTATCGGATGTTGGTCAGCGATCAGATTCAGATTGGAAAGTCAGAGTTTTTAATCTCAGCGATTTGTTCTACATAGTATGGTACCCTTCCTCTCTAAACTGTCACACTGGTAGCATACTGTATATGTTTATTTGTATTTTTTGTGTAGTCGCCATTAATTTAGTGCTCCACACAGAGAGAGCTGAAACTCAGAAATGTATAAGATACATTCACAGTGCATTATTACAGAAGATATACAAAAATAAAATATTCGTGTTTGGTATGTGAGTCCTTCGCTCTACATGGAGCTTGACACTCTCTTCCTGTCCCCGTACATTTTACCGATGTATGGCCGAGAAATATTGCTCTAAATGTACTGTAGCAATTTCCACAATTCATCCAAAATGTTTGATTTTCTCATTAACCATATAGACGCATACAGCCTCGATAATGTTTATACGAGGGTTCTTTCTGTGCAGGCCAAGGCATCTTCGTGAATGTTCATCAGCCTATTTACACGCCGAATATTTTCTACCACGATGGCTGTATGCTTGGGTCACTGTCGTGTTGGGAGATGTCTTCTTGCGAGAATGGCACACGCGTCGCCTGTGGGTCGTCAATATATCTTTGGTTTTAAGCAAATCTTTGACAACTATGGCTGATATGCAGCCCAGCACTTTTATTGATCCACCTCCATGCTTTACTATAGCTGTTGTTCACTAACTGTTATACCATACTCCGGTCTCCTTTCAAACAAACTGCCATTGATTATTGCCAAACAGTTCAAACTTGGATCCAGCTGAAATTAATATCCGCACTCGCAGCCAGGTCATTCTCCTGATATCTATCGGCCCATTGTCTAGCATGTAGATAATTTACTCTGAGGTACTTAACATAACTTTCGGAGAGTTTGGGCTCTCTCCCTGGACCCTGTCTTTTGCCAGCACTACCAGTTGTATCTCTCTTCCTCAGAGTCTCGCAAACACCTCCTTCTGAAACGGAGTCGGGCTGCAATCTACCGGGTGGAGCCGCCTTCGCTACCTAAGACGTCGATTTCTACCCATTTGTCATGTGATACTTGATATTTCCTTCCCAGAAGCAATAATATTCAAAACGCTACAATTATAATACTTCCTGTACTTTTATAGTCCTTCAGCAGGTTTGGCAGTTTCTGAGTGCCTGCATCACAACCAATCAGTCTGTATATCAGACACGTGACTGCACTGTGGCGCATTTTGTATTTACACACAAGATATGATTTTGTTGTGTTATTTACATTTTATACCCAGATTTTTGTCAGTTTCCAATAACGCTGTATATTATATATATATATATCCTTTTAATCTGATATCTGCTCAACACGTACGCTTAATTTTTCGTGTTCGCAACCCATGAAAATAACGTTTAAATAATTTGTAATTTCACACTGCACCGCATCCAGACCAAAGATAATTTATTTGCTATTAACTGTGTTTATTGGCGCGACCCACATCAAAGGAATTAATGGCTCTGCCCCTCCGCCTGACGTCGATTAAAGGGACCTTGATTATATGTTTCCCCAAATCGGTTTATAATTTCTGTTGACACCGGGATCAACTATAATAAGAATTTACTCTCGTTGGAATTTCTCGGCCGTTTCTTCTTTTCATCCCCTCCTCCTTACCTCCTGGTCACGAATCAGACGAATTAATGGCGTCAGCAAGATAAGTGGGGGCGCCACCCACCTTTTTTATTTTCTTCTTCCGGTGAGGCCACTCGGTAACGAAAACGATATCTTTTCCCATAACCGCACAGTTGCTGGCTTTGAGGGGAACCAACCCAATCCGAACGTTTGCTCCGCCTTTGTTTTGAAAGACACCCCGATCGCCGCCCCGCCCCCTGCCGAGCCGGGGAATATCTTATGGTTTGTGGTTAACAGCCCTGGCCTAAACTAAAACGAAGAAGGCAGTTAAACTAACAACAGAAGAAAGTTTCTAGGGAGGTAATTTTCAATTCAGCTTTGTCTATTTTTCCAAACAATTTTCGACGCAAACATCCTTTCCGTTTTTCCAAAAACCCCTGGAATCCAGTTTCTTTCTAAATACCGATATATGATTACAGAGATTTTTAATATAAAGATATTATAGAGTTGTTATGATCATGGATGACGGACGATTAGATTTATACTGTAGCAAGATTGTCAAGAGTACAAACTTCTATTAATCTGCGTGACGCAGATCTCGACACATAAATCACATCAACCAGAGAAAAAACCCTAACCCTACGGTTTCGGTTTTCTGCATGCCAAACCTCAGATATCCCTTAATAAAAATCTTTAGACGTGGGAGGAAATCAAAGAGCCCGGAATGAAAAATATTGCAACACAATTAACACCAAATAATTCGCTAAACGTCTGGCCGTTTAATAAAACCAAATCTGATTTGATTTGGTTTTATGTACAAGAACGTAACTTAATTGATATTATATTTACCGGTAGGTGGCGCCAACAGACATTTATTGAAACCTTGAAAACTTAAACATTTCCTGATGAATGAACTTATGAGAATAAATTGCGTCGTTTTCATAACAAATAATTATTTATGAGTCTGTCCATTTTGGTAGATTTATGATTCTTGTGACAATGTCCATTTTTATTTTAATTAATTTCTATATACATATACATATTTACCTTATCGTAAGCTTCTCTAGATGAATCCTGTGTCGCTTTTCCTAACATTAGGTGAATTTTAGAAATACTTTCGCCGGAAGTGGCGACATCAAAATGGCGAAAGCAGGAAACGAAACCGTAGATAAATGACAAAAAAATAAAATACAATAACATTAGTTTGTTTTTTTTTTAAATTTTTTTCCATATCGTCGTCTGCTGCGTAAGATATGCTATTACGAGTCGTTGAGTTCGGTCTCCGAGTGGGATGAAATGAGTTATTTGGTCCGTAACAAGTTGCCACCATTTTCAGAAATTTAATTAAGTGAGCTGACCTGAAAACATTGTCTAAAATGTTCGACTCTTTAAATTATTATTTTTCAACCGTAACTATATTTTTGTAGTTATTATCAAGATAGCATGAAGTTAAGGGTGTGGTAAGTGTCCCCAAGTGTTCGAGAAACCAGATACCTAAAAGTCCCACCAGAAAAGAATGTAAATGATGGGAAAGTTGTCGGCCAAATCCTCTGCCGTCGTGAACGTTCGTCTACTTTGTCTGCTCCTCGCCCTACGACCAAGAAAGGTGAAGTACCCTGGACAATTCGAGAAACAGAATTGCTGATTTTGTAGTAGTTGTTGTTGTATTTGACTGGAAGGCATGTAAATCAGGTGCAATTATTCATACGCGATGCCTGAGGGTCTCGATTATCCGCAGATAGCATCTGACGCTTGGCATACACCGATAATAAGCTGTCACATCGACTTTCCTGATGGCCATTTTGTTTTTCAGCGGCTATATGGAAAAACTGTTGGGCAGCACTGCCTTCCAGCGCAATAGCCTCGGTTCTTGCTTGATGGTCAAAGACAGTGGCAGGTGAGGAAAGGTTATCAGCACCGAACAAACATAGGAACTCGCCGTCCTCTTCCCCTAGTGGCCATAGACAAAAGTAGCGTTTCCGTTTGAGAGACGGGGCCCCGTTACTCCGCATCAGACGTCGTGTGGCAGCAGGTGCTTTTTTTTCTTTTTCCACCAGAGCTATCACCGTTGGAAGCAATGACTGGCCAAACGGGTTTTATAAAACGGTCTCAGGATTTTTATAAGATGCAAATTTAAGGCGTAACCTCGAATCCGATATTAGTTACTCGCCGGGAATAATCTAAAAAACACCCCTCTATAAATCAATATTATATAGGCTAACCCTCTGCCTCCGGCACGATCGGCGAATACCTACTTTCCTCACTTTCAATTTTAATTATTATCGCAGAACTGCGTCATCGGCGGTCAACTATTCGTCGTCGTTCTACTAAACCTATGCAATATGGAAAGATTTACAGAAAGGTAGAGGGTCAGTTCAAGCACTTACCATCCATCACCTTATTAGTAGTAATTTAGCTGACTAATAAACCTGCGTATCGATTATCTTTTACCCTCGCCATCAACAGAGGTCAGTCCAACTTTTTTCGCAAGTGCTTTCTATTTTCGGATGACATAAGCAACCTGAGCTGCTGTCAGCAACCTTTCGAACATAAGAGACCAACTCGCGCCACCGCTCAATATTCTCGGAAGTAAACCTTAGCAATGGCGATGAGGAAAGATCGCCGATACGTGGTCTATAATTTACTCCATCTGCTACTAATAAAACAAACAAACTTTACACCCAACCCTCTGCTTTGTGTAAGTAGACTTTCCTAATTGTCTATAGACAGAAAGAAGTAATTTGTCCAGTGTTTTCTTGCAAACCGTTGGTATTAATTTTGTCGCTGATTTAAAAAACAAAAACAAAGAAAAAGCTTAAATATAAAGGAAAAACTGCAGTTACTTTGGCGTTGATGAATTTCGAATTACGCGGAGAATTGCTAAGCACACGCCGCCGTTTATTTCCAGGCAATTAGCCTTTGAAAATTGAAATCGCTGTGTTTAGAGCGCAAACAGTCACAAATATATTTATAAACTCCTAACCACCGTCGACATATGCCAATTAGTCACAAAGCCCAGCGCGGCGAGCAGGATGGGGCGGGTCTCCTCACTGTTGCCAGTTATGGAACATTTAGGGAGCGTTAGAAAATGGAATTGGTTTCGTGGAGCCACCGGAAGCATGAGTGCAGGTTTGCCCGAAAATTAATCCTCCCCCCTTCTCTCTTGGCGAGCTTGCAGCGCTCTTCGTCTCAAACTGGTGTTATGTTAATGACCGAAACTTCAGGCATATTATGCATCGTGCTCCGACACAAAACTACATCGCGGAGTATCTCTTTCCACGATCACTTGGTTTGCACAAAGCCGTCACACTGTCAAGTTGGTAAACACCGTGTCGGCTGTAAACAAAGAAAACTTATACCCCCCCCTTTTGCGTTTTCCTTTATTTCAAATTAGAAATACCAATTCTCGCAGACATGCAAGCTGTAAATTACAGTGCATATACTCAACCATTCGCGAGGCCTAATTCCTCAACTTCTACAGGAGGCGATATTACTGTAAAAAAGAAAAAAATCTGGAAAATGAAAATTAGAAAATTAAGAGATGTTTAGTCATTAAGTCGATTCGTAAAGCTAACGCTTCCCCGGGTAACTCTCGCGGTGCAGCGCGATGACAGAGAGATGAAGAACAACCACATAGTGCAGAAGACAGCCAGAAAACTGTTTTACCCCGGATGTCAATCGATTTTAGGTTGAGAAAGGTCGTAGAATCATCTCAAGTGTCAGGAGTCGCCGTGACTAGCCACGAATAGACTGACTGCAAAAGTTGTGATCTAACAGTGCAATGTCTCGACCATAACCTTTTTGTGTCCTCTCTCGGGAGGATTTTAAAACCAGCAACAAGTAAATCAACCATCTTGTTAAAATTAAAAAGAATAATATTTAATGTTTCTCAACAAATAAGTCTGAGAAAATTAATTTATTAATTTGAAACTTACACTCGCATCATTTTCCAGGAATGAAATACCTAGATCATATCCGAGTGAAACACATTACAAGCACTGATAGAGAGTAAATGTTTTTAACCACATTATGATAGGCTTTTGGTTCATAGGTATTAAAGAGGAACTAAATAAGTTTTTCTCTTGTGTTGGCTCAGCTTGAAAGGAAGCGACAAATAGTTATACAGTGGGTCCTAAAATAAGCACAACTAATGAGATATTTGCTTTGTTTCTTTAAAAACAGAGGCAGATCTTGTAAACAGCAGAATAATAAACACCAGTGCAGGATGATTAACTTCTTATCCAAAATTTTAATTAAAGACAAATTTTAAAATCCGCAGAGAAGAATTTATATTGTAATATTCAACAATAGATAAATATGGAAAACCATCATCAGGGTTCGTGGTCAGATCAAATCATTTCCATGATCAATATCGTTTCATTAACCTGGACCAAATTATGCTTTTTATCGTTTTTACGGTTCCCACTCTTCTTTGTAGGGTCATATTATTATTCCTTTCCCTCTTATAAAAATGTTGTACTCCTGTAACACACAGCATGTGCCTTCCATAGCCCTTTTATCACACCTTTATTGGAAATGAGCACCGCTGCCGTGTCCAGTGACGTGTGTACTCCCATGAATTTCCATGGCATTTTGCGGTTAAAGGACCAATTGTTTCCTCCTTCATCACGTTCTTCATCGCCATGAGACCCCACTCTGTTTTCAGATTTATTACTAGTAAAACTGTTTAGCAAAAATAACTACAGATAAGATAAATGTTTTATCACGTAACAGTAACTTAAGCTGCTTATTATTTGCTATTAATAAGTATTTCGCTTATAGCTTCTTTGATTGGTGGAATTCCTTTCTCCTTTGTACCTGATCTTAGTAAGTGTATCCTCTAAATGACTTATATGCTGCTCTATGTTTTGCACAGTTTTCCACTGTTTATTTGTTGTCTGTTTTTATATTATTCGCATATTTGCTTAGTAATGTCCGTCAGAAACGTTTGCTACTCAGTTCATCACGATGAGAATACTTCTTTACCTTGAAAATACCGTTTCATCAGGTGAGAATCTTCTTTACCTTGAAAATACCGTTTCATCAGGTGAGAATCTTCTTTACCTTGAAAATACCGTTTCATCAGGTGAGAATCTTCTTTACCTTGAAAATACTGTTTCAACAGGTGAAATATATTTCTTTGAATCGTTATCATGTAAACAAATTAAAATCTAAGCCTATACACATATTACTTCACTAATTCAGGTTGCTATGGAAATGTTTCTACTCTGTCACTGCTTTGGGGTTGAAAGCAACCTGGAAGTCCACCAACAGCGAAACTACAACAAAAACGTGCCATTATTTGCCACAAATGCACTCATCTTGCATTCCAACAATAATAAGACGTTTCGAAGAGTCTGGTCGAAAGACACGTCTGGCCAAACCCTCGAGTAATGGTGGCGTGTCGTCTCCTCCAATCAATCTAGATTTCATAAATTCGTGTATTGGAGGGAAACGCTCACACCTGTCGTAGGCCGAAACCTAACAAAAGCCTTCAACCACATAGTCTTCGGTCCATGGTCAAGCATGGAGACGGGCCATTTGGTATTCCACGAGCTTCATCTGGCAGCACGGTGGAACGAAAGAGCGAAATGGCGTTCGTCGGAGTTGTGCGCACTGCCTACGATCGTACCAACAAAGGATACCTCGACTTGATGCCATAGTCTTGTGGACCTGCATGCCACTGCACCTCTCATGCGACTACGGTCGGGAAAAAAAGGAATCAAAGCATTCAGTGCTTTCCCTGGGTAAGCCAAGGCTTTGATATGAAACCTGGGGAAGTATCTGTATCGTCAGCTGCCCATGAATATAATATAATTAAAAGAAGCTTTGTTTCTCATGCGGGAAAAAGAAAGTTATACGAGATTATTTCTCCGAAAATTTCATTGTCAACATCGTCCTATCTTTATGTATCATGAGCCGGGGAGCACAAACAGGTTCCTTAGTTATAGATACTAAGAGCTATAAGGTAACTTTTTCTGATACACTGTATATAACGTGAATTAAAAGATAAAGGACCAGGCTGGCCCCAAAATTTAAAAAATTAGAGTAATGAATATTTCTGACATTGTTATTTGTAGTGAATTCTAATGCTCAAATTTTGAGCAGCCAATATATCGGAGCTGACGAATATGAGGTAAATCCTATTTTGTCTTCGTTGTGGTTTTTGGAGTTTAACCGAAGTTAGTACATTAATCTATTGCGTACAATTTACCCAATAAAAATACAGATATTATATAAAATAAGTAAATGATTAATAAATATAATACGGTAAATCTAAATAATTGTTTAATAGGAACTTGAAACTGAATTTAAAATTTATACAAGTGTGTAAGGAGTACGATCAGTCAAATAAACTATACTTCTTGTGTGTATTCATGGCGACAAGTCCTTAACCCTTTTCTGCAAACTGAGCAAAATCTATCGGCAGGAAATCATACTTTCCTCTTTAGAAATTAATTTAACAAAGTCCTTTCCGAGCCCTGTAATGGCTGGGGACGTTTAAAGAGCTAAATAATTCTGAAAACTGTAAAATCCAGCAAACCCAAGAATCGTTTGGCCAATTACTTTTTCTCTGTTCTCGTCCACGTCTCGGCTTGGAAAGTGGTTCTGTTGTATCCTATCTAATGGCACTTTTCTTTTATTTCCCCGTAAGCAAAAACCTTAGAAAAGAATGTTAAAAAAGGAACCAACTAAACACGATCGTAAACAATCGACTTATAACATAACGGATCTCTTTCTTTAATTACTCTTCCTTTCAAAAGGTAGCACCCAAAGAAATACTTTAAGAAGCTCGTCGTGCAACAGAAGGAGGGAGAAGAAAGAAAACACTGAATATACGTGGGTATTATTGATTAGATTATAATTTCTATAAGATCTACAGAACGATTTTTCCATCTCGTTCGTGTTTGGCTCCTTTCGCCTGAGAATGATTTTGTAGGAACATCTAAATCTCAATTTTGTTTATCACGATACTCAGACACACGAACAATCTCGGCACTAAGACAAAGGCTTCCTGGACAACCGCTAATGGCGGAAGATAAATTTACTTAAGATATCAATAATCCGTCTTCCAGCAGTACTGGCGCTCTGCGATAAAATCCACTTAACCTAGATGGTTCGTGATCGAACGTTCTGAATCACAGGCGGCGTTGCTATCGCCTGGACAAGTCTAGCAGCTTCCAGAGGCTGAGAATAATATTATGGGTTGACACAAATTGTGCGTTGACGAAAATTAGCTCGAGCGCATGTTTAATTTTTAATGGCACCGTGGGAGGTGAGTGGAAGGGAACAGTCTGTCTGGTTCTTTCAGCCAACTCTTTTCCATGTCTTCTTTTTTTTAAAGGGGGCGCGTGGAAGCGGACACTGGTTGTCGCGGCTCAACAGACACCACCGTTTGTCTCCCCTGTTCTCCGCCATAATCCTTGGTTTGATTGTTTTATTGTTGTTTTCTTTCCTTTCTAGTGGAAGCTTTTATTTACCGGAGTTAAATGTGGCTGCGGTCTACTGGCTCTGGATCGATTTCCCGCAACGACCGAACACGCGAACTTCGTCGGCGGTTCTGTTCTTACCTTATTCACAGCACAGTCTGCTGCCCACCAGCCCCGTCTTCTCGACTATTGACTGGGAAATCGGCGGGGTCACGAGTGCAAGGCCGCATGATGGGACTTGGTACATTTTCACCTTACGGAAAACCCCCCCAAAAAACAACAACAACAACAACACTTCATTAAATCTGAATCTGGTGTAAATATTTTTCTTGTCGAAAATATTTTTTTCTGTTGAAATTCCGCGCGTTCTATGGATAGATCGCCGAACGAAACATCGAATCTAATAAGTCTGTATAGTTAAGTCAAATCCATCTTTACTAACAAAGATACATTTTACATCATAAATACTGACTCCATCGGGTGCCTGATTTGTATGTATACACACTGGCTGGGGGGCACCCGGCCCTGCAGGAGAAAGATGACTTTTGGCTAAGGTACCGCAGCTGAAAACCCTGTCTAGATTCTGAAGTACCTACAACTGAAATTTGGGGCCTCAAGGTGGTTCAGCCATGAAAGGGTAACAAACAAACACTTGAAAATATGTATTATATATATATATGTATGTGTTACAGATTAAACGTTAAGAAGCAACTATAAAAGGTTGTAAGAAATGTTTTTAATAAACATTTGTTAGTTAAATATGACAGATATATGAATTAATAAACAGGTGAGGATGTGTCTAAATTCAAACATGGCTCTCATCATAATAACCAACTTTTGCCATTACAGCAGCTTTATAGATTCTGTCGCATTCTGGCAAATGATTTATCAAAATAGTTTGCTGTAACTGAATTTCAAGAGTTACTAAGGCATAACAACTATAACTGTATTGTATTTTTCGGCATCATTTACTCCCTTCTCTGACAAGTTCAATAGGAGACATATCTGAGAGGATTGAGCTGGCCATTCGATGTTTTAAAAAACCCGTCATTGTTGTTCTTTGTCTTCTACTTATCGTCTAAATAAAGGCTTTCCTTCTGTCCCCAGCAGTCAAGATTTTGATTAATTTCGCCTAAATGAACCATTTTGCTTTATTTGCAACCCTAACTAGTGATTACGTCACAGCTAAAAATTATGTAGCCCAGCAAATGTAAGGAACCTTTTTACTGTAGTAAGAGACACTCTGGCTTTCTTCTAATGACATTAATCTCTTCTGTATTATCGGAGGCTTTAACTAATCTGTTCCGCTTGTTCAACAATAGTATGTATTAGCTCTCCACCTTAGATGTTTCTCCCTTATCCTACTCTTTTTTTTAAATCCATTTTTGGACTAAGTAGTCTCTTTCCTTTGTAGTGCATGATAAACACCTTTGCTAAATACGCTGTCTTTGCAGGTTCTCTTTCAATTACACCTACATTAGCACGTGTTCCCAAATTAACTTGCTTTCTTTTTTGCCATCCTGACCCCAAAGAATATCTATAAGGACGCTTATTTCAGCTGTGACTCCCTTGATGTTCCTGACAGGCTACTGGTGCAGCTTATGCACTGACAAAACATATGGCGATAAATAAATGGTTCATCTGTTATCTAGTCAGGTAATACCATTTGTCTTAAATTTAAATCTGGCTAATTCCAGGCCACTTCAGAAGTCTTATTGTTTTGGGACGAAAAGGGTAACTTTTATCATGAAAGGCCGTGTTTGAATGTGAATGCATCATGTGTTTGATTTTCGTTCTGAATTATGTATTATTTTATATGTGTCAAATTATTTTTTTTCATTTTTCCAAAATGGGTTTGCTTCTAAACTTTTAACCTGTATTGACACTTTTCTTGAGGATAAAAGATACAAAACAGAAATTGACGATTTCGATTAAATAAATATATGCGTATTTTAAAGTGACTTTTTATTTTGGAACAAAATTTCGAAATTGAAATTTTGATTATTTGCTTAAGTTGTGCATTAATGGGAAGAATTATTTAAACTTTCATGACATTAAGAGTATAATTAAGTCTGCGATTAACATCTTAGAGTAAAATTTTCTTGATGAAAGAGTATTTACAAAGGTAAAGAAGCGGATGGTGCTTTGAATAAACATAATTGGGAAAATAGGGACTGTGGCCCATCAAGAAGTCGGTGATCTCTGACACTGCGCAAAACAAATAAGGAAAAATTAGAAAAATATGCAGTAAAATGCAAAAAAATGTTCAGATAATGACATACAAAGGATTGATTAATATTGTTGTTACTCCTCCCAGTATCAGCAAACTTTAATGTACCGGCACTCGGAACACAACCGGGCGCGGAGGAAAGGGGTAGGTCAGTGCAAAAGGCTCGGAGGGCACATTAATAGTAACTGTTAACAACAGGGTGATGAAGACGTTTTTCTTTATTACGTGTTTGTTATTCTTTAACAGCTGGCGTTACTTGTGATTCGTCGATCAGTGTCTTTCATAGCTGGCAGTGCGAGTTTAGCTGCTCTGTTATATCTACATATAGTCGTCATGTTTTTAAGAGCATTGTATCTATATCACTTCTACGTATCTATACCTTGGGCAAGGACACTGTTGATGGTCTTTATCATTTATTTTTTGTTGTTTCAAACGCTAAAATAACATCAGTGCTTGGCAAAAAAAACAGAATAAAAGTCAAATCCTTCTAGAATTAATCACAAAATTACGACAATTCGCTGCCTTGCGCATCGATCTTGGACAGGAATTATGCATAGAACAAAGTTTCAAACCTAACAAAAGGAAAGAAAGTAGAGAAGACGAAGGCTCGTGCTAACTTGAGCGAAGGACTGCAACAAGTAAAACTAGACAAAGGTTGGGATTTTAGATTTGGAGTTGCATTAAGGAATAAAACATAAATCCCAATGTATGGTGGATGTAATAAATTGGTTTATTTTATGAAAATAACAGAAAAGAAAAAAAGACATAGCTTGAACGGGAGATGAAGAAATGGGGGGATCTTAAAACCAAAGTCCAAAGTCTGTAGCCCGAAGCACCTGCCTGCGTATATACCGTTATCCGCGTGAACCAATCTAAGTAAAGGAGATGGCAAGATAAATTAATTTGAACACCGAAGCATTTCTACATTTAAGTTTTAAAAGACTTAAAAACGCTAAATTGTGTATCCCACCTTTCCTTAGAGGCCGGACAGATCTCATGTGATTTAATTTGCTAAACAATTTTTAAAAAAAGTGTTCTTGCCGTTACATTGGTAAAACAGTCCATACTATCTAAAAGAGGATGGGGTCGTATCTCTCTACACGCGAGGAGTCAACTTTACTTAGTTCAGTACGCATGACGTCAGGGCTTTTAATCTCTTCGGTTTATTATTACGTTGATCGACGACGAATTTCAATTTTTAGTCTGAAAATTTACCGTCGCTCTATTCAAAGTTTTTGTTTCTTTTTTCCTGTTGTCATACTTTAAAAAAATAATTGTATTTACGGTTAAATTTAAATCTGTTGATGTCATATATTATATTTCTTTTAAGAAGACAAATGAAAGTAGACTCCCTATACCATATTCTCCCAGTCATTCTCATTTCTAGCGTTTTTTGTCACTCGAGTGATCTCATCTTACCACTTAAGCCCTACACGCTGGCATCCTACTGCAGTTAGATAGCATTCAGGAACCACTATGTAATCAATACACACGACTGTGTACATAGAAATAACTTCCAATCTCTAATTATCGGCGGTGGATTTTAAACATATACTGTCAGATTGCGCTAGTATTAATCACATGTGGACTTTCTGCAATACTTAACATGGAAAAGTAAGGCTTACCACAGAACAATGTCAGCGAAGTCTGTTCGTTATTTACTTAGCCCCCCAGACTTCTCACGAACCTGGCGAGCAAAACATGAAGCACTTTAATGGCACACAACAAGAAAAAGAAAGAATTAATCGCCTCTCTGACAGTCACTTTCTCCGGCTGATTTCCACGTTCCTAGAGAGAGATTTCAGAACGTTAACTTGAAAACGACTGTATTTCGAAAACTGTTATTCTTCATCTTGGTCGCTCCCTTTCGTGGAAACTTTAACGATAAATAAAACGCTAGGTCAGAGTTACGGTGATGTTGTGGAGAACTATAGAAACCATTCTGGCTACCAGGTTGTTCCTATCGTTCCAATGAAACGCAGTGGCAAAGATAACGTAAGTGGAGAATACAGAGAGGAAGTAAAGAGTAACATTCCATTCCTTAATAAACAGTCAATTAAATATAATTTTTTAAAAAATAATTACAGATAACAGGTTGTATTTTAAACATCAACTGTTCATTGTTCAGTGCTGCATTAAATGAAAATCCTACATCTGTGAGATTTCACAGCGTGAAACGCTGTCGTTCTTGCACTAAACGTGACGAAAATAGCATTATGTTTTTATTCTTTTAGTATAGAAACGATACAAAAGTTTATACTCGTCCATTAGTACATCATACAACTTACAGGCTTCATTCTGCGAAAGTGACATCGCTACCGGATTCGAGCCTACATTCAAAATGGGACTTCCGAAAAAATTTTAGGAACTTTGATCAAAAAGAAAATCTAAATCTTAAAAAATTAAGAAAAAAAAAACAATGCATTAACTTAAATTCATATAAGCAACAAAATTTAAATAATTTAAATTTAGCGGAGATGCGATGTATTTACATCAACAAAACAAACTTGAATTTAATTATTTCAAGAGATTAGAAATTTCACCGAATTTATAGTGTCTGTAAAAAATTGTTAATCGCATTATAACCGAAGAAGATTGAAACAGTTCCTTCTTTTACCATTTGTGCAATGTTCTTTATAAGTGAAGCGAAAACGTTTTTCGATTGTCATATTTTTAATCAGCCCTCTGCGTAAATATTAGGTCCAATAAAATGAAAGGAGCGGGATGGAGAATTCTTTGAGTTTTGTGTTTTCGCTCCTCCCAAGCGAGATAGAGGTTAAATTATCGCTGATGCCAAACGAACGATGTTGGACCAAAGGGGTGAGCCGGAACAACTTCAGTCGTTTTGTCCTTTCTCCTTTTTTCTTTTTTTTTAAGTAATAAAACCAAATGGACCGAGCCCTTTCTGCTTCCCACATGCCTTCTCTCACCTCTCCTAATCGTAAATGTTAATGTCTACAGTAAAATGTTGCGGTCTATTTTTGAACTGTTTATCATATGAGCAGCGTTTTCTTATTACTAGGTTTGTGATTTTTTTTTTTTTCCGTACACTGACACCTACAAGAGTGGGGTACCGTGGCGAGGAAGCGTAGTGCCATGGTTTCCCGCTAGGAAGCGTTCCTTGCCACCCCTGCCGCCCACGTGAGGCCGGCAGTTCCGACTTCGGTCCCTTCTCAAACGTTTTATCCATTAGATGTGGACCAGAAAAGCAGAGTTCTATGGTTGGTAAAGAAGAAAGCCAGCAGAAGCCATATCAGGGAAGTACGCCAAGCCGGGCCAGTTCCAACTCGGGGGGGGTTCGAACTGGAGCCCTCAACCCCTAGCAGTCGAGCAATATACTAATGGAAGACTGCGTCACCCTAGATTCGTGATACGTGAATGGATATAGCATCGAAACAAGCCTATTCCTTGATCGAATATAAACATGAAAGTAAACAGACCGCGAACTCGAATTGCACGCTTTGTTTTCTTCCAGTACTAATGAAAAAACGGGTAGTGTCCGCACTAGATCTTAGGATAAAATATCCCTTTGAACTGGCGTCTTTGTCGGATCTACCCAAAGCCGAAAACGCACTTCGTTCGGCAGTCGCTAGGCCAAGATTCGGAAATGTATCGATCCGTCGGGAACGATTTCGTGTTCCGAAGCTTTCTTCTCGCCTGGCGGTTACCGGATGCGTTGACTCTCGTTTCGAAATAAATAAATTTAATTATTGTCAAGGATACAAATGAATTAAGTGGACGCTTGTCGTGCCGCCACGTGCGCTCAAATACGGTTGTCTGCTGTATCGTATTCAATTTATTCACTGGAAACGGAACTCGTCGCTTTAAATGGCCGGTTTGTGAGCTGTCGCATCAGGGTTGTTCTCAGCAATGTGAAGGAATATTCTACAAACTTTCTTTCTTTATTTTATTTTTTTTTTAATGGAGTTTGTGAACCTCGAACGTATGAACAACTACAATAAAGAAAGCCTGACGGTCGCCAGTGACAAGGGCAAACCCAGCTCAAGAGAGGGAATATTTCAAAATAGATAAGGGAAAGCGGTCAATTTTCTGAACCGAGAATCACGTCGCTGTTCGATGTAGGGGCGAGAAAAATGTAGCAATATCATCGTCTGGCGATAAAAGATTCTTCTACCGCATCCAGACGATGCCGTTTACCCAGGCGACATGGGAGTAAATGGTGTCGTGGTATCTTGCGGGAAGCCGCCTGCCTCTGCAAGAAACACTGAGCAAGAAAAATTGTGAACGCGACATTTTTGTTGTGGTTACTGGTGATGGTGTCAGATGCTGCGCACTTCTTCTAGCCCCAGCCTCTTCTGCATCTGTGCCAAGATTTTCGAGACAACGGCCATCGAAATCGATAACGCCGAACTCCGTGAATCTTGTCAACCATTTTGAGCTTCTGCGTTCACCGACGTCGACAAGCTAACGAAACCTGGACATTGCGGTTCACCTGCCTACTGCGTCTTCTTTATTTGTAGACGATCAAGCGACGCGATCCAAATGGCTAAAGGGCTGCAGCTGATTCTCACTCAATACGTCGTTTCACAAGTACTGCCAGTGAATGAACAGGCAGTTGGTCGAAATGAATATCACGCAGCTTGCTTTACTTCTTCTTGGCGCCTCCCACCTAATGGGGGAGAACTTCATCCAGAATTACATTTTTAAAATTTGTTATTACATAATGTAAAGGACCTTAAAAAGGGGTCAATACTCATAAGCACCGCTCGTTTCATATTAAAAAGGAAAGGCATACGCGAATTACATTCCGCTATTCAGATGGCTCACATGAATGTGAAAGGTTGTATAAAGTACTCGATCTCTCGTGTGTGGTTGGTGTCAAGTGTTTATCGCTCCTGGCCAATGGAAGGAAAACCTTCCTCGACCACGTCTGGAAACAGACAGTAACCTTTCCTAGCTGACGACGATACTTTGTTACAATTTCAAATCTTACATGTTTTTTGTTTTTTTGTTTAATGCTCGTCAGTTTTTCGTCTGTGCTTAGAACTGTGCAGCAGAATTATGCTCTTTTTTAAATCGCATCATCCAAGAAAAGAGATCGGGCGGATACGCTTCAATCTCTTCTTTAACTGACTTCAGATTTGCTGCCGACAGAGGCCCTTCAAACCTCGTTAACTTATGCTTATCCTCTACAAACCATCAGCGCCAATTTCGTCGTCTACACTGAGTTCGATAGCATTATCGAAATCGATACAACTCAAAACGTACTTTTTGATTACTGTGCTTAATATCGACAGATCGACCCGGCCTCGAGAAAAGATGTTCGCACGGAACAAGTGCGTTTTGGTGTCGAGTGCCCGGGTCGATGCGTCAAGACTCACTCCACAGCCTACGTCTGCGACAAGGAGCAGCGTGGACACCGACCGCGAAAGTAATGGATTACTTTCTTCTTCATCCATAAAGACGCGCGCATCGAATATCGATCCATTCCTACCAAAAAACTCTGTTACGCCAATAATTCGAGGATGCATTTAAAAGAAAGAACCCCCGTCGCTTGTGCTTGACGTTCATTGCTGTCCATAGAGTTATTTTTCGATCGTCTGTGAGCATTGAGGCCCGTATCACGTGCTATTCCAGTCTCGGAAAATGAATTTGAATTCAACAGTTTACCGATTGGGGTCCCGCTACACAGACAACCAACCGCTCGCATCCGACGACATTTCTAAGATGAAACTTGGCTTAACTTTCAGACCATAAATTCAAAAGACTTCTGTGCGCCTCTGCTCTTGTCGCACAGAATACAATAATGTGAAACTTTCCGCTGCTGCCTACAGCATTGGCCATTCTGTACTAAGCATTTAAGTACCGAATTTTTTTTTTTTAATCGTAAAAGGGCATTTTAATTTTTACCAAGTAAATTATCATTTTTTCTTACTAATTTTCTCATTTTGGTGTAAAAAAATGAACATATTTTATCAGCAGATGTTGGGTGCTACACGACGATAGCACATACAGTTAACTACGGGGTCGGTTTCGAGCACTGTTTCCATAGAGCAGAACGTCAGCGGTCTCAAGCCCCATTTCTCTACTTTCGATTCAGTTGTTGCGCTTCGGTCCTTGCTGGTCTTAACTAAAGAAGATGGCTCCATTCAGTTACGTTTACACTTAACCTTACTGACACCTACAATAAAGCCAAAGGACTTGGCAGACAAGGAAAAGCGTATTTTGCTTTATGTTTGAATTCTTTTACTCTTAAAATCGCGTCAGCGGTCGTCGTTGGTCAGGTTCCACACACTTGTGTCTCAGCGATCGTCGGCGTTAAAATTCTGAGTAAGAGAAAGGGAGGAAATGGCTGCATACGGATGTTATATACAGATGGCGGTGAAGAGGTTAAATGTTACATGGCCAAGTTGAAGGTCACGCTAAAAAGCACCGCTGAGTAATATAAAACGTCCGCCGAACGAACCATGAAAAGGTTTCTATCAAACTGCTTCTGATTGGTTTCTACACACAAAATCATAGATCACTTTAAACCTATTTTTTTTCCTTCTGCATAAGAGACTAGTTAATTGCTTATCGATCGCTTCTGTATTCTGCTTAGATAAAAAGATTATTAATGAAAAATTATCAAAGCAAATGCAGTTCAAGTACATTTGGACAACTGCATAATACAGAGTCGTTTACTTGCCTTGCTATGCAGTTAAGCAGCCAAATGATTTTTTTTTCAATTTTAATTTAACAGTAAAGTTTTCACTGATCGTTTATTTATAGCTTCATGCTGGGGATATTTCTGCTTGTCGGATAGAAAATTTACATAAATATTAATTTATTTATCTCTCAAAGCCAACTGGTGAGCTTGCTGTTCTAATGTACTTGACGAAGTTGAGTTTTCATAGAAGTTGTGCCTTTTGTGCATATCCATTCTTAGTGATGTCGACTCCTTCTGAGCAACGACAGTCGGTTTAGTATTTGCTATGTGAGCTCTTTGTTTCATACAGAGCAAGGTCCCTTGTTTTCATGCTACCACGCAGGTTATCGAATGTAATGGTATTTCATATACCCGGTGGCGCTTTGTGCAATTCATCTGATGTGTTTAGCTTCCGTCTGACTTTCTAGGTAGCCATGTAATCCCATATGACCTTTCACCAGTCTCTTTATGTTCCAAGTAGTTTCCACCAACATGATGGATGCGTGCTTGGGGCCATTACCATGTTGGAAGATAAATCACCACCGAAAAACGATCTCTTCCTGAGGAAATAGCATCACGGAAAAGAAACCTGCCTGTATCTATCGGCAGTCAGTGTACCTTTGAATTAGTACATATCTCTGACACTCTTGACTGACATGTAGCCCCACACTTGTACCGACCCACTCCGATGACTCAATATAACAGTTGTAAACTGACATTTTCCCACTCTTTGGTCTACTTTCAAATAAACTGCCGTTGATTATTGGCAAACAGTTCAAACTCTGACCCAAAGTTTAATTTCTGGTCCCCACTTCAGCCTTGCCGTTTTATTGACTCTGCTCAGCAAAAGATTTTGGAAAGCTAAACACAACCATTGAGACCACTTCGCGCTAAACTGTATCTGCTTGCTGCTAGGTCATTTGGCGAAATCTCTCCTGGCTCATCGTCTATCAAACAGAATTCACCCTAAGATACTTAACTTCACTTCTGCAAAGGCTCAGCTTTCTTCCTCGACCACGTCTATTGAAAATAGTGCCACCTTTGCGTATCCTCCTCTTTTGCCTACAGCTTCTGAAACATGAATCGGGCCGCCATCTGCAGCGCGAAGCAGCAAAAGGCGACTTTAATTTCTATTCGCCGGTCATGTGATATTTCCTTCCCAGTGGACATAGTATTGACCACACTATACTGATATCAATGTTTATACTTTTATATCCCCTCAGCAGGTTTGTCGTCACTTTCTGACTGATTGAATGACAAAACATCACTATATCAACACGCCACTGTACCATGGAGCATTTCATTTTTACATTAGATGCGATTCTATCACGTGGTATTTGCATTCCGGTATTATTTCCATTACCGCGTGTATATAAAAAGATAACAATCGAAAGTCAAAATCAACATTTGGCTGACTCGTGCTTTACTAACCCAGGGTTTTATTCTCTTGGCGCTACTTCAGGTCAGTGGAACTGCGAGTAAATGACTCGGTGTCCATGGCATGGCCGAGCAATCACTGATAAAATATATGCTTTTGACTTTATTTCCAATATTGCAAATGATCTGTTTCTCTTTAAACTCCGAAAAGTTCGACTAATCAAAATGATCTCATCTTCAATTGAGCGTTAGTTTTTTCATACGCCGATAGGTGGCCGAAAATTTTTTTGTCGTCAGGACAGCCTTGAAGAGCCGTGTGGCTTTTAAATAAAACTACTATCTTTCATGTTTAGTGCCGTGTGGACGGCGGACATCTGAGGCGGCAGACCTAGTAATTACTTACGAACGTTTCGGTCGCTGTGAGTGTGCAGGCCTCTTCTGTTGCTTCCGTCAGCTCTATCTCGTGCTTATTGTTTTAAAAACAGAAAAAAACGTAAGATTGTAACAAACGCATCGTGAAAATTCAAACTGGCAATAAACCCAAAAACCAGGCATTCGGACAATGCTTTTCACACAGTGACAAGCGCATGCTTTTATTAGTTTGTGGAACCTTTTAGAAACCATTAATTCTTCTCAGTATCAACGCTTGCTTTTCATTTTGCTATGAGCTCTTTTCCCGGAAACCACTAAGGCCAAAAAAAGACAACCGGGTTTCCGTATTCTTTCCGCAGACAAACTTTCCTTGCTTCAGCGGAACAAAAAAGGTCAAGGATGATCATGCTCAAAACTGGCCACTGCTAAATGTACCTTGCGTGTCGCCAGTATAGTTTTTCTCCTATACTGACAGAGTTTGGAACCATGCTCAGAAGCCGATCGCGATAAAAGGGGAAGTTACTCGTGTGTTGCTTGTGGCGACATTGATTTTACGTTTTGACACGATTTTCCGAGATGATTGGGTGCTCTAACGAGGCCCGCAACAGTAATTCATCATGACAGACATAAACGCCAGTGGGAATGATACCTCCATTATCCAACAAAAGAAAAGAGTAGAGGGGGGGAGATAATTTGAAATGCTGGTCAACGTAAAACGACAAGACTCAGAGTTTAATGAATGTAATTCTGATGTCTCTATGGAAACACTTCACCATAATGACTTAAGTTTCAACGTTTACCACAAATAGGTTGTCAGAATTTTTATTTTTATTTTTCATTTTTCGAGGTCCGGTGTCAGCTGCATGAAAGTTGATTTTGTCAATTTTATGATTGCATTTCAAAAGAATTCGGACATATTGCGTTCATATATTTTGACAAATTAATAACCAATAATAGGCTGAATTGAAAAGTGTATAGTGTTGCTTGGGAAATTAAATTAAAACTAAATAAATTACGTAATCTACTTTTACTCCCTTTACATGTTTTGATACACGCGGTTCTAGCGGTAAAATGTTGCGAGAATAATAGAAAATATATAACAGTCGCCCTCACAATATCCCTTGGTTTGTTTTTTTTCCAGCCACCATGCCTCATAAGATTTCCAGGAAACCGAGACTTAATTTCAGCATTAGAATTTTACACTCATCTTCGACTCCTTCGGTGGATAGATATTTTATTCCATTTATTTCCAGGTCTATCTCATTTTTACGTGTTTATTTAATTTTTAAGGTGCAGAAACTCTAGCCAGTTAATGGCTATCACCGCTAGTATTCTTACCTGTAGATAACCGAACATTTTTTGTCCACGTAATTGAAAAATAAATACATTAAATATTTTGACAGCAATGAACATCTCTAATATACCGATACTCGACCTCGCTCCCAAAAGTACTGAGCATAAAGAACTGCCAAGTTGACACATTGTGTAGATGCCGCTGTAATCCTATGGTAAACTACTAGACTTCAAAATTCGAGAGTTCCAAAAAGGTACCGACGACTCCTCCTCACCATCCGGCCGCGTGCATTCCTTCCAGACTTTCAGATTTCCTAAAAAGAAGAGTTCTAGCAAGACTTTCTCTGACGAAGTCAGAAGTTCCGCCGGGCTCATCGTCACGCTTAAACCGTGACAAAACGCTTGCTCAGTAAGATTGTCTCCCCTTGTGAATATCGGAGTACGACGCAAACAATTGCCGCTTGATTCTCTGTCGTTGTTCGCTGTTTTATTTCCTTTTTTTGCTACTGAAACTACACCATAGAATTTGAAACAGTTTGTGCACATCAACCTGAAAACCGTGTGCTTTGGACAGTTACAATGTTGAAAGTTGTCGATGCATGGAAACTAAAAATAACTACAATACTCTGGCAACGCTTTCAGCAGAATGCCAAGGTCAGCGACCTTGAGAAGGTCCTGTGTGCCGCCATCCGCGTGTTCCCAAAATCGATTTCCAGGCAGCTGCCAGACGCTAGTGTCGAAAACTAGATAGAAGCCCGCGAAGAAAACGTGCGACCTTCAACGGTTACGACTTTCTTCCGATTCGGAATCAAGGAAACAATGTCACCTCCTCAGCGTCAGCTTTGGAACACGTGACAATAGCAGTAGAATCTTTTGTTCACTGGTCCGTGTTAGTATAGCCTTACTAAGCCGGCGAGCGTTACCTGGCACAGCACTAAATATAAAAGCCATTAAGCCCATCGTATGCCGACGCAGCATCATGGTATGGAAAGCCATCATAGCTTTATAGATTGCTTATGATAGCGAATAAAGAAAATATACCACATTTAATTGCATAAAAAGAATTCTGAAGGCTGTCGACTACGCATATATTACAACTAGTGGACTAGGCTTCACGTTATACTTCACAAATAAGTCTCTCTTTCTGTTTTATTATTATAAAAGTTGTGTATGGTTACCAAGTATTTTGTTTTTCTTTATCTAATTTTGTAGCAATTAAAATTTTCTGAATGTAATCTTTCTCTACTTTTAAAATAAAAAGTGCAGTTCGCTTAAATTAAACAAACATATAGAATTTATGTTTATCTAATAATTACTCCGTATAAAAAAATAATAGGGCGTGGATCTATTGGATTGTCATAGCTTTAGGGCCATATTTCGAATCCCGATGGTTTCTTCTCGCCCTTCTTTCTTTACCATTTGGGCACATGCGTTTTCTCCCGCATCTAAAAATAAACACTCCTAGTAAGGTTTACCGAGTACCTCTGGCAAAGGTTCTGAAGATGAATCAATGAATTTAGCCACGGCTTAAGAGCCCCCCGACCATACCCAAGTAACTAACTACTTGCTCAGTCACCATGGTTGGTACCCTTACGTTTCCTCTTTCTATCTCAATGTTGTGAAACGCCTTCAGACTTCTAATGTAATGGCAGGTCTAGAAAAAAAGAAAAGGTGATAATAATAGTACGTTATATATTTATATATTAAATGTGATTAAGATAGACTTAACTGATATTACCCGTTATTTAATGATTGGGGCTAAGAGGATTCTTACAATAACAACTTTTAGTGGACGATCCATGTAAACTAAATTTCATAAGGTTTTTCTTTTAAAAAAATCTGAAAATAACAGTCATTTAAGTGCATTAGTACATGAAATATTTTAAATGTTATTAGGTATCTAAAAAGCAAGGTTTTAGAATCACACGAACTATTTGGTTGTGCAAAACGTCTCTCCCTTGCTCGCCATTCATTTACAGGAAAGGTTCGCCACGACGAGGAGAGAAAACGCCTACATGACGTTCAATCTGGTCCGCGCTTGTCTGTCTGAAAAGTCGCTTTAAAAAGAGAGTGCGAGCAAATGTAACCAATCTCTGAAGCAGACATGCTTGATAATGAGGCGGAGAACAACAATACTGGCCTTCCTTAGACCTTTTCAAATCTAAAAGGTGTGTTTTAATTTAAAGGGCTTAGAGACGACATTTCTCAAGAGCGCTGTGATACATCAAAGTAATTCACTATTCCGGGACACAGATTCTATTTCCAGTCGTTTAGTGACACGTTAATTAATATCTTTGGTAGCATCGCAGCTTGCATTCTCTTTTTAAAGTTATTTCTCAATTTTCTTGAGGCTGAGCCAATTATTACTTTATTTTAGTATCATGATGTCAGAAATGATAAAATCCTAAAGGCATCGTCATTCCTGCAGTTTTATGTCGCTTAGTTTTTGGCTTTCAGGGTAAAGAAGCTGTCCCTTACATAAGCTTATTTCTGTCTTCCACCGATAACAATGATCGTTGTGTATCAATACGTGGGTGTCATTGTTCTTATTGGGCTGCGGGTTATCGTAGCATTTCAGTTCCCCACAAGTGTCTTTGGCTTCCAGAAAGTCCCACCTTTAATCATGTGTTTAGAGTATGGGATTGCTGTTTGAACGAAATTAAAATTGATAATGAAAAACAAATTATCTTACAGGTCCAAAATAAACGTTTTGTGACGTCATACTTGAGCATTATACAAGAACTGGCAAAGAACACTGCGCGTAACTGCTTAATATTTCCTCATTTTCACATAACCGTTTGCTTTGATCGTAGAATTTATATGAGTGGCCTCATAAACGTCTTTTAAAGTAGATTCGATTTAATATTCTCATCATAATATTTCTTTTGGACAAAATGTGGTTTGATAAGATTTGGTTGTGATTTTCAAAACTTTAGTTTGTACCGAGCTTACGTTCAGAAAATAGCGTTGGAATTACTCACCCGTGAGGCGTAATAATTCTGAACGCTAGCGTATACGACGTTCGTGACAAATGTCCACATGAATATTCTGCAAATCCCAAATGCTTATCAATCAAGTATGGGATTCATCAATATTTAATAGCTGAAATGATAAACCCATCACTCTGCAGAGTCCCCGGAGAAGTGGCGAGAAAAAGAGGGAATAAAAATATTAATACAGCGACTGTTTTCCAGTGTCCGAGTCAATGATGTGTTTGAGATGTAGACTCTGGCACCTTAGCGTGATATCGCAACCGCCGTTCACTAGCGTCAGATAAATAGCCATGTTTTGCACAGTTCATTAACGTTTACGACATGGAAACTAAAACAGGTGAGATAGAAATAAGAAGCCTTCACTGCTTTGCCTACTCGTTTAGTGTGCAGAGATATTATAAATATCGAGGCGATGCATTATTAAAGAGGGTAGATACATAAATATCGATGCCATAAGAGAGGCGGTGCGCGGAATTTTTTTTTTAAATGATTCGCGAGTTTCGTGCAAAAGATTGGAGTATTTGGTCCGCTAGCTGACACCTGTTTGCATCTGGTTAACTACTTTTTTTTTTGTCCGTGTGAAACAGAAGAGTATTTTCCGCCTAAACGACTTTTACGCTGGATCTGCCGAGACGGGGACAACGTCTCCGTGGAGTTACTCTCGGAGAGGCCAGTGGTCGAGTCACCGCTGCCGGTGAGTCTTCCTCCTACTAACAAACGAGGAATGCCAATTCTAGACAATCGGGTCAATATACATTCTGAGAGGCGTTAATAAAGCAGTCCAAAAATAACAGTGGAGTAGACCGTGGCCAGCTGACAAACAGGTAAGTTGTCAAGGTAAGAGTAACTTATAAGTAAAGACACCTGCGTGTTAATTACACGCGCCTTAACAACTTACCAGTCTAACAGCTGGTCCCAGTTTCCCCTCTATAAAAAAGGTTCCGTATGTATGTTGACCTTTGATGCTGTCGTCGATAAACTGTTGCGCAGATATCTACAAATCCACGTACTTACGATAAGTCAGACTAGCTCCATTAAAATCCTCAACTTTGCCTTGCCAGGTCAGGTGACATTGATGAAACACAATATGGCGATGGTAATAATGTAGCAAACAAATGCCTCGATCTGAAAGACGTCGGCGACTAGTTCTAGCACTGACTCATCTTCCACTGGAATGAGTAGTTACTTGATCATATTTTTAAAATCTATGCTGCATTTTAATATCTCCCAGTATGTTAATCTACAGAGAAAACCTTTCTTCACTGGTATGTTTATTAAATGGACTATTTTCCTCCTGTCTCCATTTAAAAACAGCTTGCTATCTAGTCTAGCTTATCGAATACTTGGAATTTGCTTCTCATATATTTTAAGAAATAAGCAATAACAACTGCAAGAATGTTACAGGTGAGGAATAGATAAAACTCTAATTTTTTCACAAATATCGTTAAGGATTAAATTATAATTACCTGAAGAAGTTCACGTAGCTTTTAAAATGTTCACAGTCGACAGGGCTCTATTTTCGAATTCAGGAGAGAAAAAAAAATTGATTGATCTATGAATTATTATACAACCAATTGTAAAGACGTGAGAATTCGGCTCCACCTAATGGTATTGTCTATGCAGCGCATACATTCAAAATAAATGACGTAGGTATAAAATTAGATTATCCAGTGGTTTTATTAATCATAGAATATCTATCTGTTTACTCTAAGAAAGGTACGTTCTATCACTTGTTAGTTTGCATCATTACGAATCCTTATTTTTAAAGCAACGGAAAGAGATGCATTTTGTACTGCTTAAATAAAACACACTGGCTACAGAAACTCGACACAGATGAGCAGGCACCAACTGAGATTCTAAGAAGCCATTTCAGCTATAATTGCAATAATCGCAAGCTGTTAGAAGAGGTACAGGGCAGAGGAAGCCATTCACGAACAGTAGATTCACGGGAAACGCAATCTCGGGAAATGTTACCTGGCTAAAAGGCAGCGAAGAGTTTCTGAGGCGAGCACTACATGTTTTTGTTGTCTACCGTTAACTGGGAGCTTGTCCAGTTCGAGTGAAGTCATCAGTCAACCGTTTGTGCGCGTCCTGGACACGGAAAAAGAGACAACGAACCCCGATAATCGGCTGCGAATGTCACAAAGCACGTGCACCCCAGGGGACGAGGTACAGGGGAGATGAAAACTACCCCTCGCTCCTACCTTTTGAAATACTGTCAGTTTTTCCGATGAGTTCAGGTTTTCACAGTTCCTAGACATTGAGTACGCACGAGTTTGGCGCCATCCAGCACTCAAACGTTTACTGAATCATTTTCACGTTACGAAAAAATATGAGGGGTTGAATTTCCTGATTTGGGGTGCGATATGAAAAAACATTCCAAGAAAGAGTATTTTCAGAGCAACATGCAAACAGGTATTGGCTCCTTTTATTACACTGGTGAACCGTTTGAAATTGCCATATCTCTCCAACACGAGAAATGAAATATTGGCACTAAAATAAAATTTAAAACACGGATGGGATTTTAAGATATTCAAAATGCGGATACAAGTTTCAGTCTTGTCACTAGCGCTCAATAAAACATCTACACCTGTCCTTATATCCCAAACGTTCCTGCAGCAGCACTAGAAGTCATCATCATCATATATCCCCCCTTATCCCGTAATTGGTAAGGAACTTACATTCTTCTGCTCTCCTTGCGTGCAGCTTATGCAAAACGACTTATCACGCTAGACGAACCCTGGCCTTCAATTTTGTGATCACCCTACACCAACGCATGGGACACACAAGGCGCACCCTCCACGCAGCCCATATCTCTCTTTCAACAACAGCCACCTCTTTAGAACCCTGACGACGGCCTTTGATGAACGTAAATTTCAGTTCGACGATGAGATAAATTCAGATGTTCACGACTTTCCAGGGCAGCAGCAGCCTACATCGTTGTATGCTAGCGGCATACTGAAGCTTGTGAACCAAAGAGACGACTGCCTAAAAGTGCAGAAGGACTTATCTGAAGAAATAAAAATCGCTTCTCGCCATCAGAACCTCAGTCTGCTTGCATTCTTCAGATTTAACTTATTTACTGAGTGTCCGTCCTGTTTATTTACTTATCTATTTTGCCGATTAATGTATTGAATATATTTTATCTTATCTACGTAACTATGCCGCATCTTCTCACGAGAATTGCATTTTATAATTATTTCCTTCCTTTTTTGCCGTAATCAGACTTACCGGTGATTCTTAAAACGCTATTAGAAAGAGGGAGGCAGAGAAATTGCAAATAAAGCAAGGAATCAAAGATCAGGTAAGTCAACAAATGGGTTTCTTGTTGTAACTAAACCAAGACACTGAAGTCGGTGATGTTTCAGCAAAATCACTCGTGTAGGGCTAATCAGCCGATGGCAAAATTAATAGTCGTATTAGTAGGCCCGAGTTATTGAATCCGGACACGACCAGAGTTTATTTCTAATTTATTATTTTCATTTTCTGCAGAGTTTTGGTTCCTACGTTGCTGACTATTTGAACTGTTCAATTCCTGGTTAATAAACACATTTCGTGAGTTCGATTACGGTGCAAACTGGAACGACTCCAAAAGCTTAACGACAGGAGTTCGAGTCCATTTTCCATCGCTGATTCTTGAAACTGCGTCTTTATGCCAACCTCTCTTAATTTTATAGGTTATTGTTTTTTCTTAATTGTTATTATTTTGTCAGTTCAATTTTAATTTTTTAAAAAAAGTCCCATATTTTTGTCCGTTTTATAAAATGCAATCAGCGTTAATCTGAAGCAGCCATACTACATAAAGTAAGAGGTCATTTATTTGATTTATTCTTTACACTTCTGTTGGTAAGTTCTTCCTGTAAACAAAGGAAAACTAATCACTAATAATGGACAAACAAAAGCCGAACGACTGTTAAAATCTTACAGCCAGCAGAAAGCAATTTATCCATAACAGATCGCTTTAAAACTCCTACAACGCACGTGTCGAGGAAATACTTTGTCTGACAATTTTCAAAAGCATTATTAGCGGTAACTAGATCCTTAACAAACAGACTGACGGAAAATTGATGAAAATCGAAGTATAATTATAATAAACAGGTAAGAATAAATTAAATCACAGTAAATCCTCTATTCAGCGGACGCTTTTTGATCTCCCGACAAAGTCCGCGTTGAGCTGTGCGAAAAATTTTTTGCTTAGGCGCCTTCTGCGCATGCGTATGTAAATAGCGTGTGTAAATGTCCGGATTTAATGAGCTCCCGGTACTAACGGACACACCCCTTCCCTCCCCTGTTAGCCCGTTAAATCGAGGATTTACTGCGTGGGGTAGCGGGTGCCAGTCATTACAAGGGTAAGATGCTACAGCACGAGTAATAATTCATAATTAGACGTGTAGCAAGGCTACAGTCGTCGACGTCATTTACTTTAAACTTCGGATCGAAAGTCAATATGACGTCGATTATAGCTTCATCTGCACGTTTAATTAGGAATCGGTATTTCTCTAACAGCTTACCGCTGCTCTCTCCTAAATGAGTGGAGTGCTTGGCTCCATAAGTCTTGCACAATACTGTACTGTTCACGGAAAAGTGCTGGTGTATATGCCGCCATATTAGTTCAGTAATGTTTGTGCAGCGATTTTCTGACCAGTTCACGACTGTCCGAGTCATTAGATTACTTTTTCGCTAAATTAGATATTTTTAAAATTATTTTAAGATGCTAATCGCAAAATGAATTAAACTATTATTTCAGTATTATGGAAATGTTTTATATGGTTTTCCAGTACTGTGTTTGTACGTATATAATACTGACAGTCATAATTGTAGACTGACCATTGAAACATCCCTAAACATAATTTTTAGTGCATATAGTTTCAGTATATAAACAAATAACCGTTATCAAATTAATACATGTAAAAAAACATTATTATCTAACTTAAGTGAATAGAAGGATATTTTCATCGTTTATGCTCATTAAATATATTATTAGTTAGTTTACAATTATGGGAGCTACTCTGTATTGCTGTTTTATTTATTATTTTTTTACTTTTCAACATTAAAGTAAACATTTCAATTATTATGCAAATGCTAAACAACAGAGAGAGAGAGAGATGAGAGAGACTGAGAGAGAGAGAGAGAGATACAGAGAGAGAGAGAGAGAGGAGATGGAGGAGAGAGAGAGAGAGAGAGAGAGAGAGAGAGAGAGAGAGAGTAGAGAGAGAGAGAGAGAGAGAGAGAGAGAGAGAGAGAGATGAGAGAGAGAGAGAGAGAGATGGTGATGAGAGAGAGAGAGAGAGAGAGAGTGATGGAGAGAGAGAGAGAGAGAGAGAGAGAGAGATGATGATGATGATGAGATAAGGGATCTGGTTTCATTTGTTCGCCCTAGTAGATTCCATTCATTCGAAAACCACTCTGATGGCTGAAAAACAATAGCTGTTCGACGACACCACAAACAGAGGGAACCTGTGTACATAATTCCTTTATCGCTATTGCAAAAATAATCGAAGTTTCTAATGTCGAAAAGCGGTTGGTTAGATTCTAAAGTACAATTCGTTTCTGCTCATTTTAAAGCACAACTCCGTGCGATTCATAGATTAAAATTAACAACAGTTCAAGCAAGCTCATTCTCACTGAGTGCCTACTGTCTAAGAACCCCTTCATGGGGGTTGGGTGGCCGGCTATCATGTTACACACAAATTTCTCACTTATAAGCAGCTCTGGCGGTAGAACGTGAAACCGATCAAGCTTACATTAGATACACAAGTGAACTGCACCACACAGACAGAACTTAAATAAATAATCCTATACTTACGTGGAAGGTATTACCCCTTCATGTTTATCACATGGCAATCTCTCCTTTAAAACTGAGACCCAGAAGGTTGGGCCAGTGGAGGTAGTGAACTGGGATATCATTCAATATCTCAACGCAAATGGTCACAGAAACCCTTGGCAACAGTAGTTCAAAGTCTCCGATGTTCTCTCGCCAATATTGAAATAAATTCTTGCTACCGATATTTGATGCGGAACAGCGACGGAATCAAACACCAAAAAAAAAAACAAAACACACTGTAATTCATTTAATAACTCTTCCAATCTCTCTCAAGTGGCTGTTGTCTTCAATCAAAGCACTAAAGAACCAAAACATTATCTTTACATGGCATTTAGCATCGCATTTACTCTCATACTTAGTGTCACTTAAATGCCTCGTAGAGATTGGTCTTTTTCCAATCAAAAGCAAGCAAGAAAGCTATTACAGGACAGACAGTAAACGCCATCCGAAACTAGCCTATGTTACTACAGATATTTTTTTGTTGTATACCCTAAGCACATTAGCAAACTCTCGATAACTCGAAGTGACAGGCATGTTCTGGAAAAATTCCTGTCTTTCCAATTAGAGACACAATGAATGGATAACTCGAACTTGCTCTACAGTCGAGAAATTTATCTTTGTCCCTTGAAGTGCAATTATATGTTAATTTCTCTTTATAGCTCGAAGTTTTTCAGATGAGTCCGACTTATAGATTTTGATTGCATCTAGCCACAGGTTTGTTAGGGAAACGTGGATTTATTTCCTTAAATTGCCAGATAATGAAAGTGTTTACTGCGACATTTTGTGAGTTGTGAACGTTTGATATACGATTAAAAGATATAAGAAATCACAATTTATTCTTCCATCTTTAACAAGACGCACAACTTCCTTCTTCTAGTCCATCGACAGCAGCAATAGCAGCTCTCACTTCAGTAGAGCGTCACAACAATGAAAACTGAAGCCCTGAGCAAAGGCGATTTTCGAAATTGAAAAGAGACTAAGGAAAACAGATACCGAAGTAGTCTGGCATTCTTCCGATAGGCTTTTAAAATGCTAACCTGAACAACGGCGGGAAAGTTCCTGCTACTTCGAGAGTGTGACTGTGACGTTTGAAAAAATATATATATGATGATGACTTCTAACCAATCAGGGTAATAAAGTTTTAAAAATTATTTATAGGCATTATTAAATATATACCTCCTAATTAATTATAATTATAAACATTTCCCTTCCTTCGAGACATGCAAACATTTCAGACATGCTGATATATATATAGTGTAATAACTTTTAAAACCATATTATTTCATCTTTTATTAATATTATTGCTAGTTCTCATTAAGATCCCGGTCTGAAAGCAGAAACATAATGATGCGGTTACTTATAAAATCACAAAATTTGACATATTCACCAAAAACTTAAAGCTGATACAATAACAACATTTCTTGGCATCGCACTTGACTCGGTATTGGCGGGGACTGGGTTCAGAATCTGACTGTGTTCTGATGAAAAATAGGCAAATTATGGGTACCGGAAAATACTAATTTCTTTAAAAATAATGTAATCGAGAAAAATTCGCTAAATAATGCGAATAGACATGGTGCCAGTGTATCCTTAACTATATATTGTCATTAATTATTTTTTAATGATTAATCACATGCATATTAGATGGAAAAAATATATATATTTTCTCAAATCAGTAAATGTTTGAAAAATAAAAAAACTAAATGACATTTTCTACTCCCCGCAACCTGAACGGTAACCGGCGAAGTCTCTGCGCAGACCCGGCGCTACTCCAAGGAATTCGAATGTGTTTGAAATCGAGTCAAATAGCAGCCGGAAGAATTAACTTTATAACTAAAACGAGAGTTAACTAGATTATATAATGCCTGACTAGTTTAGCCTAGTTGTAGGATAACTCGTTTAAGGAGACATTGTGCAACTATTTTTTTCCTCGTTAGAATTACTAAACTATATTTTTTAAAAATTATTACATTTTGTCTTCTAAAAATTCCATTATCATTGTGCTTTGACATCTAATGCAAATGTCTTTCTTTACGTAATTATAAGACACACATATAGTTCTGCTACGCAATCAGCCTATTGCCATCTAATTTGCTTCAATCTTTGGAATTCCTTTAAATTTCTTATATCACAAATTAATACCTTTTCTTTTTAGAAGTTATTTGATAATTAAGATCAGCTAACTTCGTAATTTTCATTTAGATGTAATTCTAAGTTTCACTGGACAGAAAAAAGTTATCTTAAATTGTTTTATTTCTTGCTAAATGCAACAAAGCCCACAATAACATGGTATTTACCAAATATTAACTAACTTTTATATATTTTTTGCTATTTAAGTTTAAGTAAATATAGGCTTTCTTGTTTTTATAGTGATCGGTTGAGAACAAGAGAAGATAACTCTTTGAAAATTGTTAGTTTATAGAAAAAATCGCTAAGCCGAAATCTAATGTCCAAGCAGTGTTGATATCCAGAACATCTGTAAATCTCTGAAAGACAGTGGTTTAGATCACGTCTGTTACTATATACTGTTGTAGTTGACCATCTGTGGCAAATCAATAGCAAAACAGCCAAATGTGATCTAAGGAAACTTTTGAATCAAACGAGACTGCTAAATTCATTGCCAGGTTGAGCAAAATCTCTCTTAATTTTGTGCAGAGGAAAAACATTAAGTTTATACTGGCGGCGTCACAAAATATTTATAACTCTGGTGTTTTATTGCTAAATGAATTCTAACGACTACATTGTAAAGTTAATTGTTTTCTCTGTTTACTCTCACAAAATCAGTTTTAAACTTCACTTTGCTAGAATCCATTTAATAATAAAACTAACAAAGTTGTAAAATATTGAATGCGTGAAGATCCCTGTGGGCCAGTCTAAATCCATGCAGGTTTGGCCTAAGAGATTAAAAAACGGTTGTTTATTTATCACTATCTCCAGAACATTCGTTCTTGGTTTAAACTATTGGCTATAAGTTAATAACAAAACCGCATTTGATCATCTGTTTACTTTTGTTCGTAGATTTTTTTAGAGACAGAATAACCACAATAAATTGAAAAACACAAAAGACGAACAATGATTTTATAAACAAGGTAGAACCGAATAATTCTGTTCTTAGCAATGTTGTTGTTGTTTTTTTAATTCTCTCTGTGATATCAAATCATGGCGCATAGATAAACGTAATCTTTCTTTTGGTTTAAGGAATTTTGCCTGTTTTTAAAAGCCGTTCTTATGAATGATGAAAATCTGAGAATTCCTTTCAATATATGTCTCGAAACTGACCTTTGATAACGATGAAGACTCTTTTGCATTTACTTATTCAGAAACATTTCCTGGGAGATCTCTACGGTGCGATCACTTTGGCAACCGCTTGCAAATAACTACTTTTGCGCTACAAACCGAACTTGCAAACAAAAGGCTCGATTCTATTCGTCTATGGATGTATATTTTTCTGTTATTTCCTATAATACGTTTTCTCGTTCTAGATAATAGGATTTAAAAATGAAATTAAAAAATGTATTTACAAATTATCCATTAAATCTAGCAATAAGTTCGGCTTATTTCACAGTCGTGTTATTCATTTAATTCTCCCTAATTTTTTTTTCTTTCTCAATTTACAGGGGGAAAAAATATTATCGACTTTGTGCATCGAAGAATAAATTTTTCTTCATCTGTTACACGGAAAAGAATTCTGCTAGAAATATAGAAATGAACTGAAGCATTTAAAAACGTACTGCTTCAATTAATCCGTTTAGTAGTATCGTAATAGTTCTTACCGGGGTGCAGGAACTGGAAGGACACTTTTGACGATGTCAGTACTCTTCTCTTCATTCTCGAAACGACTTCGATAAACTAATTAATTTAGGCTCTGGTAATTCGATCCGTATTCTTTTGGCTTCTACTTTGTTTTCTCTGTGTTTCTTATTTTGTCATGACGAGTAGAGATAAAACATCGCCAAATCTCGTACCATTCATTCCCTCAGTGGTCCAGCATAAGCATGTATAGTTATCTCCAAGTAAGAATCGGTACAAGAACCTTGTTATCTAAAAATAGATTGCAGAAGATAGCCGCTAGGAAAGAAAGCGACATTATATTACGATATAACGATATTAGCTCGTCAAAAAGGATTGCGAATATGCTGGTAAAAAATAAGTCACTGGATAATATATATATCATTCCCTGATCAACAGACGATTAGTAATGTCAATCTACGCATAACTTTTACTATGAAAGATAGACTATAGATAGAATTTACAAAAAATTGGATAAACTTTAACATTTATATCACATTTACTTATAAAGATGAGCTTTACATGAAATCTACTGATATACATTAAATGACATTTAGATTACATTTAATGTTAGAAATGGAATAAGTCACCTTTAAATCAAATTAAATTTTTTTTAAGAAATAGATGTTAAATGTCTTTTACATTTCATTTACTGATATAAATAGACTGGATATTATTTACATTACATTTAATAATACATATAGACTTTAGATGGCGTTTATATCAAATTTACTGAAAAAATATGGAATATGTGTTATTTTTATGACGTACTGAAAATGATAGACAAGGTCTCCGGTGTGAACGTAAAATCCGCTAATGATTGACTTTGAAAAGGTAAATCATTTTCAGTCGTTCTTCCTCATGACGACAGGACTCGAACCGGTCTTTGGCATTTCATTAAATTTTAAGACATGAGTTAATGAAAACCCCACAGTTCTGCCATAAAAGATGTTGCAAAAAAAATAGTCGCTTTCTGTGTTTGGTTTATCCCTCCGTACCACACTCCATATAGTCGAGCATATGACTTCTTTCCTAGACGAAAATCGGCAGTGCCAAAACTGAGTCTCATCAAAATAACCGCAACTGCCTACCAGAGATTGAGTCACTAAAAAGTAATAGTAATAATAATTTAATCTTGGATTTCCGAAAAGTTAATACCGTAGCTGGTAGTGTATTTTTAGTTTTCTTTTCCCGAATTAATCATGTCATTCGTGTCTTTCCGCCACGTACGACAGTCCCAAGCTCCAAGGGTCACGCGTATTTCCCATCAGTGATGACGGGACGTCGCACCAGGTTAAATGATGTGAAGTTGTTTGTCTATGGAGTTAATACTCTATGTTGCAATACATCATCACAATAAACCTTAGATAAAATCGCACGTAAGATATCTAATTTAAAGGAATGAAAATTATAATTACGTTATTTCCATCTTTAGAAGATTTTAATGATGAACCGCATTTATCACGTGGTTCACACAATTTTAACTGGATCATAGTGCTGCACCGGGAGAGAAACATCAGTGCTCTGGAGAGCAGAAAATGAACAGCGGAACAAGTAATTTTACGTTAATTTTTTTTAATGGAAAATATTGTTTTATTTTATTTTTTCCCTAAAAATAAACATTACTGCGAGAGCTCCACATTTGGAAAAAGCAAACTACAGGCGCAAACTGCTAGATAAAATATAATCGCGGAAGTTATCGATCATTATTTTTTCTAATGCCACAGTTTTTTGCATGAGAAGCAAATAATATCGATTTGACGCTTTTGTCAATTTATTTTTCAAGTATAATAATAATAATAATAATAATAATATAATAATAATATATAATAATAATAATAATAATAATATAATAATAATAATAAAGTGTCTAAGCTTGACAATAAAGCAGCCAATATATATATAAGCAAGGTACAAGAGGGGAAGGTAATTTATGTCAGTGTAAAACAGGGGAACCGATCGAACAAAATATTATCCCCTATGACAGCCACATTGCAGAACGTAGCAAATGTTATATTGTTAAAACGAAACTAAAGTCCGCCAATGAACGAGATTCGGTTTTCTCCATAAGTATAACTACTCTGACCTACTTTCTTGTAATAATTTTACCGCTGCCAGTATTTTTAGAGTATTTAGATGATTTTAAACTTGCCACACTTTTCAGATAGGTATGGAGGGCGCCAGAGCCTCTTGTGTCGCGAAGACGACAGTCAACTTTGTGCACGTTTTAATTGTACGCGGAGTTAGATGGCGTTCAAAGTGGTGCAACACGGTCGGGTGTTTGCATGGATTATGACGTCAGTACCCGAAAGATAGTGAATTAATGACTTCCAGTGTGCATTCCATAATGAGTATTATTAATTTTAGCGTGTGTAAATATATATGTCAGGTTTGGAGATAAAAATAATTAAACTTGAACAATATTTAACATCTCCGAGACCAGGCATGTATGGTTACAGCCACGGTGAACCGTACGAGGTAAACTCTTCACAGTTTAAACCTTTAGTCCGAGATTTCATATCGACCCTTTCTATTCTCGTTGCGCTTTAATATCTCTAATTTATTCAAATGCTTATGGAATTAGTGGGGAAGCATCTCCGAGATGTTCCTCAACCGATCGTCTCAATGAGCCATTTTTTACGGAACAATAACCTAATACAAAAGCAGTCTGGCTGTGAGGAGAATTATATCTGTTTGGGATCACACCGTAGTTGGAAGTGTGTGTGTGTGTGTGGTAAAAATAATGCATCTTCCCTCAGGCAAAACGCTTTTGGACATAAATTTCTAGCCCTTACGCTTGCTTGCCTATATCTGTTGGGGAAAAACTCTAGCTATCCAAACGATACTAATGAATGGTTTCCACTAGAGATGTGTCGATAATCAAAATAAACGATTACTGGTTAATCGGCCGGTTAGTAGAATCCCTAACATAATTTTTGGCCCCCACTCACCGAGAAAACAAGCATTTATTTCTGTACGTAGTGTCATCATAAACAGAAAAACGAGCACCTGCCATTTAGCACGCGGGAACAGACGTGTATATGAAAGTTCGCGTGTCCAAGTTTCATTTGCGCATTATTATTAAAATATTTTTTTACAATATGGGAAGTTATATATATATATATAACAGCAAATAAAATATTTTATGTAAATAAACATAGATATTTGTTTTGATTATAAAATATGCATTTGTTGTAGATATTCTAATGTATGCAACCAGTATAATATAAAAAAAACTGTCCACTGTTCTTTGTTGTTGTTTTTGTTGTTTTTTACTAATTATCCATTCTTAGTAATATTATCTGCGTTGGCAGATCAGGAATTTTAAATTCAGGTAATTGTTATTTAAATATTAACAACCTGAGTAATAATTACCCTGTTTCCCTTTTGGACTATACCTAACTAATGGCTGATAAAGTCCAGGCGGCACTGTCTTAGTTAGAAAAAATTTAAATAACCGTGAGTAAAGTTTCTTACAGAAAATGCAGCTAACATGATTGTTATACTTCTTAAAACTGGGTTACTATTACTATCTTGGTTGCTTATCCGTACTCTACAGCTATACACATTAATAACGACAGACTGATTCAATGAGCAGTAAACGATATCTCACAAGAGTTAAGTGACCTTCCGAAAATCGTTTTAAATTTTTTTAATCTGCCTGTAGACGAATATTACATCTCGTGCTCGGCCGTTCACCTACCTGTGCACAGGGTTGTCGATCTGCGGGAAGAAGAATCTGAGAAATCACTGGCCAAAACAAATATTTCTCCCACCCAAAAAATAAAGAAAAAATTCCCGTCAAGATGTAAATAAGCTACGTATAGGGGGTGACGATTGAACGAATGTCTATGGGATTTACTATCTTCGCACCCACCTTGCAACTTCAGGTCTAATCGATCTCCCTCCCATCTCTGAAAAAATCCCGAAGAGAATCAGTATTCCAGTTCTTTCTGATTAAGAGAGAAAGGTTTTGCATTTGATGTTACGAAGCCTGATGATAACAGGCGAATCGTTAGTTTTCACCTATCGCTGACTCGCGTGAGAGCGAAGCGGGAGGAACCTCTGGTGCTTCTTGCAAACTAATTGTGATGTCGCGAAAAGGGCATCCTGGGGCAAAAGATAAAAGTGTGTTTTGCACTTAGGGAGTTACAGTAGTGGGTCCTGATTCCTTAACATCTGGGAGCTGGTCAACAGAAGACTATTATGGTGCTCGTTTTACTGTTTGTTTTTCTTTTTTTTTTCATTTTCGCTGTGCCCCAGCGGAAAGCTACTGCGATGGTTTGTGGCCACAATCAATACGGTTAATAAATTGAATTCGCTCCTCTAACAAGAATCACTACGGCGCATTATTGTAAATGGTCACCAAGAACGGCATTGGAAGAGTGCTGTAAACGCACTGTTTTTCTGGGTATTTTTGCTGGTACGCTGGTCGTTCTTCAGCCCGATCCTGTGCGCCATCTGGTAAGGAACTTTGATTGGATTAGAGTAACTGATCACGAATATGGTTCGGAGCAGGTGATTATTTTGGTGTGTTTTAGCTGCCCTTTGGGCTGAAATTGGTTTTTATAAACCTTCAGCGTGTTTCCATCAGCTTTAGCTCTGCTGTCGGTGACGAGTGTCATCTCGACCCGCCGTCGGTGTTGACCGCGGTCTTATTAAGTTCATTCATCTTAGACTCCTTTTTTTTTAAAGGAGTTCTTTAGCGGTGACCAAACCAGCAACAAGAAAGACCAGGTCGCGAGGAACCCTTTATAGTATATCTGCAGGACAACAAAAAAAAAAAAACACGTTGTAAACACCTAAATAAATACGAAATTGTATCGCTGACAATTAATTTGTCCCAAAAAGCTAAGTTATAGTCCCAATCGAACGTGAATTGACAGCTCCGATTAATACCTCGACGATTATTGTTTGACAAATCAATACTCGTCCATCCATCGCGCTCCCCGTTTTGACCCTAACCCTAAAGCCTTTCACGCGATCCAAAGATTGCGAACAGGTAAAAGTTCTGCACAGCATTCCATCGTCCGCCAATGATGACGCTGACATATCTATTTCCCAGTATCATTTGACACATAATCTCTAAATAACACAACATTTGGAAAGTAAATGGACGGTTAGAGAATTTCTACTGATTATTGGATTATCGTACTGAATGGTCACACTGACTCACAGATGCCTGTCTACTGTAGAGCGGCTTGTGAGAGGGTCAACAATACAAGAAAATAACTTGTGGATAAACCAAAAGAAACTCGATAGATAATCAAAAGGCAAAGTCCCAGCTTTTAAAAATGGCACAGTGCAAACAACAAGCAACACGTCGCTATTGTAAATCTCTCTTAGGAAATGTATTTACTTTAATGTCGGTCTGTTCTTTTCGAAAACTGTTTGTTAGATTTTATTCTTTTTTCCCTTAGCTTACTTCCTGAAGGCTCACAGCCGCCAACCAAATTTAATTTTTGCACCCAAAGCATCTCAACCGGCGGAAATATATTCCAAGTGGATGTTCTTCCCTTATTGAGTTTAAACAATATTCGTTAAATGCCCCATTTAAATCATAGCATCTTAATTTTAGAAGAGGACCCGCCGGGCCCGAGATAGGGGAGCCTGTACTGCAATCCCCTACTGGGGAGGATGGCATGATGCCACGCTTCCTACACTGTTGCAGTTTTACAAAAATTTTAGTTTTCGTCATGAAGAATTTAATTCTGGTCAGGCATAATTGAGTTTTTGTCACCATAAGTTTACGTTTGGCAGGAATTTGCTAGCTACTGTTTTACCTGTAAGATTTAAGCAACTTAAAGCGAAAGTAAAATGTCTGGAGTGGAGGCAGGCTGTTCTAGCTTCGTAAAAATAACTCGACGGTGTAGCGGACAGGACGTGTCCCACCCCGTACAGTTTCCTCGCGATCTTTCTGTCTCACTTTAATGCGTTGGAATTCATTCATTGTTCCGTAAAATTTTTTTTCTTTTTTTCTAAAAAGTAAATTGAAACATTTAATCTCTTCTTGCAGAGAGTTTTTCCCAATTTGAAGCGTAATCCTGACAGCAGACTTTACGGTGCAGGTGAGCGAAAGAAAGGTATTGCGAAGAGAATGTGTACGTTCTGAGCAAAATCAAGTAAACACACGAGTAAAATCGAAATGATCGCCAAAATACATTAAATGACAACTTTGGGAAGTATAAATACGGTTCCAAAGTAATCAGAAATACTGAAAAGTGAAAAGCATCTAACATATGAAAGTTTAATAAATCATCCCTGGTCGACTTTCGAAATCTAGGGAGATCTCGCAGCATTGAGGTAAAACGGGAGAGAACCGGGTTATTAGTCTTGGTTACCTGGGTACCAGTTAAGCGCTCTTGAGCCGGTTGTCAAGGTGGAGGCTGGGCGAGAGTTACCCACGAGCCTTCCACCAGATCTACCCAGAAAAACCCTATTGAAAAGCTACATTTTTAGAAGACGCCTACGCTGCCATGAAGAGAACCCATAGGATACCGTACCAGACAGGTAAGCGAAACCGCCTGGGGTTTAACTCCAGCTCTTAACCATAACAGTACAGTCACTTATCCGAATTAAATGTGCAGCAATTATTAAACTATTTTAAAACGCGAATATGCATTAAAATAACAATCGAGTAATGAACGGATGTTATACATTTTTCAGTTTAATGTATTTTAAAAATATCAGAATAAAGAAACTAATACATTAAAGTTAGTGGCTAATTGACCGTTTACACGTTTCAAAGTGATTTTCGCCTCTATTCAAGGCGTACGTTTGTGTCGAGTCAGGTGCTTGCTCTATAAGTCACGTGTTTCCGTGTTATTCTTCCGAAAAGCATAAACTTAGTTGCGGGTCCCGAAACATTTCACTTAATTACTAACTGGACGTCAACGCCAAGGCTAGTTGCAACTCGCTAATTATTTGTGTTTTTATAAACTCTCTCTCTCTCTCTCCGATTGCCTTCCATTCATTATTACTGATTCTTAAATACTCCGGGAACGATCCTTCGCACGAAAATTAACTTAACAGTAGGTCGGCTGCTGTGAAATGTGGTTAATTGAATGGTTTCAGACAGCGTTCACTCTGGACAAAAAAAAATGTGAGAGGAGAACAAATGAGGAGAAGATTCGGCTGAGTGCGTGCACGAGAACGGATTCTGGGTAAATGGCGAAAACAGGAATGACGTGGAGCTGTGTGGGGACTCAGACAACTTTACTAACAGTCGCTGGTTTTTTTTTTTGTTTTCCTTTAAATCAAACCTCGAACTTTTGTAATTTGTCGCCGCACCAGATACAGGCAAACGGGGCCAGTCGTTCTTCTTTGTTGCTCAATTAAGGCGGGGAACGCTTCTCATCGTGACAGATTATTGCAAGCTGGATGAATTCCTCGCCCCTGAATGCTGTAATTCGTGGGCGAATGCCTAACGAAACAGGTAATTAAGTTGGTAAAATAAAAAAAAAGAAAAGAAAGAAAATTACCTGCCTGTAGCATTCTCTGCCTGTCGGCAATTCTCGTCTTTTTTCGCAATGATTCTCTCTCTCCTCCTCTCTCTCTCTCTCTCTCTCCTCTCTCTCTCTCTCTATCTCTCTCTATAATATAATATCTATATATATATATCTTTTTTATTTTCTGATCCTTTCCTTCTGTCCCCATTTGCGTGCGTGTGTGTGTGTGTGCGTGTGCGTGGTGTGTGTGTGTGTGTGTGTGCGTGTGCGTGTGCGTGTGTGTGTGTGTGTGTGTGTGTGTGTGTGAGTGTTCTCCCTCTTTGGTTGTCCTATCACTCTACCCTTATTCGTCTCACTCTCACCAGCTGTCGCTGTTTCCTTCACCGGTTCCTGATGATCTTGAAACAAGCTATGCCTTTGCAAAGAATGCAATCAAAGCCTCAAAGCAAAAATTTCGTGGTGGGCGAAAACTTCGGTTGGCTACTTTTTACCTGTCCAACACAGCCGAGTCTTTGTTTAAAGGGGTCACACTACGTTTCTCGAAGAAAGTTTGCTGGGTTTTTTTGAGATACGTCTTGGTTGACGTAGCTCTTATATAACTAAACTCCCATATAGCATGCATTGTAAATTTAAAAATCTGTTTAATCGAATATAATCTTCTGGCAACTGAACGGATTAGCGTATTTAATAAATAAATATTAATAATATTTGTGAAAAGATACGAAAACACCTTGTCTTCGAAATAGAAAACATAAAATAATCTTATCCAATGCCTTCATACTAATCGGTTTTGGTTTTCTTTTATTTATTAATCCCTTAATTAGGGGAGACCGAAGTTAGCTAGTTGTTATAGGGTTAAGTTGTAACAACACCAGTATTTCCTAATTAAACGTACAGATAAGGCTATAATCCACGTCATCAGTTTACGTACAAGCGAGGCTATAATCGACATCAGCGCTTACGTACAGATAAGGCTATAATCCACGTCATCAGTTTACGTACAAGCGAGGCTATAATCGACATCAGCGGCTTATGTACAGATAAGGCTATAATCCACGTCATCAGTTTACGTACAAGCGAGGCTATAATCGACATCAGCGCTTACGTACAGATAAGGCTATAATCCACGTCATCAGTTTACGTACAGGCGAGGCTATAATCGACATCAGCGCTTACGTACAGACAAGGCTATAATCCACGTCATCAGCATTACATACAGGCGAGACTATAATCGACATCAGCGCTTACGTACAGATAAGGCTATAATCCACGTCATTCGATTTGTTCTTTTAACTTTATGTCGGTTATAGCCTCATTCGTACGTGTAATTAGTAATTAGTGGTACTGTAACAACTTACCTGTATAAAAACTAACTCCGGTTTGTTTTCCCTACTGCGAATAAATGTTATAGTATTTTTTAAAAAATACGTTTTGTGTGCAGACAAAAATGACACCTCAAACATAATAAATGACGTTAATCTGCTTCTGAAGTGCACCTTCGCATTCACTTCACCCATTTACAACATGAAATAATTTTATAAAATTTATATAAATGAATGAACAAATAACTAAAATAAGAGTAAAAAAGTTAAATTAGCGTATTGCCGATATTTGCATTAGTTAATACTTTTTATCTTGAAATATCGTGACTCAAATATTTTTTTCTTCTGTTTTGCATAATGGACTTTTTTTCTAAAAAAATTTGTATTAAATAAAAATTCAAAATAGATATTGTTCGATATTAGTCAGTTTAGTGCCCATAATTAGATATTAGCTATCACGTGTTTTGTTTTTTTTCCAACTTTTACTTTTAATCTTCCTTCTGTGTCACGAACTGATACCAGGGGAGGACAAGATGTCAACAACATTTCTCCAATATCATGTCACCGAGACGCTGGCTTTGTTGTCCTCTCCCACTCAATATCTCTCTCGTGAGACCCTGCGATGATTTATTTAATACCTTCCAACTCTTTGTCGTGTTCACGCAGGAATAACGAAAAGAAGCCGAAATATCTCAGCTGAAAAAAATGATAATGTACAGCCACTTATATATATATATATACATATAGAAAAGGAAACAAATATTTTGATAACCTTTAATAGAGAAGAAAATTAATTTCGGTTCGGTCACAGAGGCGCATTCCCGAGAATTGTATTATTTACAGCCGTTGCTAAACACTCGAATAATACTAGTAAAACGTGGGAGGCTGCTTTGACTTCTTGCGCCTCTCAACCCCGGCAACCGTCGGTTCTGCTGCTACTGGCGGCATTTTGATACTGATGCCGGCCGATGGGGAGATCTCACTGCGAAATGCCGTACGCGAGAGTTTCTGACAGGTTTTTTTGGAGTTCGAACAGGTGCACGCGGAATGAGCTCTTCAGTCTAGCAGAGCATCTCGGGGTGGGTGGGACTTTCTCTGTGAGCAAATTAATTTCGGGGACGACTCCACAGGCGAGCACGGGTAGCCTGACCACTCTTCCTCCTCCTTTTATTCCGCTGTCCATTGGCTGTTTAAATTACTTCAGAAAAAAAAAGGGGGGGTTCACCGGCGTCGGCGCCGTGATGTATGCAGTACTCGCCTTTGTTCCGCAGACCGACGGACGGCGCGGACTTCCACGTCTTGTTTTCGTGCTCCCGATCGTGAGGCTGCTTCCGGTCCCGCGGCCGTGACTCATTTCAGCGCGGCGAGGAACTCGGGCGGCGGAGGGAGAAACGATTTAAAAATAAAAAAAAAAAAAAAGACTCCTGGGGGCGGGAGGGGAACACGAGACCGGGAAGGGAGGGGGAGGAAAGAGTGCCATCCGTGGATGGTGATGGTAGGGCGGAAGGCGTGACCGGGCGGACGCGCATTAATATCTCCCCCCACCCCCGAACACCTAAGATTTTTCAAAGGATGAGTCTCGTGACAGCAGAATTAGGCCGTGAGGCCGGTTCTGTTAACCGTCAGTCCGTCGGCGCAAAGAACAGCGGAGAGTCTACTCGGTAGTGAACCCAGCCGATCGATACCCAAAAGTCTGCGGCGAATCCTGCCATGTTTCGAATCGCGAAATAAAGCAGCTTTGCGATTTCGGTTCTAGACTCCCGCTGCAATAATAACAACAACGACAACAACAACAAAACAACAACAACAAAGGATTGTGGGAGAGAGGGGAGAGAGGAGAAACATTCGAAGGAAAGACGACTAACAGCTGGAAAGGAGAAAAATCCACTAAAGCATTTTCTCGTGTGTATCCACACGCAGACGTGCATCTCTCTCCTCTCTCTCTCCATCTCTCTCTCTCTCCATCTCTCCATCTCTCTCTCCATCTCTCTCTCCATCTCTCTCCCTCTCTCCATACATATATACACAAGATTCACCTACCGGTCTTTTCACATTTTCTCCACAGTCCTGAATATGTTCTCTTGTAGATGGCTGAAGAGTTGAACGCAACGTCAGCCACTCGCTCCATAGTGTACAACCAGTAGTCCGTGGCGACTGCTATGCACAGAAGACCGAAGGCAGCGCTGGCACACGCACTTGTCATAACCATTAGCAATCTTTTCTTACCACAGACGTCCATGATACAACCATAGGCCTGTCACACCGATCGTCGCCAGAACCAATCCTGCCCAACGGTTATCTCCTTCGGTCATTTAACACACAAAGGCAGCAGACGACAGAAAATAGTCGCGTGACCCAAATCAACACCAGAATAGCCAAGGCCGTTATTATTTGGATAATAAAGAATTATTGTAATAATAATAATAATAAAGCCAATACAAATATATAAATATAAATGTATATGTATATATATATATATATGTATATATATATATATATATAATTTGTGTACATATATATATTATATAATTATATATCTGTATAGAGATATAGATATGTGTACGCGTGTGTAGGAGGTATGAACTTCGACCTAGTGTCTCGTCGTTAAAGAATCCAAAAAATACACAACCTCCTTGTATAATATTCTGACTGGACAGGACCTGAGCTGCTTTCGCTTTCCTTTATAACGTGGAATCCGCCCAAAGTAGCATTTCGCTGATGGATTCAGTTCCTTTCCCTTCCCATATTGATTCTATGCTTCGGCGGCAGCCCGACCGTGCTGGTTTTGCGCCGTCTCCTTTCTTGGTGCCATTTTCCCAATGAAGAGGTTGCTGAGAATACCCAACCTCCGCTGTTGGTCCGCTAGGGGTGCCTCCGTGTCCGGATCATCGAAGATTCTGATCGATCGGCCGGTTCGACTCGACCGCCGGGAGAGAGAAACATCCTCGTCAACTCCAGCAATTCCAACTACATGGCGTTCTCCTCCTTCTGGAGAGCGATGAGCGACGCGCATGCGCTAGGTCAATGACATTTTTACATCTCAGGTAGATCACTGCGTTTAGCAGGAACGGTTGACTATTGACCTTTTTTTCCTTTTTGCTGAAACCCTATATCCTTATTAGGGCTAACAGGGGGCACACAGCCTAAACGACCTTCATTTTAGTCTGTTGGCTAATACTCCAGGGTGTCACATTGCCACCACGTGTTGAGCTTCGACGACGACGTGACCTTGATACTTTGATTAAAACGTCGAATTATTTCACGTGCTTGTAAATATCAAGACTGACTCTAGAACTAATAATTGTCAGAGTTTTGTAGAAATTACGATGTTAAGAGTTATCAATGCATCAGATTTTTGTCAATATATTCTGGAAACCCGGATGCACACAAACTGAGTAGGCAATCTGCGAGCGAGCAAGCAATTTAAGATGTAATCTTTCATTAAAAAAGACAATGTTTTGATTATTATACGATATTATCTGAAGTACACGACAGCAGCTTTCATTCAGAAACAGTGACATATAAAACCGAATATTACAGGATTTAATGGCTTTAATGTATAATGCGTAACTTTCTAAGAAGATGGCGCCATCATATGCCATTTATGGGAAACAATCGGGACTGCATTTTATTTCAATATTTTTTCTTACGTTTATATCCTATATTCTAAAAATATTACAATAATTATATTTTAACAGAATAAAAACTGTATATAAATATATAATACTTTTCAAATTCTGAAACTAACCAAAAGTCTTTTCAATAAGAGTTCAGTGCGTGACGTTTATATTAGATATTTTAAATGCATACATCTACTGTATTATTGTATATTACTGTTTATGTATAATATTTTCTACTTACAATAATATAATATGATGTAACCGTGTATCTTTTATGTATTAGGTAGTAAATATAATTTGTCTATATTAATTTATTTTATTTTATTTGGCTGGCAGTATCTCATCTCCTCACACAGAGCTAACGCCAGAAAATTCTGATATACCGTAATTTCTCCTCTAATCCCTGACTGCCCAGTAAGGACCTTTTAGATGTTGGCCCTATGGACTAGAAGATTTATTAATTGTGTTCTGGTTGGCTGCTTTTTATTCTTCCCGATAAACCGAATTCATTTTGTCTAAACTATTTTATTGTACAAATCATACTTCATAAAATTTACTGGGATTTTATGTCATTCTCTAATACCGTTTTCACTATTAACTGTGTTCTTCGGTTCTTCACACCACCCGACATTTCCTTTGTCGACACAGATTTTTACCCTTAGCATCAAACTGTTTATTGTTATCAAATGCTTTATTATGATAAATATTTGTCTTCATCCGCCATCGGTTCCTTTCCATATTGGATGCCGGAGTTTTATTAATTAATGGAAAGTGTTTTCCAAAGTATACGGGATATTCCGGCAGAACTTTTCCTGTGGTCTGGGATGTCGATTTTACCACCCTCTCTCCAACCGTTCCGAATGCTGCTCATCTCCCACACTATGGCAATACCTATCTCCCGACTATTATATTCCAACAGCTCTTCTATCTTCTAAATGGATACTTTTCCCTTCTTATGGTACTGCCATATCTATTAGCGGTCCTGTCTTCTGTTTGTTGCTCTTGATGACGATGACTGGGACATTATTTGCCTGGATTTCTTTATCTGCATGTCCTCACACGTCCAATAGAAGGGTTTTCTAGCATTGGCTCTGGTGTATGTAGTCGGGCCATAGATTTTCCAGTGGATAGACCCCGATTACCTACCTTGTTCTGTCTATTATTAGTATTATTATTATTATTATTATTATTATTATTATTATTATTATTTATTATTATTATTATTATTATATTACTACTACTACTACTACTACTACAAACGACGACCTTCGGATTTTTCACTACATTCATCCCATCAGTATGATAGTATTCAACAATTCTTAGATTTATATATATTTTCAAACCGTTCTTTACCTGACAAGCAAATAAAGCAAAACAAATGTGATAGATAAGGGGTTCGAAAGGGGAAATACAGAAAAGGATAAAATGGATAGCGGAAAAATAGATTTTGTTTTTCATAGAAGTGATATGGTTCTGTCAACAGCCAATATAAAATAATTACAGAGATCGCTACAGAGTCGTCATTAGTGTACATTACCAGATACAGGTGATGTTAAGCCTAATTTTCATAACCAGGTTTTTTTAAGTACTTAACGAGAGAGAGAGAGAGAGAGAGAGAGAGAGAGAGAGAGAGAGAGAGAGATGGAGAGAGAGAGAGAGATGGAGAGACAGACAGAGGAGAGAGAGAAGAGAGAGAGAGAGAGAGAGAGAGAGAGAGAGATGGAAGAGAGACAGAGAGAGAGAGATGTAGAGAGAGAGAGAGAGAGAGATTGTAGAGAGATGTAGAGAGAGAAAGAGAGAGAAAACTAATTTTGATCATATCTATTTATCGTTCAATTTGAACTTGTAGATTATGTTTTTGCTTGCTGTCTTTTTTGTTTCATTATAAAGGAAAAACATTTTGTTAAAAAATTAAACAGAAAACACTTCCTTGCGACATTTTTTTTGCTTAACAATATGTCCAGATATTTTTTTTAAAAAGAGATTGAATTTCATGTAAAAGCTATATAAAACATTAAAACTGTTTTTTCACAAATAAGTCAGGTTTTTTACCATTTCCTCATTTCTATCTGATCTACCTTACTGAAATGGTCTGAATCTGGTTGCCACGCTGTCTTTCAAAAGAGGATTTACCTTACAACTGCGCAAGCGTGGACTTTTTTTTGGGGGGGGGGAGAAATGAAACCTGATTTACCAGAGAGAGGAGTTCTGCTGCATAGGTTTATTAGAATTTTAACTGATCTTAAAAATTTGGGATAGGCTGAAAGATTTTAAAAATCAGATCTACCAAGTTTTAATTCTGAACATTTAAGAGGGAATCTAACAGAGGATTTTTCCTATCAGCAGAATTGTTAAAGGATGGAATTAACTACCGTCGTGTGTAGTTAATTGTGTTACTTTTAATTAATTTAGGAACCGTAGAACCGTAATCGTGATCATTTCACTTCTCTGGGAACTCTTGAGTATTCCAAGTTAGTTTAAACATACATATTTCTCAACATAAGGCTAACTGGCGCTGTTTTACCACTCGCAATAATAGAAATACAGTGGTATTAACCGTAATAACATTTAGTGTGTATATAACAAATTGCTACGTTTTACAAAGTTTCAACACTCGCATATTCTCTAAAAGTTTTGAATGTAAATGAATAAAATATTGTTCTACACGCTGTGTACAATTTTCCATGATACACTGCAATTTGTTGGAACCTCTGCAACATTTTCCTGTTTTATATACAGCCGTATTCGATTGGAGACATTAATGCCAGAATGTTTTGCTGGCTAGTAAACTAAAATCCGCTTCTTTATCCTGCGATTACTGCTTCGCCGCGACAGTCACGTGCTTTTTGTTATCATGGAGGTGCCTCTGAGGCTTTTCTCCAGTATTGGGACCAGACATTGTTTTAATTGAACAACATTATTTTAGCGATAATTCCAAACTGCTGCTTGCTTCATTTGAATGTGTTTTTAAATAGTGAGTGTCAAGCAAAATTTAAAAACAAACAGTGTCATGTGATAATTATTTAGTTTTTTTGGTTGTTATTACATATATTGGCTTCTTGCAGAAAATATCAAATGCAGACAAGAAAAAGACTGAAATTCTTCTCATTAATCCTCGGCTGAGCGAACCTTTCACAGCCCTCCTTGGCACTGAATCAGCGAAATTTTGTAGCACAGTATGGTTCCGGTTCTCTCTGTTTTCACCTTTAATTTGGTCAGACTTGTTTTTAGCAGGGGACCTTTATGATCTCACAGGTGCTCGATTGGATTAATATCTAAGAGGCTTGATCCTCCCCCTTCCTCCCGCTTCTATTATATCTGACCGTTGTAGGGTAAACGCACTGGAGAGCCAAAAGAAACCCCTCGACTTTCGCAAATCTATGTCGCTGACATTGGGCACATTTTACACAACCTCTGGTATGCAGAGAAAATGTCGCTGGATCCGTTGCCTTCGTCCTGGTGGCATTGCGCGCTGTTTGTCGCCAATCTCGGTTAGGAGAGTTCATTTGCAGGAGGATGGGAGATAGTTAAATTAATATGGCGAAGCGCTGCAGTTGACAAAAAAAATTTTCTCTTGACAGAATCTCTGCAAGATAATGCACGGAGTAGCAGGATTATTCAAGCCGAACGACCTTTGTGGAATGGATGGTTAATTAAAGGCCGCGATTTCATTACTACACCTCAACCAGAAGTGACCCATTACTATATTTCAGCTATCTAATGTGTCATATTTTTAAAACAGGTTTTATTAAGTTTTTCAATTTCTACTGAATCCTTTAAAAATCTATTTATTTTATTAGCCCATTTTTGTTACAACTAGAAAAAGGTGTTAAATTATAAAGCATCATGATGACTTTCCTTTCGTATTTGTTTCAATGTTGGCAAAAATTAATGCATCATCTTAGATTCAAACACAATATTATGCATCCGTTGCGTAGGTTGAAAATTACAATTTAAAGTGCATTTTCACATAATAAAGTCAGTAACGTATTGTTTCCACACGTGTGTGATCTCTGCGCCAGATATCTTTAAGGTGGAAATTTCTTGCGAAGACAGATCAGTGTAATAGAAGAGTAGACGTTTAAAAATCCACTTTCTGCAATATCGTGATTAAAGAATATTAATTTAAGTAAATATGCACACTAATCGTAAATCAGAAATGGATTATTTAAGGTCATACGCTAATTTTGGCCGCCACTGTACATTAGAAATATTAAGTTAGTTATTATGCAACTAATTGTTTAGTTAAAGCATTATTTTTATTACTTTTGTTACTTTTTTGTTTATACGTACTTGTCTTCTTGCTCCTGAGGTGTACACCGGAGTTTGTCTTCCTCAGCATATGGGGTGTTCCAAGCAGGACATATTTCAGGAGATCTGCGATGCCAGCTTTGCCAGATATCTTGCTGTTGTTTCTTGCAATGCCTTTGTTGACCAGTTCCGGATGCGATGCTTCCACCTTTCGCACTTCGGTAAACCTCTATCTCGAGATCCTTTTATTTTGACAGGTTCTCCTGCTTCTTTCATCTTTACTATTTCATTAATTTGCGACTAGAAGAGTTATGTCTCTGCTAAATTCTGGTCATTCGGATTTTGTACGCATTTCGAATGAAATGTTTCCACGTTGGTTACGATTGGTTTTGTCTTTCTTTCTCCACACTGCGAACCTTTTGCCTGGTTTTGTTTGGTGTGCATGACTTTCGCAAGATGGCGTTCTTCTACGTGTATCTCCTTAGCAACAGAGGTAAGACAATCGTTCCGTCGCCAAGACTAGTCTTCTTGTTCTTAAACATATTATCATGGTTGGAACGCTTAGGTTTCTTATACATTAAATTTTAATGAAAAACACGAGGGCTCTTGGTCTAGGAGATACAGGTAATACCGGACTCGCCTCAGTAAGACAGCAACAACATCACTTTTGTGGTAACCTGACGTAAAACCGTTTCATCTCAGATTAAAGAAGGAAAGAGCGTCACAATTGTGACGTCACTTCCTGGTAGCGCCATGTCGATAGGAATAATGGTTTTTCGTCTCCCGCTGCATAAACTCGCGGAATAATCATGGTAGTAAACAAAGCTCGCTCGACGTCTTGTTGCTCACCGCTCCGCTGGGGAAGGTGGGGGGAGCCCTCCATCAGGCGATAAGCAGAACGTAACTGATGGGCCGCGATAATGCGATTCGACAGAGAGGAAAATTGCACGCGGCTCAGCTAATGCAAGTAACTTCACTTGATAACCTCACATGTTACACCTCTTTCAGCAGCGAATCCCGTCTATACTGAAAGGCAAACAAACCGCTGATGATAAATTTTGCCCGCGCTATGGATGGCTTGAGTCTCCGGACTTATGCAATAAGGCCCGATAATTCCCCGTCTAAGCGCGATCCAAAAGGGGAGATAAGTCGCCTGTTTTCAGATCTTGTTCCAGCGCCATCACACCTGAAATGTTGACAAAGCCGGGGAAAGAAGACGTCCTCTGAATTAGGTAAAACATGGCGGCGCGCACCCCATAAAACCCTTCAATGACATATTACTGAGAAAACTTAAAATATCCAAACGAGATATTGACTTTTTGCTCCAGATGCTGTACGTGCAGCGCCAGATACATATAATCTCCGCTGCTGCTTCCTCTTTGACTGACAGCGCGGAGAAATCAATTTTTCTTCTGCAGCGATGGCTGATCGAACCATCTCATCGATGATAATGGGAATGGATGAGTAAGAAAAAAGATCGAGTCCATAAACTATTTTTTACTTTTTCACCTGCCACCCCAACAACCCCTCCCAACATACATACTCTCTCTCTCTCTCACCAGTATATCAGCAGCCACAATTGTGGACACGTCATATATCATACACAATCATTTAATTAGTGCCTTTACTTACACGTACAGCTGTACTCGTATATTAGAAAGTCGCTGGTAAAAATATATATTTGACAAAACACTATAAAAAGATTTGTTGGCTTTTTGATTACGTTAGACTTGGAAAATCTTTTTATTTTCAATTGTAATTCTACAGATGGCGCCACCAGTGAGCATGTCTATATATATGTAAAACATAAATATATAGATGTACACACTCATGGACATTTAGGGTTATTTTTTTTTTTTAAATCCCACTCAGTGAAAATGTATATTTTCCGGGAAACAACAGAACTTTTTCTTTAAGTCTGCACTTTTCCCGATCTCTTTTCTGGAAAGAAAAAAAAAACAACAACAACAAAAGTCCCTAAACTGAGAAGTCAATGTAAGTAAAAGAGAAACCTTCCGTCTGCTATTAATCACAGAAGTGTTGGACATTGGCATGGCTCACACCGTACACTCTAAACGTGTTAATTAATACATTAAAATATAATTGCAATTATGGGTTTCGACAGCTCCCCGTAACACGTACCACACTAATTAGCTTGGTGCTGATTGGCAGACATTAGCAGGAGAGCTATCGATCAGCAAAACTCTTCTGGAAACAGAGATTGGCCTAAGAATAATAAATGTTGAAGTCTTTTCATTAAAGATTTCTCTCTTTCCCTTCGTCAGACGTTCATGGTATACAATCCTTTCTCTGCACTGATGATTGTTTAGCGTTATATGTTTTCAGAGAATTCTTTCATATCTTTAACCAAGAAAACAATAATAAGGGCAAGAAATTATTGAGAATGATCGTTGGATTACGATATCAGGGTTTTATTCCCTCGCTAAAACCGGCGTAGTAACTTGTTCCTACTTCATTTACAAGTTTATATGACACCGTAGGGAGCGGAGCAGTAAAGGTGAGATAATAATAATAATAATAATAATAATAAATAATAATAATAATAATAATAATAATAGCAGCAAAGTTACGGAGCATGCTGGAGAGCTCTAAAAAGGAAGACAAGTCTTCTAGCCACAACGAGTCACAGGCGCGATTTGCGGCAACCTGACCAGGGCGGTGTAAGTGGAATTAGTGTCGCCGGTGACGATACGTCATGGAGGTTACCATTCTAGGAGGCCCCTTCCACGTGGACAATGGTGTCTGATGTATCCGCTGCGATAAGAAAGGAATCTTTTGCGCTAAAACCTACCATTCTGTCTATGCGATAAAGAGAATAGAAAAGTGTCTTCAGTGAGTATCCGATTGCCGCATGAAGTTCGCCTTTATAGATGTCGGTAAATGCTGTCTGGGGGCAATCGGTATAAGTAAATATCCCTAATCATTGTTCAAAGTCTATACATGTTGCGTAGAGATGGACCTAAGGTATCTTTACTCGCCGAGGGCTTCCGTGATTCCTTGTTTCTTGATCGTTTCCGGACGGTTTCAATTGTAGCCACTGCGGTCATCTCTCTGGATGAGATGTATCCAGCAATGTAATTGTTGATTTAGGCACTAATCTCTTGAAATAACTAGATCGGAGACTCAGGAACGTCGACGCACCGGTTCATCTCCAAAAGCGGGGCGTATCAATTAGCTTTTACCCGAGACGACAGAAACAGGGCTTAAAACCGGCTGATGTCTTAAGTATATCAGGCATCCAAACTTTCCAGACTTTTCGGTGTCAAGCATTTCTTTACGCGTGCATTAAAGGTCAAGGACCAACACGTTTGAGTTCCTGTAATCTACGGAGAAGTTTGGATAGCTAATAAATTAAATAAAACGGCTTTCCTTTTATCACAAACATATCATTTCAGCGCCAACTGCCTACCATTAATCTGTTAATGCACTTTCCATCCTTTCGCCCGCATTAAGCTGGGAAGGGGTTAAAAAAGACGAACGGATTACGAAAATCGGAACGCTGCGATCACTTGGATAAAGGTTGTACTTTCGCTTTACTCGTGGCGCTCTCCCTACAAGCTCAAGCGCCTGCCGCTAGAGGGAATCTCTTTATACTTTTGAAAAGAAGAAAGCTCAGAAAGGGTTTCGGGCGAATTCTTTTCCTTTAGGTTTTCGTTTCCCCTGCACGTCCGAGTAGCTGACTCCTCCGTCCATGGCATAGAATAGTGGTCAGTGTCCGTCTTAACGGCAACTATCTGACATAAATGACGATCTGCTTTGTGAAAAAGTTTCCAAAAAGGAGACTTTGAACCACTGGTGACCTGATTGTCGGTAGTTAGCATTGTAAATTGTTTGATGTTTCTTCGTTCGTTGCCCCTTGATGAGTTCCGGGGAATGCGACCGACCAGACCAATAATCGTTACGGATGTAGACAAGCTGGAGATTTATCGCTATCTCGGACATTATAAAATCTCCGGGAAAAGAACAGCCAAAGCATTAGAAATGAACGGTAGTTGCTTATTGCGTTATTTGTTTTCTTGTGACAACCACTGATTTGCTTTAAGTGAAAACATTTTTAAAAAGCTAATGGGCGTGGCCTGCTAACAACACATGGCGCATTACAGGTGCAAAATCATTTTATAGCTACATGTTTTCCTTCCTTCCTTACATATACGTGTGTGTGTGTGTGGTGTGTGTGGTGTGTGTGTGTGTGTGTGTGTGGTGTGTGTGTGTGTGTGTGCGTTTAATGGAAACGAGGCATTTTATTCTAGGTTTTGTCTAGCAGACTTTTCAATGATCACAAAAGAAACACACGAAGATCATTTTCACCACTTTCTGTCACACAGCCAACCATTGATCAGTTTTAGTTCTGCAAGCCTTCCTTATGTTACCTGGCTGTGGAATTAAAGATATATTTCTCTGTCCGTTGTTCTTTTAGCCTGTCCAAAGATTACGAGTTTAATTCAAAGGCGGCCTTTGTTAATACGGCGAGAAATAGAAGAGCTTTTACTATGGAAATATTCCCTTGGAAGTAACTAACTGATTTTGTAGCATCGGCATCGCATGAAAAAGAGGTTTTTTTCCAACGATTGCTGTTCGTGTAGTAATTGATCGACCGGCTTAGCAGCGCAAGTTTCCTTATTGTTCGGTAGACGAAAGCGAGTGGTTTCCACGATGCAGACTTTAAGATGCGTGAAAATAAAAATGGGTAATTTGTGTGCTGGCTTTACTTACCGAAAGCCATTGATTAATTTCAGCCAGTCATCTTTGTAACTCGTGGGAGGGCAAAGACGGGCGGATAAAATGACATCGGCCTGCGCACTTGTGTTCGCTGGTACAAGTAAAGTAAATCTTTACGTGTCGTTTACTGATTAGGATACACACTTTTCGCTGAGGTGCTGAAGACGTGGTTTTGTCCAGTGAATCCACTTGTAAAAGAATAAACGCTAAAATCCTCGCGGCGTTTTAATGCCTGTTACTGATTTTTCTTATTTCGGTTTTAATTCTAAAATCACGAATTATCAAAATGTATACAAAGTATAAATGCATATTCCCACCGATATCTCGAAGATCGCCATTTTGAGTTTTGAACTCTTTCAAGATAGATTTTTAAAAAGTACAGACGTCTGGGCTAATACGGGCGCCACACACTGTGCCATCTTTAAACAACCCTGACGCAACCAAAGCAGCGCCAAGCACAGCTGTGACGCGCATGGAGGCGTTTGTGGTTTCTTTGGCAAGAGAGCTCTGGCGTCGTCCATACGTGATAGAAACGTATAAAGAATTTTAACTTGCTTATATTCTTTTCAAAGTAAAGATACGGATAACTTATTTAAATGTTTTAGCTAAGGAGTAAATTAGATCTCGTCATTATCTGAAGTTGATGCTTCTTCAGGAGTCGTCACTCATCACTGAATAAAAATAACAGCTTCGATATTTTAATTAAACGTTATGTAATGCCCGTCATTATCAGTAAATGCCAGTAAATGTTATTAAAAGATGAAATTGGTCTAGAGTATGAAAGTTTTAAGACAGAATAGAAGAGGCAAACAAAAAAAGAAAGAAAATACCAAAATATAAAGAATTGTGCCAAGAAACCAAGATAAAGTTATGGAAAATATGGGGTTTTCCAAGTAAAACCGGGTGCCGGGTTAATATTGGAAAGATCGGCGGGGAAACCGTGGAAAACAATTGATTTCTCAGCTAGATAATGCAGAGCAACAACAAAATTCCAGAAGGAGAACGCCAAAAATGTGATCGAGGTGGCTATGGCTTACAAGTTCATATACTGAGTGGAGAGGGGTTAAGACCACTATCCAGAAGGTGCTGTGAATAATGAGACGAAACCCGCTGAAGGATAGCACACAGCTGAGAAGTCCGTTAGAAGCGCCCCGGGTGTATCGAAAGTCAAGGATAATAAGATAACGAGGGGCTGAGAACGCAAAGATAGTGGTGATGTCTTGTTTGCAGAAGTAAAAGAATGATTTGGGAGCCACTTTGTTATTGGTAGTAATAGAAATAGGCTTAGATAACAAGATGACCCTTTAAGCTTTTATATGGGAGAAGATATGCATGGTAAACTCCTGTTACTGGCTTTTAGTCCGTTGTGTCTACTATATCCAGATTTAAAAAAGAATCTTTGGCCAAAATTTCTACTGGAAATTTGTTTTCATTTATCAATTCAACTGCGAAGACAAAAGGATTCTATTGAGGGCAAATTTACTTCTGTAAAGGCGAACTTTCAAATGGCTGACGGTGTCACAGCATGAGCTGCTCATTTGAAATATATATTAATGGTTAATTCTATTATTAGTGCAGTTTTTAAAAAGACATCCTGGCTTGGTCCGACGTGAGTCCTTTTTCTACCTTATGGTACCTTGAAAGCGAGAGGGTTAGGGTATAAACGAAAAGCAAAATTTCTTTTTATGGCAGTCTTCCAGCATATATAAGGAAAGCTAAATCTGTGGACTCTAGTTTCTCGTCTTCGTAAAGGCTGTTCACCCATCAAAGATCGATGCGTACTGATTTCCTTCCAACTTGAAAACTGCACAGAACTTCAGAGCTGAGACAGAACCCGATGTGTGTGCCAGTTCAGGCAGGATATACCGGAGTGCGGGAGATTAAATTTAGAATCTTTAGTAAAGAGAAAACAACGTTTCTGCCTGGCTCGCTATTGTCGCTCTTCGTGACCGGTTTTTTTTTAAGTCGTGGTCTGGCTCTGATCGCCATTGCTACAGCCTGCGCGACTGCTAATAATGCTTCGAAATTAACGGTAGAGGGAATCTGTTATCTTTGTCGTGCCCAGATGACGAAGGGGAGTGGGTAGGGTCGGGGGAGAGGAGAACTCGACACTGGCCAGCACACGGAAGCGCCACGAGCACTCCATATTATCCTACCGTAGATTCCTTTTGAAGACGTCATTTCCGCTTATCGGCGAATGTCTAACCAACAGTACTTCTATTGCTCATTTCGATCCTATTACGATCGTCACTGTTGCCAATTTCGTTATTAGTTGCAGGTTTATCACGTAATCTCAGTGTTAGTTTGGCCATTTTTCTAAATCTTGTCCCCATTCGTTGTCATTGTTACCCTCTCGCCTTCTTGATTATTACCTGGTTATTATAGCTAATCTCGTCGACTTAATTATTGATAATCTCGTCTATCTATCTTCTATTGCTCGTTCTTGTTACTTGTAGGGGAGACCCGGGGGCTGGTTGTAACAGTTTTCAAACAAATCTACTTTGTTCTGGAACTATGCACGGGGAGATTAAGGTTCATCGAATACAACAAACTACTAGAGCAAGGACCCAATCGTGTATAGTTATTCTGATGAAATAATGTATGGAACTTCAGCAAAAATCTCTCCCTGTCAGGGATTATTGGTTTATATTGATTTACTACAAGAAACAAAATACACACACACACCTACCTTTAATAATCCTAAATTTTCTTTTATTCTCTGGCTAATATCAAGAAACCTGCTCCTCCGTGAGGAGACCGCTTAGCGAGTCGATAATCGAAAAACCAGAGAAAACAGGTTTTTGCTTGCACATGCATTTACATCGAGCGAGGATCACGCGATGCTGTCGACTTAATAGACGCCCACTGACTCAATAGAGAAACCTTCAACGATATCAGAAAAGTCAATTGACCAATTTTCTTCGCTAGCAATATAGAAAAAAAAAAAACGTTATTGCTTCGTAGAGCGGGAGGATGGGGATGATGGTAAAAGGCTTGTGTACTGTTTAAACAATATTTTGGTTTCATGCAATCTGAATGTTGTTGTGGCTGTTGAGATAAAATTTTCATTATAAAAAAGCTCGTCGCACTTTCAATTCGTTTACGACACACATCTTGTTTACGGCAGTACCGCGCCACGTGCAAATAGCTTTTCTCTCAGATAAATAAGGATATAAAACACGTCCAACCACTCTTACGTGTATTTCAAATGTTAACAGAGCTACGTCGAAAATCAGTATCAATTTACTTTTGCTTCTTTCTTTTTTTTGGATCAACTACATCTTCTGTCATTTCGGTGGCAACACGAGTAGAGAGAGATCTGCTGGTTGACGGGTATGAAAATTTATGATGTACAGCGGTGTGCAAAATTCTTGCATAAAAATGACTAGACTTAGAAAATGAGTTCTTATTTTGTAGAAATTAGTAACTATTGTGTTTTCTGTTTTAATTGAAAGGTATCGGTGTCTTTAAACGATTTATAACACTAAGATCCTTTTTGTAATTGCCCAGTCAAAATTTAAATATTAATAAAATAATTTGCATGAAATCTGCGTGTGCAAAAGTGTTGCATAAACTACAAAATGTTAGAATATATATTTTGTGCTATAATAGTTTAGGATAGTAGAATATAAATATGAAATACTGTCATTTTCCACTATTCTGATTCATTTTTGTTCAATGTAGTGATGCCGAGAGCCCGATATTTGACCCCCGAACAGCCGGCCACAATCGTTCGCATGAAAGAAGATGGTGAAACTGAGTGGGTCATTGCGGATCGTATCGGTTGCAATCAGTCGACGATATCTCGCACCCTGAAACGTTGGAAAGCCGATGGGAGCCTAATTTCGAAACGCAGAGCTGGCAGACCACGGAAAACGACGGCTCGACAGGATCGTCTGATCGCCCGCGTGTCGAACTCGGACCGATTCGGCACTTCCACCGACATCCAGACCGCCTTGTCAAGGCACCACGGGATCCAGTTGGCCTCGTGCACCATCAGACGGCGTTTGATCCACATGGGACTGTTCGGGCGATCGGCACAGGAGAAGCCGTTCATCAGTCTGGACAATCATCGAAAACGACTGCAATGGGCTCGCGACCATCTCCATTGGACCGTGGCCCAGTGGTCCCGAGTGTTGTTTTCCGACGAAAACAAATTCGTGACGGTCCACTCGGTGGATCGAGTGTACGCTCGGCGATCGGTGTCCGAGAAATACCATCCTAGTTGCACTCGACCGACTCTGCAAGCAGGGGGAGATTCGGCCATGGTTTGGGGCTGTTTTCTATCGTCCGGTGTCGGTCCGTTGCATCACGTGGAGGGTCGAATGAATGCTCGTGACTATGCTAAGATCGTCTCGGACATTGTCGAGCTGTGTATGTGTGACCACATGCCGCTGACGGCCATATCAGCAGGACAACGCCCCCATCCACACAGCTAGGAGTGTCAAGGCCTTGATGGCAGAGTTGCGAATCCCACTCCTCGATTGGCCGGCTCAAATCCCGGATCTCAATCCCATCGAAAACATTTGGCACTCGATTAAACTCAGCATTGGTGCCAAAAAACCGATTTGAAACGGAAAATCGAGGAAGCCTGGTCCGAGTTCAGTAGTGACAATTGTCAGTGTTTGGTAGCCACCATGCCTCGTCTTTGTGAAGAAGTTATCAAGAATTTCGGATATTCTACTCATTATTGATAGATCTGATCACTTTCTGCATAATTGGAATTGGATCTGAATTGATCAGATAGCTGTCTAGACTTCATGCAACACTTTTGCACACGTTGATTTGATGCAAATGATTTTCTAAAAATTATAACTTTTCTTACAATGAAACAATATGCTCGATATTATTGGAATAGATGCACAACAGTAATAGAGAAATACTTTAATGAACAAGATTTTATAACAACTGCTTTTGACAAACTGTGAGCTAATTTACAGGAAAAATTAATTTTATGCAAGACTTTTGCACACCGCTGTACCTGATAGGGTCGGGAAAGACCATGGTTGCCCCAAGCAACTGTTGCCTTTTCTACGTCTTACGGGGTCCGTCATTTCCGCCTTCAGCAAATGGCAGAACGTAACGTCTCTGTTGGACCTTCTTGGCTCCGCTATGAAGAGAAACTGGAGAGTGCCCAAATCAAACTCGTGCCGGCGAACTAGTGGAGAATAGTAAGAAGGTTTTCGGGAACAAGTCAGTCTCCGAAACGGGCCAGACACAGAGCCTCTCTACCGCAGCAGGCCGGCAGGCTTTGCATTCGGTCATTCGCCGGATCACATCCAACGTCAGGTGGGCAAAAACCCAGCCACCTCAGTATTATAATCCATAACGGCGGATTTGCGTCTTTTGCCACGGGCAAGGTGATGATTGCCTCAACTTCGGGAAGCATTGATATCGCAACGTCTACTACTCCGGATGCTCGCTCGCGCCTTCTCCGCTGCCTTTGTCCTCAAAGACTGCGCCGAATCTCAACACCAGAAACTGAAGAATCAGTAAGTAAGCCTTTGGACCAAAGATATCGTTAGCGGGAGAGGCGAAGCGAGTTCTTTGACCACGGAAATCAGGCGACTCGCGCCTTGAAGCAGTTCTTTCAACCTGTCTTCCGTTTTCACGTTAGTTAGCACGAGTCTTCCGTAATTTGACACCGGTGAGGCCTAAGGTCGTTTGTGGGAGGGATGAGGGAGGAGGTATCCTTATCAGACTTTCTTCCTCTGTTTCCTGGCGCTGTTTTTTTTAACAATAACATGTTTTGTTTTTGTTTTTTTTTAAATGCATCCCGAGCCGCAGTTATGGTAAACTTATGCATAAATATCGAAGTCCGCATAGGAAACAGTTTTTCTTTCTCCTTCCTTCCGCGACAGGAAATTACAGATCGATAACCAGCTCGTTTATTTATTTATTTATTTTTTTCAAATTACAGGTATCGCTGTACGAATTCGGGCTTCACCGCCAAATAAACCCCTTTCTTCCAGCACGTGAGACATGCCACTTATCCTTGGTTTTCTCTGTTAGTTTCTTTCCCATTGTCGAGTAACAGTGCTTAATTTAAATAATTCATTAAAAACGAATAATTTATTAGTATCTTTTATCTAAAGCCTGTCCGAAGGAAGAGAGATGGAGATGGAGAGAGAGAGAGAGAGAGAGAGAGAGAGAGAGAGAGAGATGGAGAGAGAGAGAGATGGAGATGGAGAGAGATGGAGATGGAGAGAGAGAGAGAGAGAGAAGAGAGAGAAGAGGGAGAGGAGAGAGAGAGGAGAGAGATGAGAGAGAGAGAGATGGAGATGGAGAGAGATGGAGTGGAGAGAGAGCTAGAGAGATCGAGAGATGGGATCGAGGCTCTCGCTTTCTATGGAGCTCTCTCGCGGAGAGAGGAGAGCTATATGTATGAGATTGCGATCTCTCGAGCTCTCGCTTAGATCTCTCGCGAGAGATCTCGAGCGCTCGATCTAGCGCTTTCTCGTTCAGCTTTCTCTCTTTTTTTCGCCCCCTCCGCCCTGGAACTAATTTCGCTGTTCGTGTTTTTCGTGATAAATTTCGTTAAGACTCTTTCCCTCTTTCTTCCCAGATATTATTTTTCGAGCTTTCTGCAGAATCTAACGAGTTTCAGAACGCGACAATCTTTTGAAATCCAGCTGTATAAAAGAAAGGGAACACCAACAGGGATGTCTTAAGGGCAATCAACTGACCGGTCGGGTAAACATGCGGCCTACTGCTGGGAGAGTCAGGGGTTTGTGCGTTTGCAGAAGGCACCGAAATAACCTTGCGAGAACCAAAAACCAATGGATAGGAAGGCTGGAAGACGTATCGTGCCTTGGAAGAATAATCGGAAAGCTATAACGCGTTTGTGAAGTTCGTCAGAGCGAGTGGGCGCCAATCGTTAATTAAGCGACCATTTGCCGAACTCTGTCATCAGGCAATGAGCATCTACCTGCCCGTCCATCGCATTGAGACTTCCAACGTTGGCGAAGACGGACTCTCCTCAAACAGGTGGCACCGACCGGTCTAACGACTACTCGTGAACTGAGGTCTTAACTGAAAGCGGTCGTAAAACGGGCACAAACACATAAATAAGGACAGGGCGAACTAGATTCGCGTCGACATTTTTTTTTTTGAATGACAGGGGAGACAAACGAAGAATAAAAATGTCAATGAAATCATCTGTAAAAAGATTAAGTTGAACGAATTTGTTTAAAAACGAATGACGGTTGCCTTGCTGTTGCTTAACTCCCCTGTTTGCCGGTGAAATTTGCTTTATAATTTAGCACAGTTTCCAAACCCCTTACCCCGGTCAGAAGCTGGAAAGTTATCCAAACAGATTATCTAAACCCAATTTTCACTGTTTTCACTCATAGAAATGCAAACATTATTATTCAAACGTCAGTAAATTAATGAATAAATAGATACAAGAACATGCTATTTAATGGTGCTTGAACTGAAAAGTGAAAGTGGTTGCAATTTTAACCCTCATTGTATCACGTCGGTTTTTACCTCCCTTATACCACTCCATCCAGGTACTAGTTAGTGCGTGTGTAGAACTGGTTGTGTATTTTAGTCAACAAACTGGGGTTCATTACACAAGCTAACATTAACGAGAAAAGTACTATGAGTTATAGCACTTGTAGCTCAATCTGAGTTGAATAATATAGATTTGAAAGGTAAATGAGTGGAAATGCACTCTATGTTGTATACATAGGGTTAATAAACGATTGGATGGCCGAATATACAGGTGCGACCAAACGTTTTGCATCACCTTAACAATGACAATAGCGAAAACTATCTCCAAACGATGCTCATATAGCTTAACGCTGAAATCATGACTCTAAATGTCTGCTTTTGAAGACGTCTGAGTCACCCTTGTTGTATGATCTATGGGGCCTTTCCGAAAATTATGTATATGCATGGCATCTTTCTATTTGTCACACTTTTCAATTTAGTTGAATTTTCAAAAATTATACACATGGTATTTTGAAATTTTACATTCCGGATATAATTATAATTCTAAATACGTGGTAGGAAATTAAATAGCAGTTTCTTGAGACTTACGCGAAAAATTTTCAAGTGAAAAATGCCTTTGTCTAAATAATTTTTCTTTCCTTCTTTACCTAAACGAGAGACGAAAAATTACTCTTTATTTTAAAAAAAAGTAAACACTTCCTTTATTTTCTATAATTTATTTTTAAAAAGAAAAGTATCTTGATTTTTTACGATCCATTTTTATAAAAGCTACAATATGTTAGAAAGTTTGACCCGAACTCGGACAAGAGAAACAACTCCGTGCGTTGCCTTCTCTCGACCTCAATAATATCGATCGTTTATATCGTAATGATCTTTGATACACCGCACAATCCTGTCCTTTATACCTCCAAAGACTAAGGCATATTCACTTGATGGTGGCGTAGCTAAACGTATATTAATCACTAATAAACCAGTCGTCTTGCAGATTGAACTAAATGAAAAAGAAACATTCGATGCACTTTTACTTACATCAGGTGAATGTGCACCAAAACATACCTGGAATACCATTCTAGTGGTATCCGAAGAAATAATTGAAAGCACAGTGTGGAATATGTATTCTTTCCACATGCATACTGAGTTACTTTCCAAGAAATTTCATATATAAACTTTACATACATCTTTAAAAATCTGCATAATCTTTTTCGTGTTGCGAGCGGGTGCCATCTGCGCGTGTATCTATTCAAATATTAGGTACGTTGTGAAGAAAGATCGGGGTCTTTGCCTCTTGTTTTTGCACTTTGAAAGCGTGTTGAGTATTCGAAATGCAGTAAGAAACGTTTTCGAATCTTAAATATCTAACGCCCTCTGTTGTCATAGTGCAGTAATTTGTTTTGTTATTGATATTCTCTGCTCTCCTAATGCAATGGCCGACTTGATATCAGTCTTAATCGCCTTCTCATAGCCGAAATCAGTAAATGTTCTCGCAGCTTGATCTTACTTGTGTCTTCAGCTGTCAGAACATGCCAAGCCTCTCTCCATCGTGTGCTTTATCTTAAACACGAAGCACAACATCTGTTGTAATTGAAAATCCCTTAATATCGATTTCCAACACATTTTGCTTTCCAATCTCCCCCCCCCCACACACACACAAAAAAACGAAAGTGTGTCAACATTATGTTAGCTAACAGTATGGACATTCTTGTATGCGCCTAGAGTTTAATTTGCTTTTCACTGACATTAATGTCTGCTGAAGTGCGTGCCAGCTCATCCGTGAAAGACGACAGGGCCCGTAATCAAACGGCGCGATATTTATCTCCAGAGGTCGTATTCTGCAGAATGATATTTCTTTGCCCAACACACAAGTAAAAAAAATAACCAAACAGACTTCTTCAAATCCGTTTTTTGGATTGCTTTAGAACAGCCGATTCGACGGTGAATCATGATGAGCGATATTTATAGAATCTTATTCGTGTTGCTGCTACGTCATCATGAAGATGACATTAACTAAAAGTAACTCTGCCAATCCATGAAGGTTCTCGTCAGCACGGCTGGAGATTGCGAAGGGGAAACCTTCTCCAATATTTCGATAAAAGATTAGTTTAAAGATCTAATGAATGCCCATAAATGTATGTTTAATACACCGAGGACAATAAATAATATTTTTTTTTTGATTTTCGTCTGTCTGCTTTCAAAAACAAGATAAAAGTCATTAGTTTAATTTAATTTATTAACTTCTTTCTTTCATCGTCTGGCCTCTGCAGTTTTCTCAAGCTACTTTTAAATCCTCTCATTACTAATCCAAAGAATTTTGTCTAGGTGCATACGTTCCTATGTCGGCTGGTTTGGAGTATTTATAAATGCACTTTAGGGCCAATATTTGATGGATCATTCGATCTTGACATGCAAGCTGGCTTAGTGATTTTTACAAGAGCCGGCTACTCCACCTTAGAAACTATATATATATATATATATTTTTAAATCCATAATCATATTCGCTAACAAACTTTGACGTATTAAAATACAGACATCTGGGAAAACTATTCAGTTACTAACCGGAAAATGTTACCATAGCAGAATAGACATCAGGGAATTCTATCTTTAGCCACCTAAATTAACGAGTGTAAAAAAATTGAAAAAACAAAAGAAGAAACAAATACGAGACAAAAAATTAATAATTAAAGACTCCTGAGAGACTGAGCTGCTATCCAGAGAAATGTGTAACGAAATTTATTCAAGTTTACAAGTTTATTATTCTTGTACTGTAGGGATATCTCATTTTTTCTTGTTCTTTCTAAGCAGAGATCTTAATGAATATTAATATTTTGTTTTCCTAAAAAGCAATTACTATTAGTCAGTCCGTGACATATCAGTGAAAGGCATTAGAAATTCCACGAAGATTCGCCAAAACTGTCAGAAATTGACAGCTAGTCGCAGATAGGAATAGACCATAATGCACAGCGGTCCAAAGCTCAACTTCCCTGACTCTACCCACCGCCGGAAAGGTTAACCATAACTGTAGGGTTGTAAATAATTTAAAATGATAAATTTACGAACGTTAGAGCAAAAAGTTAATAAAGTTACTAGAATTCACTGAAAACAGAATTCGCCTTTTATACCATAGGTTTCTTCGTCGAGTATTTTATCCTATAATTATCGTGAGAAGGTGCTTCGGTTCAGTGTGAAAATCGTTAAGAAAGATTGCATCATATTTCCTAACCCTAACCCTAACCCTAGCTCTATTTCCTAACCATTTAATCTGATTATTATAGGTTATTTCGCAAAAGAAAGGAAGCATCAGAGCCTGATTCGACGGTCATCCTGTGTCAGCACAACTGATATAAGCCTTGGTAGCGATGTAATAGCACATTTCGACATATTCCGAATGGCACAACATCCCCGTAAGTTTTAAGACAATTTATAGACGCTAATGTAATTTGGATGTTCCGTATATTTTTTCAGTCTTCTTTAGGTTTCTGTTAGTTTTTTAAAAACTGTACTCGCCTTCCATTGAAATCACTAATGACAACCACGTTCAATTATTGCTGACAGCTGCCATTCCGGAGCCTGTGTTGAAAAGTGAGTTCAAATCAACCACAGCCGCTATTATCATTATCGTCGTTATTATTATATCGGTTATTTAAAAAGATATTCTCTTTTCCAAAGTTTGCCTTTTTGGCTGCCATTGTTTCAGTCTTGTAAGTGTTTTGTTATAAATGCTCGTATGCGCAAGCGGCAGACCAAAGCACCCCGAAGGTCCCTGGTACACAGCCGCAAGAGAGGCGTCCGTCTCGTCTACACTAACGTGTCGAAAGTTATAGTTTACTCATTAATTTTAAAATCTCACGTTAGGTGTCGAAACAGATATCCGCTTCCGTTCTGACAGCTAGGAAACGGGCAGAAAAGCTAAAGTGCGTGCTAAAGTAATTCATGAAACAAGAAGAAACTTCTTCTCCTTTCTACTAGGAACACTGACTCCCACCTAGACCCGGGAACTGACGGGAAATGTAGATAAACCGCTTTTCTGTCGGGCTTTGTCCAGCAGGGTTAGGTCCGCAAAATGCGCGCTAAAGACTTAAAACGGCTTTCATAAACTTGAGTATTGAGCTGCTGAAAAATTCAACTTATTTGTGTTTAAAATACCGCTAATAGGTTTACGTCAGACAACCTGCCTCGAAATACAGTGTGTGGCTGATTTAAAATAAGGAACGTGAACAGTGTTTAGAAGAAACGAACAAGATATTCCCCCCTCTTTCCACTTGCCTCTGTTCCTGTTTTGTATTCGATTTGTCTCTATATTTACCTTCCTTTGTTTCTGCTTTTGACTCTCGTTTTATTTTGATGCTTTTTTTAAATACCTTAATAGCGTATTTAATATTTAAAAAATTTAATATGACACCAAACCATCCGATAATACAAGCACCAGAATAGTCGTTCTTAATCTGTGTCCTTCAGATTAATTATTGTGTACAGTGTAAAGCCAAAAAAAAAAAGAAACTTAGATGTCTTTTCACGGAACCAGAGAGACATTTTCCGGTTGTAAAATAGACGATTCAAATCAACATCAGCAGCTCTGTCAATACGGATCCAAATTATGTTAAGTTGGACGTCATCCGGGTTTAGATTGGGGTGTTTAAACTAGTCCTTGATATACCGACTGCATATCGCAGCCACAACGAATCGATGTATTACGTTAAATGTTACAGTCCCCCTTTTTTTAAAAAGAGAAAAATGTCGCGGCTTCTTTTAAGTCAACAGGGAGGAGGAGAAGGAGATCGTAAACTGTTGACTTACCTAGCGCTTCTGGCGAGGTAAACTGGCACCAGCGTTCTGAAAAAAGAGAATGTAATGGTTCGGTATTTTGGAGAGAGAGAGAGAGGAGAGAGAGAGAGAGAGAGAGAGAGAGAGAGAGAGAGAGAGAGAGAGAGAAGAGAGAAGAGAGAGAGAGAGAAGATGGAGGGAGAGAGAGAGAGCTACAGCGACGAGCCCGAGAGAGAGAGAGAAGAGAGAGGAAGAGAGAGAGAGCGAGAGATCTAGAGATCTGATAGAGAGAGAGAAGAGATCTCTCTGTCTTGATGAGGCGAGATATCGCTCTCGAGAGAGGATCGTCTAGATGGATCTGCTCGCTCTAGCTCTCTGCTCGAGCTCGAGCTCTGTCTTAGCTCTGCTCTTTCTTCTCTCTAGCGATTTAAGTACTGTCCGTTTTCTTAATATAATACCGAACGAAGTGTAATCTGTCGTGGAGTTTACCAAACGCAGCTGCGTTGGTTCCAGAACGAAGACTCTTGAGCTTCTGTCAACGAGTAGATGAACGATACGCCGGAACTGTAACCCGCTTCCCTGCCCACCCTAACCCCCTGGTCTCTTACTTATCTACGAAAGAAAGCGATCCAGTGAATACGAGTGCTGTCTGTGATCTCCGTCGAAACCTATCCGCCAAAATAATCAAACCATTTGTCTACGCTGTCGTCAGCCAGGACTTATTATTTTTTAATCCAGTGAAACCACCAGAAGCGGCTCATCCAGGGGAGACAAACGCACCTTGGCTCCTGTCGAGTTAATTACGCAAGTCACATTCGAGGACGATACGTCTGAATCTCGCAGCTCATCGTTGACTCGTAACTTTTCGCAACAAACTATTGTTTAAAAAAATGGTAATGAGATGCCCCGGTTGCTATTGCCGCACCTCGTGGGACCTGGCACTTCTCTACGCGTCGGGGGGAGGGGAAAGAGATGTAACAGGAGTGTGCAAGGAACCAGTGCCGATGAATGGCACAGAAGAATGAGAAGAAACCATGTGCAAGGGGCTGTCCGAACTAAGTCAATTGGGGGACCTGGGAGACCGATAGGTCACGCACACCACCGCTCGAATAAGTTAACGGCACCATACTCTTTAATACGGCTTTCCGCAGAGTTTCAACAAAGCAATAAGAATTCGTTTTTCTCTGGGATGAATTGTACCGGCCATAATGGGCTTCCGGATGCCTGTTACGGTTGGACACAGTAAGCTAAACACTGCAAACGCTCGATGTCTTTTTCTCGGTTATTAGAAAGCATCGTTTTTGATGCAAATGCCAATACTCTCGGGCGTTGAGGCTACACTTGGCTGGCGAATGTTAAAGAGATTTCTGCGCTGCCACGCAACGCGATGCCAAGCCTCAATTTTAGCAGCTTTAAGCAGAGAAGAGACAGGGTTGCATTTACTAAGAGATACAGTTGCCTGGCATTGCGTACATGTTTATATATCGGCTTCGTTTGATAAGGGACAAAGAGAAAAACTAGAACTATTCAAGTTAATTGATTCAAAGGCTTGCTTATGGTTCCATTAACGTTCGCCTAAAAACATGGAAAGTTCCATCCGTTATTATTATGTGTGAGAAATGCTAGTTTTCTAAAGAACAAATAGAAGTGAAGGATGACTGGAAGTAAATATCTCATTTATTGATACAGCCGAAACATAATTCTTCCATTGGCAAGATCTGAAATCAAAATGTTTCTTAAAATTTAACATTGAGAGAATCCAATTATATCCAAGCTTTTATCCATTTTACTGCACATTAGATTTGATGTAATTACCCAATTTACAGAAGCCAGGTAGAGTCATTTTGTTATAATGAATACTCACCAGTCACTTTAACATTCATTAAAACAGGCACAGAACTTGTGCTTGTCCTTATCACTTGTACTTGCAGCTAATATGGCCATTACTGACTATTAACTGTTTCTGTCGTTCTTTCTACTTTAGCTATATAACAGATCTTGTGATCAACAAATGACCAACACTTTGACTGAAAAATTGACTGTTGACCAGTAATTTCACAGTCCTGGAATACATTGGACACTAAATATATTTAGACTTTATTGACAATCAGATTCTAAATTCATTTCCTAGTTTTTTCCTTATGTTCCGGCGCGCACATGCACACAGAGAGAGTTTCTCAGCCAATTCCAAAGATCGAAATAATAAATTAAACATAACACATCCCATACTCAGGGGAAAATTGAAAAAAGAAATGGAGGGGGTGCTACTAAAAGGAGGGTTATTTAAACCTGCCCAAATCACACATTTTATCTAATTTAATTTAAGCTTGGTTTTTAGTAAGCCCCAGATATAGAAGAGTCTGCCCCGAAGTTGTGCACATCATTCGAGTTCCTCGTTTCAAGTTATTGTCAGCTTCGAATGTAACCTGACAACAAACAAAGCTGCAGTCCTCGCGTTACGGACTCGCTAAATAATCTCTATTAACCAGGATGCGGGTTTGGGATTTCGCTATTCCCGGATGCATCAGAGGTCGGTTTACAAAGAGAAGTTTTCTGATCTACCAGATGTAATAATGGAAATGGGAAAAGGAAGCAAAAACGAACAATAAATTGAACCCACCGTCCATCCGTTTCTTTAGAAATTTTCAAAAATAAGAAAAATAAATATGGGAAATTAAACTATCGCTTTATTTTATCAAGGAAAGAACTCTGAGGAAATAATGATCCCAATGAAGCATTTGTTTTGTATCCGCAAACAAATCTGATGTTGTAGATCTGATTTAGTGCACTAAATGACACGTATCTTGGTAAAACGGCTTGCAAACAATCAATAATTAGTCATCCATTCTCTCGGTTTGATCACCGGCCTTGATTCGCGAGAATGGTCGGGGGAGGGAGGATCTTTGTCGTACAAAGGCCAAAGTACTTTCGTCGGGGTCCCGAGACGGAACAATTTCTCCAGCCTCTGGTCCATGGTCGGATGAAGAAGTACGTAATCGCGTCTTTGGCAACATCTGCTTCTTCCCACTCCCACACATACATTCACACAAATACATACACCCACATGCCACATACATACATGCACACCAACAACTACACAACACACACCTTAAAATAATACACACACATGCACACGCTCACACAAACACACCTACACATACATACACACCCACATGCACACCTACAATACATGCACACACAAACACACCTTCACATAATACACACAAATGCACACACTCACACAAACACACCTTCACATAATACACACACATGCACACACTCACACAAGCACACCTTCACATAATACACACACATGCACACTCACACAAACACCTTCAAATAATACACACACATGCACACGCTCACACAAACACACCTACACATACATACACACCCACATGCACACCACACATACATGCACACACAAAAACACCTTCACATAATACACACACACACTCACACAAACACACACTTCACATAATACACACACATGCACACACTCACACAAACACACCTTCACATAATACACACACATGCACACACTCACACAAACACCTTCAAATAATACACACACATGCACACGCTCACACAAACACACCTACACATACATGCACACCCACATGCACACCTACACATACATGCACACACAAACACACCTTCACATAATACACACACATGCACACACTCACACAAACACACCTTCACATAATACACACACATGCACACACTCACACAAACACACCTTCACATAATACACACACATGCACACACTCACACAAACACACCTACACATGCATACACACCCATACACAACACATACCCACATATCCAATTTATGATTTTTTAATGGTTGGACGACAGAATACTTGGGTCTTTCAAAAATTTTAATATTGTCTACTTTTCAGAAACTATTTAGCCGATTTGGAATCATGATAAACCTCTAAAAAAAGACATGCAATACCATCAGTGATTATTAACAAGTTAGTACTGGATTTTTTAATTAAATGCTGTTGTCATTTCCTTAACCTATTCTTATTTTTGCAATTTAACTTTTAATATATATATATATTAATGGCGTTATAGTCAGGTTGTATTATTAAGATACATTTATGTCAGTCTTCCTTTTGATCCTGGGAAGCTCAGCGTTAGTCCTTATTTTTTTTAAAAAAACATACTACTATTTTACAAGAAGTTCACTTGATTACGATTAACATTTCATTAAATCGAATAAACAGATTCTAGAAAGTTAATTTATTTTCATGTGTTTGGGAAGAATCCCATAATTCTTGTTTGTGTCAGTGATGCTTTTATCTTCGGTATCAGCATACGCACCACCGTTATCTTTATACCAAGAAGTCTCAGCAAACAATTAAAAATGATTATGAATATGTAAGGAGGGAATGCTTTCTTACCCAATAATAACTTTCCACAGTTTGTTCGAATCTCTTAGTTAAAGCCTGAAGCCTTTTCTCAATCAATGTTGTTACATGCAGACTCTACAGTATGGACTCTTGTAGACTATGGGAAGAACAATTAATTTATATTAAGAAATCCATCCACCGGCCAACGTTTTCCCAAAGATAACGTTTCATTACGAAGACCGTTAATTTTTATTATGATTTCATTTTTATTTTTGCATGACGTAGTCAGGACCAAAGAGTCTGCAGTCGGACAGACAGATGGACGAACATGAAGAATAAGCATCAATTTACCTTTGTCACTTTCCAGGTGGCGCTCGGCTCACCAAACCATGAGACAGGCTACAGTCATACTTTTTCAAAGCTGTCGCTCTGCCTGTCGTTCCGAACCAACTCGGCGCTGATCCTTAATTGATGTACATCAGCATGTTCATTTCCAAATTATTTCGTCTTCCTTAGTGATGATAGTTTTAAAATCTTTCATTATTAATAATACCAGCTTTCAAGATGTGGTTTTCACCTTTCCTTACAATCTTATTCGTAGTTACAGAATAAACTAATGAATCTACGTTTCGGTGATCTTTTCATATCACCATCATCAAGACTTGGCCATGAAGTGGGTTGCTGATGAGTGCGCGGTAAACATCTTTCATTAACGCTTCTATTTTGGGATATACCAATAGACTTCAAGTGGTCTTGATGGAACATATCAATAAACTTCAGGTGGTCCTGAACTCGCAATTAAGCAACTGAGATTTTCTACATTTCTTTTTTTAAAATCTCTCCACGTTAAGGGGTATCTCTCTACATTATCCCCCAAAATTCTTTATTATGAAAGTCAGCATGCCTCAGCAATTAGATTGGTCACTTACATGTATTCTCTTGTAAATGGATTTGTAATTAGGAAACATAAGAGCAAGAATAGTCTATTTATCCATTTATAGCCAGTACAGTTACAAACGTTTTGACGGTTTTTTACCGCAACAATAAGACTCCATATCGTCGCTGGACGTGAAGTTTATTAATCATAGTGAGTTCAATTACAATCGATACACTTCTGACATCGAATTATAAGCGCATTTATACCATTTGAAAAAAATCTGGATTTCTGGAGTCGATAGACTGTTGGAAGGCAGTTTATATTACCACTTGGTTGGAGAAGGATTTCATATGGAGGAATGTGTCGAGGTGTTTGAAAAGGTGGTAGTCTGTGGGAGAAAGGTCTGGTGAATAGGCCGGGTGAGGGCAAACTTCGTACTCCAATGTATTCAGTTTCTGGTCAGTCAACGTGAGGCGATCATTGTCGTGGAGCGGGATTGGGCCTCTTGGATTCATTAATGTCGACCAGCTATCGTTGGGAGAGTTTCTGATGAACGACGTTTAATTCACGACAGTGACTTTCAGCTGTGATGATTTCGCCAGGTTACATGGAAGTTATAGTGGATGACATCAGTTGCAGTCCTCCAGACAGTGGCCATGATCTTGTTTGGGTCGAGGCTTGGTTTTAGAATGAGGTTAGGCGCCTTGTCTCTGTCGAGCCACTGTGCTGATCGCTGACGAGTGTCGTAAAGGATCCATCTTCCATCACTCGTACTGATTCGGTAAAGAAATGGGTCGTTTTTTTTTCTTATGACAACGAAGAGCAGATCGCCAATCGACGATTTTGTTGCTGTTCATCCAACTCGTGAGACGCCCACCTGTCAAGCCCTTTTCACCTGTCTGGTTGCGTCAAGATGCCGGAAAGAGTTGCAGTGCTTACGTCAAGCTCTCCAGCAATTTCTCGCACTGTTTTTCTTGGATCGGCTTCAACTGCGGCTTTCAGACGGTCAACATCACAGCTGGAAGGACGTCTGCTACAATCCTTATCTTCGGGGCTCACATCTCCTGATCGAAACTTTGCAAACCATCGCTGTATTGTGAGCTCACTTGCCGTGTCCCCGTCCCATGCCTGCTTAACGTCACGAGTCACCTCTCTCGCTTTGTGGCCTGTTAGAACTCGTGAAGCAAAATGGCAGGGAAAACCTTTCTGTCCACGCTTCACTCTGAAATCCTGAAACAAATATTCATTTTATTATTTTTGAGAAGGTAGGTTTTGCATGATGAATGCCAAAGCACACGCTACAAAACGATGTATAACTTATCTACGTACGACCTAATAAATATCTGATGAAAGTAAAGCTTCATCAGGATTCATAAAAAATGTTTCCATGGTTAAATTTACATAATTAAGCCCAACCAAAAATGCTAAAACATTAGTCAAAGCCATTTTTAAAATATGGTTTAAAAGTCTACGAATCTCTCTAAATCTCAGGACATTATAGCTTTGGATATCAGCGACCATAATAGATCTAACAGGAGGTTTGTATAGACAGTTGTTACGACGGCAGCTTGTGTAGTTCAACAATTAGCCTCTTCCCCCGCCATTCATTATCTGACTTGGCCGCCAGATAGTTGCTAAATTAGTTGGCACCGACACGTCCCAGACGGCTGAGGACCTATCATCAGCAACTCCCTGCTGAAAGAAATTATAAAACCCAATCATCTTTCTCATATCAAAATTTTCTTACCTACTCGGCGAATTTAAAACGACCCGGTTCAGGGCGCAGAGGTCGTTGGGAAAGCGGCCAACCACGGGCGGTTGTTCACCGCCCGCCGTGTAAGAGATAATAAGACGGTGGCGGCCAGCGTAATGGAGCGGCTCGTGCCAAAGCCGTCGTCCTGGATGCAGCAGAAGTGGTGAACCTCCCTACCAGATCTCTCCGTCCTTCCGTTTTTTTCTGTCCTCCGGGGCTTCAGAACTAAGCGCACCTTCCTCCCGTCTACTTCTCCGGCGCATGACAGCTATCAGTGGAGTACTAACTAATCAGCCTTCAAGTCTCTAGTAAGAGAACTAAAAGGAAGTAAAACAATTTTAACTCTTTACAAACAAATCCTTGCAGAATATCAACTTCTTGACGTCTATTTCTGGCAGCCGGTGCTCGTATAATATGGCCACATACGCCTCTCCATTCTTTGCAGTTTCGGACCGGTTGAAGACAAGAATCAACAATTCATTTGATTCCTTTCGGAATATCGAAATACAACATTAAACTCTGTGAATCAGATGGATCGTGGTTTTATCTTATTTCAGGATGAAGCGGAATTGTCCACAGACTTGTTGCCCAGACCGTTCTGATTCCACTGCGAGAGAAACTGATTACGTCCTGACGATTCCCGCTAGGGTACATTAGCGCCATCTCGTGGACGACTTCGCGCTCTTATCGACAGCAGCGGATTTCCTATTTACCTCTTCTTTTGATTGTCAACCTTCCGTGCCTGCTTTTATCTTTGGCTGGTGTCGTGATAAGAAGACTCGCAGCAATGCCATGTGCATAATCGTTTGTCAAAGAAGCTAATGGCTCCAGACTTTCATCATTATGGGCCTGATGGATTCCTTTAGCAATTCTGCTGGCATTAAAGAGCCAAGATGGGTGAACCGGATGTACCTTTTCCCTCGTAGTTGATATTATCTAAATGGTCGATGATAATGTTTTCCGACTAAATTTCATCCGTGTATAAGATAAATTACATACTATTTGAATGAAGCCGTAAACTGCCAGCGTCACTGATGCCCCTACCTGACTATGTAATTAACCTTTAGCTAAAATCTTTAGCATTTCGTACTTAAAACAACAAACAACAGGTATAACAACAATTATTATTATTTCTAATATTTTAGAATTTTGGGAGGATTCTCTTTTAAAAGCAGCTAGATAAACTTAATCTTAACTTACCTGACAAAGGTAATCGTTCTTTATTTAAGAGACCGCATCCATCAAACCTAGTATTCTATCAGTGTGCTATGGGTGGCAAATCGACTCAGCTTTCATTAGTCAGAGAAAAGGTTCTACTGGAACCGTGGTGTTTAGCTGTGGGAGGAAGCCGGAGTAGCTAACAAATTGGTACAGATCACGGTCCGGCCCTCCTCCACTGGTAGGATGATGGTACGCTGTCTGGCAGATGGAAATAGTTAAATATATCGTAAAATAGTGCTTTTGTTTTTTTAAAAATTGAGATAAATATTCGCCAGTAGCAAGTATCCGAAATGACTGTCAATGTTTTGTGGCAGAAACAGATTCGTGAAAGATAAGAAGATGCAATTAATTAATTAATTAATTAATTAATAAAAAAAAACTATCCAAAGTCTTCGTGTCAGCAAGACGGTTAATGGAACATAAACGAGTGGCTGGGAAGTTCTGAGTCGGGTCGTTCACTGGGTTGATTGATGCCTTGTGTAATGAAGCCATCTTACACAAAGGATGCTCTCCCATCTCTTGTCGGAGAGTTAAACCTCTTTGCGTGACCAGTTCGCTTGCCAAAACCGCAGGGGCCGCCAAATACTGGAAACAACAACAATAATAATAATAATAATAATAAAATAATAATAATAATAATAATAATAATAATAATAATAATAATAATACATTTGTGTTTCTAGAATAAAGAGATATAATCGAAATTGCATGATCGTTTGCCTACGGGTAGGAAAGCAAAAGTAAAATACTATTCAGTCTTGAAAAATATGTATATAATAATGTGTAACAAGGGGGATAACTTATGCCCGACTATTTTTCTTTTGTTCCGTATTACAAAACTTAATAATAATAATAAATAATAATTTTCTAAACCTATTTCAAAGAGTAAGATTATTTTAAAAGGTATTATTAAAATACATATTTAATTATGAAGTCAATAAATATATTTTTTAATAATTAAAGAGTTTGTTTATCTGTATATTATTATTTACATGTAAGCTTCGATTATTCTTATGCAGTGGATTCGTTTTCCACGTTGTAACTCAGGTACAACAGTTCCCTCAAAACTGAGAAATACTCTTGTAAATTAACCGAATAAATAAAGGAGTCTGTACGGTCCACATACCATTAATATGTAATAAAAACCCCAACACCACCATCTTCCTATACACAGATGCAGCTTTCATTCGCTGTGCGATCGAACTGACAATTAATTCTTTGTTAAAAATGTACAAAAACTCTTATAAATTAATTACACGTTAAGAATACTGCATTAAACTTTGCTTGAGTAATGCATTAATCTACATCGCAATAAATCTAACCACTTTTTATTCTATTAAGATTAAAGAAAAAAAGATGTATTATAATTAATATTAAAATAAGGTCGTAATTACAGGGCATTAAATATGAAAGAGAATGTCATGTAAATTCCGTATAAAGTCGGTCACCTGTGTTGGAGCAAAGATGGATGGTGGCCCAGTGTTACTTCTAATATGTATATATTAAAAACTTGTGTATGCGCGCGATAGAACAGTCCGATTTCTCACCGCATATTCTGTAAGACGACCTCAACTCTGATTCATCGATTAACTTGTTCGACTATTGACAACAGTTTTAGATTTCTAACACAACAATTATTTGAGATAGCAGATTCCTAAGAATAAACTTTTGGGGGGTATTATTTCTTTTACTCCTAACATAGACACTTGACTTTTCGAAATGTCTTTCAGGATTTTCGGTACCATCATCTGACCTGTAATTCAATTTATAATAAATCCCCTGTCTCTAATATAGGGACTTGTAATGCACAGCGAGCCCACCATCTTAAAATGCTACAAACGTTGATAGAAAATCTATTACTGTATTTTCTTTAGATTTCTGTCAGAAAAGGTGTTATTGTTTCTTGATGGTTGGATAATATGGCGGAGCATTACTTCCTGGTACTAGCTGCTGGTGGTGGTGGTGATGGTAAGGATGAATACTGGGAGAATACCGATACGGTTTTATAAACCTGACCCCTACACTTTCGAAAAGATAAACTAATAATCCTAACTTTTATTCTTTCTTGTTTCTGTTACTTATTTTAAACCTGTTTTTTTTCAGTTCTTGGCCCTTTTATACACTTTTCGTCCTCAGCAGCAGTGACTTCAAGGACCTGGCGCCACCAGACTTAGTATCTGGGTGAAGTATTCAACTGTCTTCTGCTTAATGAAAGCGGATGTCGTTTTAAGCTGGGCGCGTCATTTCTAATGGCGTGAGCCGGCAGCGCCAGAGCGGCTGGTCTGTTTAGAAGGGGGCGACAACAAAGTTGGGTCCGCAGACCAGTTCATGCAAACGTCGATGGAATGAAACTAATTTAATGTGACACTGCGAGTTAACAAGTGCGCTGCCCCCCCTGGTGGGGGCTGATACACTTTGATTCTGCCGTAACCTTAACTTTAAGCGTCCATGGAGGAAACTGCAGAGATTCGTAGTAATAATTTTTCTCTTCTGTCGTCAGCTTTAATCGAACGAACCTCCCTTTTTCTAAATGGTAGGTGGGATGCCGAAGATGTCTGAAAAGGAAAACAAGGGAATAAAGAGGGTTTTACCGGAGAAAAGAGTTTTATTCGCTGAACAGAAAATTATTCAATAATAAAACAGAGAAAATTCCGACGCCCGGTGTAATTAGTTTGTTTTACCTGTGGTATTTCCCTTTAATTTAACATTAAAAAAAAAAAACTTGACGGGAAATACACGGAGCCAAGAAAATGTAATAATATTAGCTAACTTTGCCCAGTACATAACTAAACTTAAGTGTAGTGTGTGTATAAAACATAAATATTAATTATACTTTACAACTTTAAAGAAAAATGGTTGCTTTCATTTATTTTAAGACTAAAATTAGTGAAGATTAGTGACGATTTTTTGTACTGCCTATCTAAACCGTGTGCGTGTATTTAAAATGTTCCGTTGTGCCCGTCCCCCCGCAGAAATCACGTGCGGATTCGGTAACCCACTCACGCCCCCTTTTGAAAGGAGTTACACGTGCACACCCTAAAACAAGCGGATATATATATATATATACGCGCCATCACAAAAAAAGAGAGAAGTTTTGGCAGGTAGTAGGAATTTTCGGGTACCTGTGGAAGTTCTCGGATGTTCCCTGACACGAGGCTATACTACCTAACACAGGTGGACTGTCACAACTCATCTGCCTGGCTGTACATATAATCCGACTCACATCTACTACACATATAGGACCTGTAATTCAACACGTTTGTGCTGCAGCCCTATTCGCGTGTTAGGGACACATTTATGCCCCATCTTGATCTGAACACTGCTGGGTACGGATCGGACGCCTTTGGTTGTTTAAAATGATCTTTCGAAAAGCGTCCAGTTAAATGCGAATTCAAACTGGATTGGAGAGGAGAACTTTAAATGTAAATAGGTTTCTTAAAAGACATTAACCGGAACCAGCGGGCGATAGGGGGCACCTTCTTACGACGCTGGCTTTCCGTAATATGGGGTCAAAGGGGATCGCCACTTCCCTTATCTCGTTCTCGAGTGGATCGCGGATCGGCACAGGTGATGTAGCCCAAAATAGACACATGAACGGCTACGGAAAACGAAGAAGGGGCGGGTGGAACTGTTTTTAACGAGGTGAGGGGGGCCTAAAATTAATGTAAGCTATGATCACATCGCGCGCGCACCCGGCAGCCATTCGTGCTGACGTCACGAGCCGCGCCTGTGTGACCAGACCTCGGCTCCGTGTTAATTAAATCAGCAGCCAGCCGGGCCAGACCGGTCTTCGTCGGGTCCGCACCAGCAGCTCTCAGAAGCGGAGGTATGCGCGCGTGAGCGCGTCTGCGGTCAAAAAAGGGGAGAAGTTTTACCTGTGCGATTCGGACGAGCGAGTGCAGGTGCGCCGAAGCCTGACAAAGCTAGGGGCCTCTCCCCGCGTACCTGAGGTGGTGTTGAGCGAGGTTCGGGGAAATAGAACAAGGAAGGAGACGGGGGAAAGGAAGCTTAGTAATGGCGACGTCCTTATCAAAAAGTCGGCTCTTCTCGCTGTGTCTGGCCTCTTTCCTCTGCCTGGCGTCTCTGGCGCTGATGTGCACCAGTCTGGCCACCGACCACTGGTTCCGCCTGGAGTGGTTCGACTCGGAAGAGAAACAAACTCATATCACGTCTGGCGGCCTGTGGCGGACGTGTCACACCATCCTCAGGTCGGGTGAGTACGTGGTATCGTTTCGTTCGTTCGTACACTTATAAGGTCTCGTCCTGCCACTAACCTGCAGGCCTGGTGATGGCGTTTGTCCAGAGGTAACCGTCTGCTTTATACAGTAGCCTAATATATACCGCGGTTAGATTTGGTATTGTGCAGAACGGTCAGAGAGAGATCAGAGAGAGAGAGAGAAGATGGGGGGGGAGAGATGGGGGGGGAGAGAGATGGGGTAGCGAGAGAGAGAGAGAGAGAGAGAGAGAGAGAGAGATGGGGGGAGGGGGGAGAGAGATGAGCGAGAGAGAGAGAGAGAGAGGAGAGAGAGAGAGAGAGAGAGAGAGAGATGAGAGAGAGAGAGAGAGGTGGGGGGATAGATGGGGGTGCGAGAGAGAGAGAGAGAGAGAGAGAGAGAGAGAGAGAGAGAGAGAGAGATGAGAGAGAGAGAGAGAGATGGGGAGGAGAGAGAGAGTAGCGCGAGAGAGCAGATGCGAGAGATGTAGGGGAGAGATGGGGGTCGAGCGCGAGAGAGCTCGCTGAGCGAGCTGTCGAGCTGGCGAGATGGAGCTGTATGAGTTACCAGGACAGCTAGGAGAGCGCGATGGAGAGAGAGATCTACTAAGAGCATATTAACAAACTGCTAGGTAGTTAACCGTCATCACACCTTTTCCAGATTTTAACTGCTATACCACAAATGTTTCCCTTAGAGAAGCCATTTAGCAGAAATGTATTTTAAAAACTAGTACGATATTTTACGCACAGATAAGTTCTTCCGCTATTAAATAGAAATGTCACGTTGTTTCTTTACACAAAATTCAGTCCTAAGGCACATTCATTATTCGGAGTTACATATTTTCTTACTTATAGATAGATAGATTTACCTATATTCACAAATAAAATTGACTCTTTCTTAAGATATATGAACTGGTTAAAAACCAACATCGTTGATTGCCCCTTTACATAATGAAATAAGTCTTATATTAGAATTATGAGAAAATTATATAATTTCATACAATTCAACATTTAGTTCGTACGTTAGTAAGTGAAAGTCAGTGACATCGTTTATTTTCCTCTCCCTAAATTGTATCCGACGATGGTAGGTAAAATCGATACATGCCTGAGGTCAGGTAAGTAGCTGTGTTCTGTGATACCGAAAACCCGACTGAACGAGTAACCGATTGTTTGAATATAAATAAATATGGACGGATAAAAAGGTGGTCTACTACTGATACAGGATTTCATCAATTATAAGGATGAAAACTACGATGATGCCATGGCAACGACCACGTGGTTCGGTCTCCAACTGATCCCGGACGTGGTTGGTGTTTAACCAGTCACGTGTCTCTTTTTTTTTTGACCTTTGCCCCGTGGTTTGCACCTCTTCTCAAGGCTTAAGTCTACTCTAAACCCTTTTCAAGTTTATCAATCCCCAGAAAAGTAGGGGCACCGCGCTTTATCACATATATATATTTATATTTTTTAATAGACTCTTTGTTTGTTACCATTTTAAGCAGTAATTTTAACTTCTATGATTTTGCATCAGATTTAACGATATAAAATAGTGATAGCAAAAAACAAAAACAACAAAACAAGGGGTACTGATGTTGCTATAGTTACATAAGGAAGTGTAGCTAACACGACTATAAGATAACCTCAGGAAGATCTAGATGAGTTGGGTGTCCGAGTCTGACTGGACGTCGTCACTGACCGATGGTAAAAATGTACCAGGGACAAACGACCCATCTCATCCCTCGTGATGAGAGGTTTATTTTCTCAAAACAATCTGGGGGTGGGCCTTAAAAAAACATAAAATTCTCGATCACTAGACTGAAGATCTGGCCAGGGCGGCCGCAGGGGCTTCTGCGTACCTACCCCCTCCCTTTCTCGCCTGGATAGACAGACAGTCGGGTTGCTGCGAAGTAAATCCATTGAAATGCGCTTGCGTTTAGCTAATTAGCAGCTAATCATTCTTTTCCAGTCAACGCAGATATTAATCTCTTTTTCTTTTGGTTCATCCTCTACCATTTCAGATGATATAAGCTAAGATTACATCATGAAGCCGTAAAATGAAAGTCTTTGCCAAAATTATAATTACAGTAACAACGCTTACAGACAAGTAATTTAAGATCAGCCATTGTAATATCTATTTGCCGATTATTTAATTTGCATATTTTAAATATTAATATATTAGTGGAATTATTATGTATATTATCTTATGGAAGTTATCGCGTTAGCCAGGGTTTTTTAATCAGCTCATTTGTAGCAATACAACGAATTGTTGAAATAATATAATAATAATCTGTCTCAAAAGATTATTATTAGTAGAAATTCCTTGGCAGCTACCATAATTTTGTATGCTCGTCGTCGCATGCGTCATAGTTGTGCAAGATGGCTGCTGCGTGGCGTCCGTATGACGTGACATCCTTTGATAATATTATTTTCTAAGTTGTTAGAGACGAGATGGAGATCGCCGAGACATACACTTTATAGTTTGTAAATGGTGAACGTAGCATTGAAAACGAATCCTGTGTAGCTGATGAGGAAGGGCCTTCGTGCCACTGTAATAAATAGAAAAAAACGAGCCTTTTATCCAAGAGAAATTCCCCGAAGAATTGGAAGGCAAGCAATGCTAGATGCTGAAATATCCAATAAACAGAAAACAAAAGGCGACAGAACGCCAAAAGCTACAAATCGAGGCGCAGCTGTATGGGGGATAATCGAGCTGTCTGTGTGGAAGTAACCGCGCATAAATCACTGATCCGAAACGGGTATTAAATTACTATTGAAACCATTACGTGCCTCCATGTCGTACACGTATACCTCTTCTGGTTGGCGTGTTTAGGTCCAGAGATGGCGGACTCTCCTTTAGAAATAAGGTCGAATCTCAGCCACGAGTGATCGATACGAAATTAATCCGATCTACACAAATTATATTCGCTCCGCGTCTCTTCGGTCATTCGGAATTCGCAGTACTCAATGGACACGATACTATTTTCTCCCGACCTTGTAACTTCCCGATTGGAGCATCTCCTGACAAATCTAACCTTCAAATGCAGTCTTATTTCTGCTGATGCTCGTTAAATTTAGAAAGTTCATTTGCACGCGGATCGTGATTTTTTTTATCCGATGCAGCATTCATCATAAATGTTTTTATTTTGAAGAGTGAATAATTGTACACAGAGAAGAAGAAAAACTAGAGACCAGCATCAACGAATTCGGTGTCAATACATTTTTTATTTTTTCTTTGTTTTCACTTTGGTGGAGGCTCCTCACCCCCCCTATGATTCGTTTTTATTGGCATTCCATTTTTAGAGATCACCTTTGGAAAACGCCCCAACACTAATGCAAACAAATTAGGAAGATATGGACGGGACTTTGCTAGATAGTGCGCGTGCTCCATTTAAATTTTAAATGACCGAGATGCGGTTCAGAAAGCAGCCACTACGCAGAGGCTCTAAGTAAGAAAAACATGTGACAATTTGGATTTTAAAGAACGCCACTTTCAGTTTATTCTGTTTGTTCATGATTTCGCGCTAAAGCAATACTTCATGGACGCATATCCTAAATCCTGGAACCCTTCGCATTATCCGTATTCTGGCAGCGCGGTAATTCGATGTTTAGTCTACTAGTTTGATGACGGGGTTCGATTCCCGCTCGAAAATGGCTCGGTTTGACTGGCATTCCTTCTAACAAATGCACCTAAGAAATAGTCAGATCTTTTCTTCACTTCGAATTATCAGATTATTATTATTATTATTATTATTATTATTATTATTATTATTATTATTATTATTATTATTTAGTGATGAAAATCATTATCTAGAATATAGCTGTTTAATAAAAGAGTCGTAGCATAATTACGGTAATATCTACGTCTGAGGAAAAGCAATTCTCGGCAACAGAACATGTGTTCTGCCTGTCTGTTCTTGGTCATCCAGGTTAATAAGTGTCCGCACACAACTATCCACGAATTTGTGTTTTCAGCCATCTACAAGAAATTGGCAACGAAGTTATCCGTACTCTACAGGCTCTCTCTCTCTCTCTCGCTGATACACCAGGCGTTCTCCAGTCAGGAATGCTGCTTTCATCTCATCTAAACTTGGCATCAGTGTCGGCGCCACTCGAGTCTCTTGGCCATCCACCCACCCATTATTCTTCTTCCTCCCGTCAACGATGGCGATTCGTCGGTTGCTTAGATACTGAAGCAGAAGTCGTTTCGGATGTCCGCCTACCTGACAGCATTGCCATTGAATGTCGCTAATCCTGAGGCACGAGGTGTGTGTGACTAAAAGATGCCGAGATTATTATTCTGCTAATTAAATTCTTTTCACTGGCGGCACCCTGGTCTACTAACCTTCTTTTAGTAAAGCAGTCTTCAGTATTCTTACACTAAATCTCATCTGCCACCAGCCAGTCGTATTTTACTACATTCAAGCAATTCCTTCTTTGTATTACCATGACGATATTATACTCTTAAAATATCCAATGATGTACCCGAACTGCTATATGATTTAGAAAAGGGCCTCTTATCGCCAAAAGCCATTGTACAGCTCGTAACGCTGGGTTCCACGACATCTGAGTCATCCACCGGAGCTATTTTTACCGGTGATGCTGGTCAAGGCGACCACTCAAGGTATTAGGCGTGCGGATGAACGAGGTAATCAAAGCAGCCAACGTGTCTCCAGGACGAGCCTGCTGAATGGATGGCCAGTGAAGAAGGGAACCGTCATTCTCTGTCTTTTGTGAATGCTGCCGAACAATTGCACACAACATCGACTCGGCCTCATAAACCTGATGGAATATCCGACGCAGCTGTAACCACAGGATTATGCACGCATAGAATTACTGCTGATCATTCACGCGTCACTTACACCTTTTTCATTGACTGGCTGAGCTGCCCAGTCAGCTGCGTGTGTATCGTGGGGCCTATATTTCGTAACTTCATCACACGTCTTTCTGACTAGTACATTTCCAGATTAACTAACCTCATTACGATTATGGAAGATGCAACCATTCTATAAATAAAGCGGATTCCCCTGTAGCGTGTAGACTCGCGTTTGTCAGCTATGGGAGAGGCCTCGATAGTAGATCAGCGGATGACACTACAATATATACATAAATGAAAGGACTTGGGCGGAACGAAATTTTAGGCCAATTTCCGTACCTCGAATGTCCCTGCTTACCTAGCAGTAGGTAGGTAGGTATCCGCTTGTTAGTCAATTAGTAGATCGCTTTCTGTGGTAACAGTTCTCCAGGAGCGAGTAGCCAATTGTCTGGTTTTCTCAAATACGTTTTGAGAGCAGGTCACGCTGCACCTTCTAAAAGTGTGGCTACCGTGCGGTTGGCAGCTTCTATGCTATAAACAAACCTCGCCGCCAGGTGCTGGCGTGTCTTATGTGAATGGCCATCTTCGGTTAGGAGGCGCGAACATTGATATACAACAGTTTAAATTCTAAACAGAAAGTTTGTCAAAAACTGAACACATCATTCTTCTGATTTGAAATTCATATTATTAATAATGAAACCTCGATGATGTCTTAAGAATAAACACTACTACTAACAGTACTACTACTATTAATTATTATTATTATTATTATTATTTATTATAGAGATAAATCAGATAGTTTATTACCTGTATAAAATGCTTAATTAGAAAATGTTCTCAAGATATCCATTTGCAAATAAGAAAAAAACAAAATATATTTGATTGCTAGCACGTGGTCTTTAAGTATGGGTGTAGGTACAATCGTCTAAACCCTTTTTGTCTGAAATCACTTTCACCTTATGACGCTTTTGTCTAACAGCACATCTGTCTAAAGGCACTCTGGTCTAAAAACACTCCAAATGTGGTGTGCTAAATGTTGATCACAAAAAGGATATAAACAACAGTCATGTGTTGTTTTATTTAATAAATTATATGATTTATATATTTTTATAGAATAAAAGCAATTAAAACTGGAAGCAATTAAAGGCATAATTTAAATGCAAGTCCCGAGTCGAGTCTCGAGTCATTCAGAAATATTTCGAGTCGAATCTCGAGGAACTCAGTTGATATGAAAATACGTTCTTTTGTAAAAAATAAAATCTCAAAATTCACCAAAGTAAAATAATCCTTATTTTCTACTTTCTGTTTTAGATGAATTAAATAATTGAGTTGAAAATGCAGTGGTCAGTATACAAAATCACGATTTCATGATAATTACCCTTCCACTGGTTGAATCGTATTCAGCCGTTGTCATTAGTTTTAGAACACTGTTTGCTTCAAGCCCTGTTTTAACAATATTACCCCTGCACTGTGATTAAGTCCTATTCAGTCATTGTGTTTAAAATAATTTCAAATTAGATCAAATGCCTTGTAGACTGAAGTGTTTGGACAAAGTGATGGATTCCTTGAGTATATACATATCTTTGTCAGGCTCATGACTACTTATCTGGTTTATATATTATTAACCTTAGATATCTGTATCAAGTTCTGTGCAATGTTAGCAGTTTCCGAATGTTTTCCTTAAAACAATAACTTTTACTTGTTGCCTTAACCATGTAAATATGATGCAGTTTTGCTTATTAAGATGATGAAAGTAAATCTTTTCAGCCATGTCATGGTTAAAGAAAAACGAAGACAAATCCATGTTTGATTACGTTTAATTTCATTTATGAACACACAATTCAGTAGTGGAATAGCTTCAGTACATAAACTATTTGTCGTTTCCAGGAGGCTAAAACATGTGAGAGCTTTACTTTTTGTTTGTTGTTTCTTTTTTTAGTTTGCTAAAAGTAGATTTCTTTAGACGATGTAATGTCAGAAAAATAAGAGGACTGTCTTTTCAAACGTTATTCCTATTTTAAATGATTTATATCTTAGCCTTTGCCGTAAAACGACTTCAACACAACACGTCTGCGCCCAGATTAACACGTGACATTTGGCTACGACAGCAAGTGCCTACCGAATACTACATCAGCATCCGTGGTTCAACTCGCCTATATTTGTAAAGGGAGATTAATCAGCCTTTTTGTTTGCTTTGGAACTTGTTGCTTTTATGGGTGTTCGCTCGCGACACTGGGGAAGAATTTTATAATTAAGAAACGTAGTAGTCACGCGGAATAAGTTTCTCCCCTTTCCCTAGTCGGTTACACAAGCTTATTGGGGCTAGAATCTCCATGCTTACATAGCACAGGATTGGCGTTTGTTCCTAGCGGATAGCCGCTGCACTATGGTCCGTTACCCGAGTTGTCTACCTTGTAGATACCGACGGGAAACAACCACCGAGTGGTATCTTAAATAATTAATAAAGCAAGCATTATATAGAGCAGGTTCACAATTTCTTTAAAAAAAACAAGGCTGCTTCCATTGTACCATAAACGAGAAATAGCAAGAGGAATAAATAACTCTGCGACACTAGATGGCGCTACGGACGCTAGATATAGCGTATATTGCCATAGTAGGCAAACCTGACTGTACGTAATGGCAGGAACTAAAAATCGAAAAATCTCCATCTCTGTGCTCGTCAGTTATGACTAAATATATAGTTTTCTATTCCAGTTTCTTCATTTTCTTTGAATAATTCCAGAAAATTAAAAGCCCACGATTACAAACATTTCAAAGCCAATTTTGATTGTATCTTAGAGATGTAAAAGCACTACTCGTTATGATGACTCAATTCAGTAGTATTTATGTTGATTACACCCATAATGACGTCGATTTCGGTTATTTGCAATTGGTTGCAGTTTTTGAACCACTGTGGCTGTTTATGACACGCAGGGAGGGAGGGAGGGAGGGAGGAGGAGAGAGAGAGAGAGAGAGAGAGAGAGATGTTTACTTATTCATTTTATTTCACTTTTTTTTAAAAATGGAAATGGCTTTACGTTCCGAACAGCAGCCATCCTCTGTTCACAAGAGAAAATAAATCGGGAGCCGATATCGCTCATCTGGTCCATCTCTTAGAAAATAGCAGATCTTTGTCTTTGTCCATTTTTATCCGATTTAATGTCATCTGCGTAAATAAAATCTACCGGAGCTACTTGCGTCATCTGTCGGACGGAGGAAGGGGAGGGTCCATGAGTCACAAATCACTGGAGAACACGGCAGGTGTTTCTAATCCTGAAGAATGACAAGAAGCAAATCTAACAGACGAGTTTCACGTCGCAGACTAATAATAGCCTCTCGTGAAAGCTTAATATATGTAAAACGCCTTAACATTTTATAAAAAAAAAACAAGATTTTAGCATGTGACAGTGTCAAAGATGCATTTTTATAAACAGACGGAGCCCCGATGTTTGATGTACGTAATACTCTTTATATTAAGGAAAGTATTCTGGCCTTTAATGGAGATTTTCTCCCGTTGGATGATTACTATCTATTAAAAATGAACACTATTCAAGGGAACGTTATTCTTAGAGCTAATAGTCAAGCTCTCGCAGTCTCTCTCTCTCTCCACTCTCTCTCTCTCTCTCTCTCTCTCTCTCCTCACTCTCTCTAGATCTCTCCATCTCGATCTCTCTCTCTCTCTCCATCTCTCTCTCTCTCTATCTCTCTCTCTATCTCTCTCTCGCTCTCTCTCTTCTCTCTCTCTCTCTCTCTCTCTCTCTCTCCTCTCTCTCTCTCTCCATCCATCTCTCCATCTCTCTCGCACATTTCTGTTAATTTTTTCTCCAGTCTATTTAATTAAGTACAATGAAAAAAAAAGAAAAGAATCTAAACTACAGTGGATACACTATGGAAGATCGTGTCATTAAGAACTGCAGTTTCTGCGAGAAAATAGTGAAAAGAAATTTGGACATGGATCTCTATAGCTACATGAATAGTTCCGCTTCGTTCGGCAACACGACAAACGAGTGGCCGAGGATACAAAAGGTAGAAGAAAGGGGACGGTGGGCCTTCTGACAGGTCACTAAATTAAGAGATGATTAATAGATCCACTCAATTTAAATATATAACTCAATTATTTAAAATTTGGTTTCTGTGATAAAAACGCTCCTTGCAAAGTATCATATGCATAAAAAACATAACTGAGAATTTTTATACTGATATTCCAGAGACAGTCAACTTGTATCTTTTTTTGTTGAGCTTTATAGCAAGCACTATGCTCAGCTCGACGCACAAGTAAACACCATATCGCAGTTTGCATAACCACAGCAATGCAAACATCTCTGCACCAAATGCCTCAAACAGTAGGTTTACATTATCATTCTAGTATTTTGATTATAATCTTGGAAAGACCACTAAATAATAAAAAAAACCTTTAACTATGTTACTATTGTTTATTTGTTTGTTTAGAAATCAAAAGAAGACAAATTATCTTTTGTGTACAGACATTTCTGTAACCAATTGTCTTTTATAAATACTTAGACCTTAAGCAAGAGCTTCAGAGTAAACAGATTATCGTAAAAATTTGTTGGCTGGCTCTAAGTAAAACCACTAATAAAATATAGTAAGGATATTCTTCAAGTCAATTGTAATTTTGTTAATCCTGTAAATTTTGTACAATTGAACATAACATTAAAAACTAATTTTAAAAAATTTTAAACGATAAATGAGCAGTTTTTCTTTCTTTCGCGATCACTCATTCATAAGAGTGGGATGCGTTGCACCGTCGTTATGCAACTCTGGTCCAGTGCATCCGTCTTCAGCAGTGGTTTATTCTTCTGACTTTTCCTTGTCAGAGGAGACTTGCCTCTATCATGGCTATAGAACGTCCCTCGCCCTTGGTTCCACTGTCTGAGTGCCTACACAGGCCACTCCCAAGCAGCAGCTGGAGCGATGCCAGTAAAGTACCTTGCTCAAGGGTCGCAACAATGTGCCAGCAGTGGGAATCGAACCCAGGACCCTTAGGTCCTGAAGCCAACACACTCGCTACTGAGCCACATTGCCTGGCAAAATAAGCACTTTGAATATCATGTTTACTTTAATATACTTGTCCCACTTGAAAACTTAAAATAACTGGTACACTGAAGGTGTGGTTTGAAGGAGATTGTAATCTAGTTAAAGATCGATTGTCACCTTTCTTCTACCTTCACGCCAAGAACTTTCTGATGGGACTCGAACCAGAAAGTTCTTGGCGTGAATATCCCACCAGTGACATATGCGAATACTATCATCAGTAGATATAAAAAAATATCCCTGAATACAGTGAGATAATAAATTTGTTGAAACTCAGCAATAGAAATGGAAAAGCTGGAAGTAATAATAGTCCATCATTAACTAAGTTAAAACAATTATAATGATAAATCGGCCAAATTTTATATGGGCTGAAATTATTTCTGTAAGTCAGGAAGTCGTCGTGACTTTTTTCAGGAGTCACGACGATTCTTTAACTAATTGATGTTCTCGTTAATAACTAAACTCGCCGCTAGGTTCGCTTTAAACAATACATTCGCGTGACTAAATATGGATGGTTGTGGGTCTCTGAACTAGTGCAAGAAAAAAGTCATCCCACTGATTCTTCGTCGTCCGCCGCTAGCAAATCAGTCACCTAGCATTACGCGTACTTTTCTTCACGTTGGATGGGTTCTCGGTTCCTTATGGCATCATTAAGCCGGCTGTTTCCGGCAGTCGTCGTACTAGCTTTTGAATGTTAGCAGTTGTCCAAGTCGAGCGAGGGGGAAGTCTGAAATCGGGCATCTGCTGTTGAAATACGGAAACACTTTTGTGATTATCGCTGGATGACGACATATTTGCAAACAGCATCCTACTGGTGATCTAAAGAAATTTCTTACTACGTAGATAAAATAAGTAAATGTAGAATTAACTAAAAGGCGCAAAACCAGTTTTGGGGACGGAACAGATTTTGACTTACTATCCTAATTCTGGTTCTACCGCTGTAGGGAAGAGCTGTCAACATGTCAGGGTGTGACGAATATATTGAAGACACTTGAGTCGCTGTGTATCGCGGTGTCCCATTTCCTTTTATGTGTAAATACTTTGAAATAAGATTCCTGAAATTGTTACGGGTACGTAATTCTTGGGTCCGCAGCCATGACTCACTAGCGTTCTGTAAGGATTACAAATGGACACAAGTGGACACGCTAATTGCTTGAGAAGAGGCGCCACTCAGTCGAGATTATAACTTGGAAAACTTCTCAAAATTGTAGCTTCACCTTTTATGGAAAAAAGGGGCTATAATCTCCTTCATGAAAAGACGTCATAGCAGAAACACGCCAACCAATTGCTTTCTCAGAATTTAAACCACTCTTGAATGGCCTAAAAATGCTTTAAAACAATAATTAGAGATGGTAGTTAATTACCAATGGCCACAGCTTTTGCTTGATAAATAATCAGGTTCGATATCCGAATGTGATTCTTTTGTTTCTAAGCAACAAAAATATTCCCATATCACACTGCCCGCCCAGAAAAAAACAGTAGGTTTAGTCTTAGCAGTGGATAAGACCAGACCATCTTCAGTACAAATGACAGCTTTAATGAACCGCGAAATGGATTCTATGAGATAGCGCAAGGGCATCTTGTAGTACACAGAGTTTCACCAGTGCGTAATTGCCCCGGAGAAGAAGATAGCTGCGAACTGGCTCCGATCGAACGTGTTCCACACACTCCAAGCTGTGTCTCTAGTTACCGGCAGTGATTTGTACATTAGTCACCCTCTACTTATTCCCGTAATACGCAAAGTTGGAGGAAAAATTAACTTGACTTTTGCTGTTGATTTTTGTGATCTGGGCTCCTGTGATACGTCTGTAGTTGTGACAACACTTCGAATATGTTCGATGGCTAACGCTACTTCAGCCAGCTTAAGACTAGAGTTGTACCGCCCGGAAATAGTTTTCTGTGAAGGCTGGCCTCAGACAAACACCAAAATGACTGTCTTGATGGATACGTTGATCGAGGTAAACACTGCGCTGATCAAATTGCATAGGAACTCACTATCATATCTCCTCTGAAATTATTGGTGTCTTTCTGACATCCATCAATTTTTGTCCCATAATGTCATACAGCTTTTCCGAAGCTTATGCACGGACATCTCATATAATTATTTTCATTTACATAAGTTGCAGACAAAATTATTTTCCATTCTTACACAGAATGTCTAATTCTTTTTTACACACACACACACACATATATAGCAACTTTCTAGCAAAGGGATATTACTCTGACTTTTTAAAAAATTTCCTTGCAAGCAGAATCATTGTCGCACATTATTCACCTTTTTAAAAATAATTTTCAGTGCATAATCTAGCGCGCGTATGTGTGTGTGGGTGGCAAGCGGAAGTTGTGAATATCCTTTAATAAAGATTATTTGTTTTATATTTCTAAGGCAACTAAGAGCACATTTGCACGAAGTTTCAGTTTACTTCCTAGAGAGAGAGAGAGAGAGCTCCCATGCTTGTTTCTTTGTTTTACCATGGGCTGACTAAGGGTGGACATGTTTTATCCACTCAGGCTCCGAATGGCAATATTAGATAGTTTCTATTTCTATGGATAAAACCTTTCCCCACACATTTTCTAAAAGAACTCAGGTGTTTTTTTCACCTCTCAGTACACACACCTAATGGCAACCTCGGGCTGAATTCTTAATTTTGAGCCTTACTATTTAGCCGATTTTACCACATCCAGATGGGCGAACAAATGACCTCGTTAGCAAAATGCATAAAATGCAATAGTTTCTTAAAATGTTGAATTTTTTCCTCTGCTGTAGCCATTAATTTTCGCCCTCCAGATATCTTCTTATTTTTTCTGTATAATTATTACACACGAGCAAAGAACAAAGCTAGAAGTTCCTCGCATATCAACGCCAATTGTGAAATGTCATTGTTTCCCTAAAAATCCAGTTTGCGTGATTTGAAGCAAAAGATAAAACGAATCAACTCAGCTTCATTTGTTTTTCTTAGGCCCAGGAGTGATGGGGAGAAAATAAAATAATGATTTCACATCCTCTTTAATTTCCAGTTTCTAAAGCAGATATGAGATCTAATGAAACCTTTGCGCAAGAACTTTGTTAAACGCTAAAGTAGAACAAAAATCTTTTCCTCATTTGAGGCTATGGAATCAACAACAACACACACATATATGGCTTTAAGTAACTGATGATTTCAGAAGATTCCAACTTTTGATGATGGTGAAAGAAAGAACCTAGAGAAGAAAATGGAAGTACTACATTGAACAGCATAATGGAAAGAAGCCAGGTCTCCGCGGGTACTGCCTGATTGTTTCACCACATGGCATTGATGAATCGCGCTTGTGGCATTTATCAAGTTTCCCTGCAAGGTGCCAGGGAAGAATTTTACCATATTTCTTCATTTCACACGTGAGTTATGACGGGGCGACTGCAGGGTCCAGCGACGTATGTTCGGGAGAAAACTACATTGGCCCAAGTTTTAGAAGGAGCTACAAGTTCTATATTTCTGAGATGGTCAGCTGTCAAAAAAGAGTTAAAACATATAGAAAGAAGAAAATGATTCTTTGGACAGACCTACAGAGAAACGAATAAATTGGAACAATGCCAACGAGATATGTTCGAACAGACAATTTACAGATCTCATGAGACTTGGCGAATTGTAACAATAGGGGATAATGTGACACACAGCTAATGAGAAATTCCATATTTCTGTTTTATTTTTATAGCAAAATCCTCGCAATCTGTGTGGAAAAATGATGGTAAAAACAAAATTGTTGACTCGTGTACTGTTCTGACAACAAATCCTTGTTGGACACACACACACACACACACACCCCACACACACACACACACACACACACTGGTATATTAACGTAAAGCTAAATAAAAAGATGTATTTATTTTTTGGTTTTAATTAAAACAAAAATTGGCTGACTGACAAGACACTGAAATAGATGGAAAAGTGACAAATGTGAGAGTATTTTCATTCTTACAAAAATGAAATTATAAGATAATATTAAAATTAATCAAACCTTAGCGTCCAAACAGCCAGACACTTCGAATGTTTAAGGTAATTTTGTATTGCAAATATTTTCATAAGTAATAAGGAAATTAACCTATAATTAATTAAACTGCATCCATACGGTGTCATATGGTTGGGACGCAGTGTTAAGACAGTTACTTTGTCGTTAGGTAAACAGATAAATGGAAAATCTACTTATGTAGTAGCTAATTCAAACTTGTCCCATACGCTATACAAATAGATAATAAAAACAGGGCAGTTAAGATGTTATTTGGTAAACACATGAACAAAACGATTATTTAAACTTCACCTAATACGTATTTAAACATTTATCAGTGATAGGACATTTATCTTGTCATTAGCTAAACACATCCAAAAATATCTTTGATGCAGTAGGTTATGTTATACACGCGGTTTGTAGTCATAGGACAGTTTTGGTATCATCAGTTATGGCATAAAGATTAAAACTTATTTGATTCAATAGGTTAGTTTAACTTTATCCAAATGATGCCATATAAATAGTAGTGATAGGACAGTTGTGATGTCATTAGTTAATCATGTAAAGAAGAAATATCTATTACGACATGGGTCAACTAAACTTCCATTTGTTAGTTAGAAGCCATAGAAGAGTTATGACATCATCAGGTAAACAAATAAGCAGCGAGCTCTTTTATGCTGAAGGGTATTAAAGCTGTCTCTGTGCGATATCATTGAATGTTTAGTAGATTTGTGACGGTTACTATGTTATTATTTTCCATTTTAAGACATTGGCCAAAATACTAATAATTGTGCAAATGAAAGTAAAATTTAAGTATCATTTGGTAAAGTTTTGTAAATTTTATTTTTTTTGTTAAATTTTGGAAAAAAAAACAACTTTTTCCATTTACTAATATAGGAAGTTAACATCGCAAGTGGAGATTATATATTTTCTGTTGTTCAAAGAAAAGATAACTTTAGAAGTTTAATTAGCTATGAATTCATTTAGCATTTAAATTTTACTACAGTTTACTTGAAATTAAGTTTGAAAATGCAATATTCTGTCCAAACTTACAATCTATGTAAAAAACAAAAATTGAAATTGACATTAATGATTTAATTGAAACTATAATTTAATGTATTGGAATCCATCTACTGCTTTGGAATATAATTTCAAACACATTTCTAATTAAATGTCTGTAAATCTAGTTAAATTTGAACTTGTAATCGGACTTAATATCTGGTAAATGGAACTTGTACATCCATATCATTAACTTCTGGCAGATTAGATGCTGTTTAAACAGTTCCAATAGAATGCAAAACAAGTTTCTCTTATAGCACATATGTATGTTATAAGCGTTGGGGATTGGTTTTTTTAAAAAAATGATACTCTAAAATATTCCGTTTTACAAATATAATAATTACAGTCGCAAGGGGATGGGACAAGTGCATGGTTATGGCGATGATGTAGTGAATTTGACATAACTTGCAAATTTTATAGAACGAATCTTGCACTGGGTCAAGAGACTGGCCGTCTACAGTTTCTGTGATTTATAGAGAGAGAACCAAGGTGAAGGATCATCATGTAATGGAATCAAAATATGTATAGATAACAGAAAGAGTGCAAGTTTATCAGCCAATCAGAAACTGTGTGAGTAGACGAACACGAAGGTTGATTTTAGTTGAGACTGAATCTGGGCCTAAATTTACTAATATTAAATGTTTTCTCTGCTGATTTCTTTAAGTTAAGAAATATAATGAAAAATTTTTTTTCCAATTGCTAAAATGCTTTAAAAAGATTTCAATGCAGTAAATGCGAGCGATTGATCCGTTGGTTAGACTGCTGGACTGCATTGTTGAAGATTGAAGTTCAAATTCCAGTGGTGACCTGCTAGGTTTGGCGTGTCTCCCTGGCATGTTGCCTTCTCGGTCTCGTGGGCTTATTGCAGGCCACATCCGTATCCTCCCACCTCTGAAAATGAAGAGGTCTATAGTTCGATAGAAGAAAACGGAGCTGCAGACACCACCAATCGTCCTTATCACAGTCTGATTCTGTTCTCAGCCAAAGCTGAGGTGATTCCCGTGTTTCCGGTGTCTCCGATGCGGATAAGCAGAGGCCCAGTAACGTGTATACTGATCCAGCTGGAAGCCTCTTAAGAGAGAAATATAGCGCTTCGAAACGTACAGTTTGCTACATCCTTATCGTCTTTCAAGAAGAAACAGTGGTTCATATCAAACTCCAGTTTACTTCTGGTGCACTGAAGCAGTTTTTCTTTTAAGTAAAAAAAAAAAGAAATAGTTATACAAGTTACTTTTTTAAAAAATATTTTAATAAATATAAAATACGTATGACGATCAAATAAAAGGTTATATCCATTCTGCATTGTGGCGCCTTGTAAAATCGATGAAATACTAATTCATTTATTTGGGATCAGTTTTACAGAGAGGCATCAGAATGGGATTTTGAAATTTTGATAGAATAAGATAAGAGCGCAAGGTTATTCAAACTAGTCCTTTAATTGCTGAGAATAAGATTAGATAATGAGAAATTATTATTGTTGTTCCTGCTGCAGGAACTTGAAATGTCTGTTGTATTGTTATTATTTTTTTTTTTGCAGGTGGCTGGAAAAACGAGCTATGCCAAGTCAGAGATTTATCTTATCATGAAAATATGTCTTTTGAGGAAGAAAGAAATCTCCGTAAGTAACAGGAGGATCACTGAAATTCGAACAGTTCGAACACCTATCACTGCTATTTCTAGTTCGATCTCAAATGTTTTCAAAACTTATAATATCAGAACAAAAGTTAAGTAAAACTTTTACGTTTCTTGGTTATGGAACTTAAAAACATTATTATTTTGGAAATTATTTCTCTCGGTTGGGTCTGTAATTTATTTAAGGTTTAAGATGATTTTTGGTTTATGTAATGCATGATGGGTACTACTTTGGTTCGTCCGATGTTTCCGTTTGTTTTGTTTTTAGGGATCTATTTCCTGTATTTTTAAACTATCATTATGAATGCTGATTAACAATGTTCGAGTGAGGGAAGAGAATTTCTCGTTTACCTACTAGAAATAATCATGGAAGCACACGGGATATGCACAAGGAGTGAATAATTGCAACCGAGAGACTATAATACACGCACAGTCTATTAGTATTTAGTATCTGAGCCCTAACTTTATATATAGCATGGCTCCCACACATGTTATCGATGTATGACTGTTCCTGTAGCACTTTCCACTATTTACGCAAGGTCTTTGGTTGCCGTTTTACTTTCTCAGTAGCCAAATAACCACTTTTAGCCAGAGTGATGTTCATATCGACACTTTGTGCAGGCCGAGGTATCTCTGTGAGTGTTCCACCAGCCTCTTTACGCTCCAGGTATTTTCTAACCACACTGGCTTCATGTCCGGGGTGATTATCACCAAATGTCATATCTTCTCGAGGGAATGGCATGACAGATGAGAGCCTGTCTGTCAGCAGTCAGTATATCTTCGATTTTATGCAAGTCTCTGGCACCACTGGGTGATATGCAGCCCCACACCTGTATTCATTCATTCTTATGATTCAGTTGTACACTGGCCGTGATGTCGTTCCTCGGTCTGCTTTCAAAAAACTGCCATTGATTATTGCCAACAGTTCAAACTTTGACCCAGCTGTAAAGAGCATCATCATCCCTCTGCTTCATCTCTGTTGCCTATTTCAGCTTGACCCATTCGGGTTGCCTCTTCTCGGCAGAGATTTCCGGGCAGCAGCTACACACCCATTGAGACCACTTAGCACTCATGTATATCTTTCTACTCTTAAAGAGACGCTAGCGTTGTAGCTAAGTCATTCACAAAATCTTTACTGTCGACTATCGTGCAGAGAACACAGCCTGAGGTTCTTAACATCAATTTTTGGTCAACAGTACCGGGTTCGTGTACCTTCCTTAGAGAGAGCTGCTTCTGAAACATGGAATCAAGCTAGAATCTGACACATGGTGCCTTGATTTCTATACACTTCTTACGTGATACTGTGATATTTCCGTTCCAGATGGCATAGCGTCCACCAGAGTAAAATCATGTTATTGCCTGTAATTTTATAGTCCTTCAACAGGTCTGACACCTTTTGACTGCTTGCATGACAACCAATCACAGCGCACAATATAAACACGTGACTGTACTAATGGAGCATTGCATTTCTTACACATGTGAACGATGATGCATTACTTTCATTTAATACCCAGTTTTCCTTTTGTTTCCACAATTATTTCCAATACTGCATATAACCAAATCAAGCGAAAATCTCGAAACTTTTTGGTTCTTTCCGGTAGCTGCTCAGTTTCCTTACTAACCCTGACGAAACTTTTTAAAATTCGTACTGTAGGATTCTGATTCTTTATCGATTCAATAAACCAACTTCACTTCAGGGTGGAACAGAAGAATGAGATGTCTTACTCAACCTAACGAATAAGACATTAGCTTCATCGCCTCAGCGAGTTTATACACAAATAGTGCAGCAAAAGATGGACAGCCGGAGTTATCTCTCTTGGACTATCTATTTTCGCTTAAGGTATCCTGACAGGTAGATATCCACAATAACAGCATGTTTACCCTAAAATCTTTAAAACAACGTAAAAGGAATAATAGTATGTAGTTACCAGAGAAATGAATAGATAATAATACTCTCAGAGCTAGGTGGAAAGGGCTTTCCATTTCTATTGCGATGGGTACCAGAACACGTTGGCCTCTACTAGGCGATGAAAAAGTTGACAAAATTGGTCAGAGCTGCCACTAAATCATCTGTGGACGAAGCCAGAGACTTACAAGTATAAATAATCAGGCTACGTAAAATGATTTCCTCCCGAACGGCCATGCTAAGAATTACTAGTTCAAAGATTTGGCAGCACGACAGAACCTACTGAGCAATACCTCAGAGAGTATCCGTAAATCTGAGACAGACGTCACCAGCACCGAAAAAATGCTTTTCAAAAAACATGGGGCCACCAGTGGAGTTTCTGAAATTGTATCGTCATTTCTTCGGAGAACCACGGGCGTATGGTCAACACTTAATTTCACTGCTACCAATCAAGCAAGCAAATGTGACCATTCGGAATGAAAGTATGCTTAGAAAAGGATTTTCTAAAACTTGCAGGAATACATCAAGAGGCGGGCGCGGTTAGCACGTCTTTCTCGACCCTTCTGTATTTTTTGGTTGCTGTAATTTTACAAACCATCTAACTTCTTAATGTTTTGTGTTGACCTTTTGGTTCTTTATTTTAAATCAGTAAATCGCTGAAATCATATACAGATTACCAATAGTTATGCAGGTGAATCGCGACAAAAGGTTACACTTTACAAACTTTAAATCTAAGTGTCGTACTTTCTTTCTTCTTCTTCCTCCAACCTCTCCATCCCAAGATCTGGAACGGTCTCACGCAGTTTTCATTGTCGGCAGTGCCTGCTTTCAGCTTATCGTGATCCTGACCTTGATGGGCGGATTGTTCTCATGCCCCGGATGTAAATCAGCCAAGCAAGCGGTGACCTTCTTCGCAGTGTCAATTTTACAGCTGACAGCAGGTGAGTGCGAGTTTAGCTCTCTCTCGTTTCCTCTCTTCTTTTTTCTGTCAACTACTTCCGGCATCGAAATTTCTCTCGGAGCTCTTAAAACTGAAGTTAAATTTTGTAAAATGCCGCAATCTTTTTTCTTTTGTCAGCATCTGTAGTTAGATTAACAGCAGCTTTACACTATTTATTATTATTATTGTGCACCACTATTTATTTATTTATAAAACTTCCTTTTCTGGTGCTTCTTTGTTAACCCTCCACGCACCACGTCATTTTTGCCTTACGTAGACAGAAGCTCTTGTTTTGATTTGGCCGTGTATTTAGTCAACATTCTTAGTGCGGAACCCACGGGGTTGTACCGATTTGCCATTAGCCCCTAAGGCTAAACTTGTGCCATGTAATACAGATTTAAAGGATTGTGAGAGGGACACTCATTTTCTTCTTTTGTTTTTTTTTTTTCCATCTCACAGCCATACTTGGAATCATCGGTAGCATCTGCTTCATCGCTCTTCGGGACCTGGAAGAGGCTTCTCGCACCGCCAACCAGCCAGGGATAATAGCCTTTCACTACGACTGGTCCTTCATGCTGGCCTGGATCTCTGTGGGCCTGTGCTTCATCGAAAGCGCGATCTTCGTGCTGCTCGTGAAGTTCACCTATGACGCCGTCTACCAGAGTGGGAAATTTGAATACTACACAATGTGACGGTCGGACGCGGGCTGACTTTCTCCCCCAGAGCCCCGTCCTCTTCCATCCACAATCGCTTAGAGAAAGACGGCCGTCCCCCATCAGCCGATAGGAAAACGGACGCTTGGACTCGTAGTAGGAAACTGGCGTTCAAATGAAACCCGGCCGGATGCTAATTTTGCCGGGGTTTACTTGAACGTCCCTATGAAAACGCATTCCCAGTGACAAATCTATCTAATCTTCATGCCAGCAACTGTACAAAGGAAGATATGTAACAGGAATCAAGTGAAGAGTGAGATCCACAAAAAAAAAAACAACCCGGAGGAGGGAAGGCTGCTGCTATCTGTTGTCCGCAAAACATCTAAATGAAATTTTAACATAATTTGTTTAGAGTTACCTCCCATCCCACAGACATTCTCACCGACTGGGAGTGCGCGATTGCCCAACCTCCCCCCTCTTTTTCTGCTACGAGACATTTGATATTTAACAGCATGAAAAGAATTTATTCAAAGGGCTTTCAGCAAAGAGAACGATTTAAAGAAACGTTCACCCCATTTTATTTTTTAAATATTCAATTTTTTTAAGAGAGAGAGGGAGGGAGGGACGATTTAAAAAATCGCTGCTATAATTTCGAATGATGGATATTTCTCGATTACTACGGGAAGATTCGTTTAAAGTCAGCCTAACTTCGGAAATGTCTCGAGTTCATTCTGTAAAATAGATCCCGATAAAATCCAGTAGTCCTAAATTATTTGTTTGTTTTTTTCGTCGTTGTTGTTAATTTCAGAAACCCTTAAAAATTAAGTAGAACTTATTGAGAAAAACAGGAGAGAACTTTTTAAAATGCTTCATTTATAATTTATTTTCAGGTGTATTAAACATGACAAATTTGTATTCTGTGACGTTGCAAGTGTAAATACCAACCTCAAACGCATTAAAACGTGAGTGACGAGGTACTATTATAATCTGGGAACTCATACGATCGGAGATATGAGATATGACGTCGGGCCATTATGCACAGACAGCTTGTTGCTCTATGGTACTAGCAACAGCACATGTTTCGTTTATTTTCATATTTGTATTACATATTGAAAAACACGATTCGTTACCTGTGATGTTGCACAGTTTAAAATAAATATAATTGCAAACATTTACATATACTATTCTATTAGAAATAATTTATTTGGACAGTTAGTAACTTACTTTATGTATAATTTGTGTTTATCTTTATTACTTTTTTTAACCTTTTTAAAAAGTATTCCTCCCCCGATAATTGGTACCCGTAATTAAACTCATGGTTATTTCAATATTGCATAATTTAAAGAAAAATGGAAAGAAAAAAATCAGTTTCGTCATTCACGAACAACAGTGCTGTTTTCCTCGTGTTGTCTATGTCACCACTGAAGTGGTTTGCACGACGCTACCTGACTCACTCACCTTTGGCACGAAAGCAATTGTACACCTTCAATACGAGAAACTCGCTGCAGCTTCACTTGACAGGGCAGAATAGCGAATCGCCTATTGTTTCCTTTAGCATTTCTCGATAATATCTAGTCTTCCAAGGAAGGCCTTGACATTAACACCTAGTGTTTCGAAAATATACCTGTAAACCAACACCTGTTATCATACACGATCTGTATATCTGTACAACCAAATAAAGTTCATTTGTCATCAGTATTTTTGTTTTCGTCTCATCGTTGTCGTTTATGTAAAATTAACTTCATACTACCTTTGCCGAAAGTAGCAAATGAACGGCGATATCTTGATTGTGTCGTGCGGAAAATATCCCCAAAGGTAAGTTTCTAAGAGATTTTGTCAAACGAAAACCAGATGTCTTTTATTTTTATTTTCTGTTTCCCATCCACCTATTAACATTCACTTTCTTGATTTTGTTGTTGTTATTCTATTCTTTTAACTTTGCTATGATAAAGATGAAAAGAGACTTAATTATTTTCCCGCATGCTCCTTGGACGAAGACATAAATTTTCTGTCCTCTGATAAAGGTTCTCTGGCTTTGCAGCTTCAACGAAAGACAGCCCGATGAAAATGGGCCTTAACAAGCAGCCAGTAAACGAAAGTATTATTTGTCCATTCCGTAGCTTGACATTCCCAAAATCTGCTCCCTGAAAGGAACCCTGAAGTACAAAGGTCCAATACATACTACTATTTACGATTTCATTACAATGCTAATATCCATAATTATTACTAAGTTTTGAAAAGCTAATCAGGGTTTCATCAAAGGGACATAATAGATACATTCTTATTTTAATTACCTCTGATATGTTCCAATAAAAAAATCAAATATTTTCATTTGACAAGAGATTAAACGTTTTTTTTTTTTTAATAATTATTTAAAAAAACATTTTATGAAACTATTTCAACTTAAATTTTAAAATTATTATTATTATTATTATTTAAAAAAATATTAATTTCCACTTAATGTAATGTTGATGCTATTTAGCAAAATAATAATAAATAAAAATAATAATAATAATAATAATAATAATAATAATAATAATAATATAATAATGTATTCTTCACAGACACTTAAAAATTTTTTCTTGGCCCCATTATTGGTCCCACTCTAATACGCCATTTCAGAGTAAATTCTCTGGTTTAACTTCTTACATGTAATTGAGGCATTTGTACAATAAAGTTATTTAGCATTGTATTTATTTTCTTTTACCTATGTGGCAACCAGCAAAACCTTGACAGTTTTGTCTTAACTATTAAAATTTGTTAGGAAAAAATATAATAAATCTGTAGCTGTAAGTTATTTTAACCGAAGAATTTTGTACTCGGAAACAAATTTTAACTTTTCAGCATCCAGCATCCTTATTAAATATTATTATTTAAATACCTGCCGCGTTTGTTCTTGGTTTGATGGTTTTCTGCGTGGACCTTCCAGAGTATTAACCCTTTAACGTTCATCCCATGAGATGACGATTCAGCTTTAGAAACTGTTCAATTAGCGGTTATAATTATCATTTGGCCTGGATGGTCCGACCATTTAAAGTGGTGCTCTGGAGGGGGCCTTTCGAACCTACCCTTATTTTACCCTGTATTTAGGAGCTCGGCCCCTTGCCAATGACACAAAACAATAATACAATTTAAGATAACTCTGTTTTCACTGTTTGTATCAGGGTTTCTGAAGGACCTACTCGGGTTCTATTAAAACGCGAAATTTTAAATCTTATCTAAAATCGAGGAATTGCCGGGCATCGCCTCAAAAAAAAACTAGAAAGTTCTTCTAAACTTTGGGAAAAGATCTGGAGATTCGTAGCTGGGTGCGGAAGTCTTGTTTGCAGGGCGAACTCACGTAGTGAGCAAAAGAGAAAGAAAGGAATCTGGAAATGACGGCCTGTGAGCACAGAATCAAGGGGAACAACTCTGCTGCTGATATTAGTGCGATGGGAGGAATCTTGGTTCTTTATTTACTAAAAATTCTAATTTCAATCGTAAAAAAAAGATATAATAATCTCAAACTACAGCCGTCTCCCCTCCTCCTCCCCTCCTCCAGAAATGACTTTTTGTCGAAATGTTTTTATAATGGTTCCCTTCAGTTACCGAGGATTTATTAATTGCATCCGCATACTCTTCGCATGGAAAACCACAGTTACTTCCCTTGTAAAGTCAGATGTCGCTACTTTTATTCCAGTTCTTTCACAAGAATTTCTCTTACCCCCAAAGTGTCGCTGATTCTTCTTGAAACGAACTCGGCGGACGCTTACACCGCGCTAAACGAAATAAGTCTACAAAGGGGAAGTTGACATCAGCTGGCTGGTTTCCATGGCATCGGGCGGGCGGTGAATCGCTGGATTGTTTCGACTGACTTCCGGTAGCCTCGTTTTAAAACCGACCTTTGCGGCGAGCGGCCTCATCGGCACCGGGAAAGGTGAGAGGATCTATTGTTGTTTATGGATCATGTGTGCAGTCGGTGTAGAGAGAGAGAGAGACAATCATCATCCAGAGACGAGTATCACCCATCCTGAAAGATGTAAGCGTCTCCCATTTCTCTCTGGTTCACTTATTGAGGTTCTGTTTGATGTGGATACGAAGTTTTGACCGAGTGTGGGCCGAATCATCCCTCATGATGATGATGATGATGGTGGTGATGGGACAGACTGCGCAACAGGTACCAAGGAACCACCAGCCCGTTCGTGTTGATTCACCACTATCATGTGCCCTGCTGGAATCACGGAATGGTGGTAATAACACGCAGGGATACAGCCAGCCTCTGCTGCTGTGGCGGTGCACCTGGCAAAGTCGTGTTAGGGGCTAGGGGACGGATAAACCCCTTTATTCTGATTTAGGCTGCATGTAATTACCCCTAATGATGCGCGCATTTTCCTTTGTGTGTTTCTATTTAACCAGTTCCTGCCTCTTCAGTTATCACCATGGCTTTTTTTTTTAATCAAAGATTGAATCCGTTTTCTAATTTCCATCACTTTACTCCTCCTCCTCCTCCCTCCTCCTCCTCCCTCCTCCCTCCACCCGGTTTATTTTGTGTTTGTTTTAAACTAAACTCGGGAATGAGATATGGTTTTGCTGGTTTGAGTAAATGATCCATCAACAAAGGATGAGTGGCAGCATTTATATAGTAAAGCTGGGTACCCACAGACAAATGCTTAGATAATAATGTAGTAACTGTTTGTTTTGTTGTTTTTTCACTCCCACCACCTCATTTTTTGGTCAGGCATCACCAATTGTCTTGCTATCGAAGGGTTTATTGCGGATATTTACCCAGAGCCTTAAAGAGATCATATAAGAAGCAGATTCTACAAAGAAAAGATGTCTAAATCGCTCCCATAACAAGGGATCCAGGTCTCTTCGCTGATAGTAAGCCCTTTCTTTTGAAAGAGGTTAGGATGTCCAAATGAAACTTTGCCAGAATGGCTTCGTCGTAAAGAACTTGGCTGCGTTTCATTTGGATGCTACTTTGTCTTGGTGTAAACATAAATACTATTTTTAAAAATTTTGTAGCAGCAAACAAACTAATTTGTATCTGAACCATGTTTGCTTTTTAAGCCTCTCTTATTTAAAGTTCATTTACTTATTCCAAAGTTGCATTTTCTTGCACGTCTGACCTGTATGTGGCACTCATTTGCTTTTGTTAATGAAAATTTCAGTGTAGTGGCAATCTAAGAGCTCTCTTCTGAACTGATTTGCATTTGTTTATAAGTTGTGAAATATTGGACTAATGTTGTAATAATCAATTTTTTTACCTAAATACTCTTTCAGATGTAAAAATAATTTGCCTTCATATTATTTTAACAATGTATATATGAGGTAATGGCAATAAAAATAATTTGTTCTGACTTTTGGAGAGTTAAATTAGCAGGTTATCTCCATGTTGTGGTTTTTGTATATATATGCAATATAACATGGATTTTTTTTTTATAGCATTTGTTTGCTGTTGGAACAACATTACTTTAAGAAAATGAAGTAAGAAGGAAAAGAAAAGGAAAAGTTTGAGCCATTAAGGGGATGGCTCTGAAGCCAGTATTACGGTGGAAAGTGGATGAATTATTTTTACGTTGGTTAAGTGAGCCTGACACACAGCAGTTACTACGTCAAAACCTCCTCCAGGTCTCCAAAGGTGACACTGTTCCATCCCTCATCTCAGGAGCACTAGTGCACACTTCTTCCAAGGGGAACAAACCTCGAGTTTGCTCAAGCTCTCCGCCTTATTCTCCATTTGGCTCTAAACTGTCCAGCCCAAGAAGTCCGCGACGCTCCAACTTTGCAAAGTACATTTCGAAGTCTTTGAACCCCGGTAATGCTAAGGTAGGTAACTCAGTAGAAAGTTATAGAAATAAAATTAATACTGGCAATAATTGGTGCTTTCTGTAAACTAAACTCTGTAGAGAGATTAAAGAAATTTAGTGTTTTCTTTAAAAGGAAACCAAAAGGAACACTGATGCTCAGATTAATTTTGTTTCATAAAGTTGGGATCTTGATGTTGCATGTGTTGTTATTGATATTACACTTAATAGAACACAGCTTTAAATTTTAGCAAAAAAAACAAACAACATGCAAAACTAAAAAAAAAACGAAATGAATATTGTTAAGTGTACCTTAGTTTAGTGTGAACAGAATAGTTAAAGATCTAGCTGGGAAATAAGTCAGAACATTGGCATTTTTGTTGCTTTTGAGCTGATGTCATAACTTGGGAGATATAAGTGAGAAATGTTCTGATCCACTGTGTATATGATGCTAAGGCATGTAAGTAATATTTTCCATTTAAAAGAATTTAGTGTGGAACACCTGTAATATAATATAATATGTATGTATATGTTGACCATATATGACTGACTTTTTTCTCTCAATTACAACTTGCAGTAGTTAAATTTATTTATAAATCTGAAAACTAAAGTGCAACAACATATTGCAAAGTAGTATTTTTGACCATTATTTGTTTAATCTCATTAATATTGACTGTTGGAAGGGAAATCTCAATGCTGCTGCTGCTGCTTTACCTACCTTCATCATCAATTATAACGATGTGTGGCTGCTTGGAAATGCTGGTAAATGCCAGCCAAAGTCTTTAATGATTTTGTCAGCTATCAGAACTGGCCAGGGCTGCTTGCAGGATGAGGATGGATACTTCATCTAGTTGGTGCTATCTAGAGTTTGTTAGGTGGGATGTCCACCCCAGATTTCAGCAGCTGCTATTCAAGGTCATTGCTGACTCAGTCATTTGTGGCAGTAATTAGTGGAATGCCCCAGTTCTTGTGCTTTTCCAGAGGGTTCTCAGTTCAGTGGCTAGCAGACTATAGTTCTCAATCATTTCCACTGTCTTTTAGATGTTAGCATCATGGGGATAGGTAATGGCAAAGTTGCTTTGCATAAAACTAAGTTCAAAAAAATGTCTATGTTGGTCTGTTCATTTATTCATGTTCAAAATCCAGTTGCAAAGAATGAAATTTGTTTTGCATCTTTGAATCTTCATTTTTCTTGAAGCAAGTCTCTAGATAATGATTTTTAATAATGTGCTTTAAATTCCATGAGAGCATTTGCTACTAAACTGATGTGTAAGGGAGAATTTGTTCAAATGCGCTCTATACAAACCCCTCACCCTGCAGTCTGCTAACACATTCACACCTTCAGTTGATGTACCTTTAGTAATCGACAGGTAGGTTAGAATAGTAGTGAGTCAGGAAATCAGTTGACTGTATGTAGCTTTAAAGAAAGAACACCCAAATATTAGGCTTAAATAATTCTTGTGAATGATGCTATTCTTCTTTTATTTTCTTTTCCCATGAAAACTTGATAGATATAATTACACCTGTTAACCATTAAAATAATTCTGTTGTGATTTGTACAAATGTTTTTTTTTTGATTATGTATTGCCATTTTAGTGTAGTATAGTAGTTATGGCTTATACAATGGTTCCCAGTAAAGAGATGGCTATCCGTAAAATCCTTCAATTGGCTAAGCATTAACACTTTTAGCCACACCTGTTAACTATTGCAGAATAATCTTACAGAAACCCTGCAGATTTTAGCTGTACCACTTTTGTGTGCTTCTCTTACCTGCTCATAATAGTGGATAATTCAAAACAATTCTGATTTTTGATATTAAATCCATCTCTGCATTTCATATATTTATAGGTTATGTTTCATAAATCATTAATCTTATTGCCTTGACAATACATTTGCTAAGATATCCTTAAGAGTAAAAAATTTTACCAAGTTTTCTCCACGTACCTGAATTCCTCTCCCAAACCAGATTCTCCATCTATATAAACTCTACCCCTGCTGTTTAATCAGTAAATATTTTATTTAGAGTTAGGGATATCAGACCTGCATAGCAAGTTCTAAATAGGACCTAACCAAAACTTAAACAAAGGTATTATTAATATTTTAGGTATGAATCATAAGAAGATGAAAAATCATCTTTTCTTGCTTTATTTTGTTGCAGTTGACCAAAGTTAATTCATATTTTAACTGTATGAGGAGTCCTGTTTTGGTCAGGGTTTCAGATAATTTTTCTGCCGCTGTGTAGCAGAAGCTGGAACATCAATGTCTTAGGCAGTGAAAGATTAGAAATGGGAGAAGCTGCCACACATGAGCTGGCACAGGAGATCAAAGAACTCGGCTCCATAGAGACCAAACTGTATGTGAACCTGCCATTCATCTTACTGATGCATTCCTTTGCTCAGTTGTTGTCACATTACTTCACTTAATTAAATCCTGTTTATATCCTTGACTATTACATTGATTTGATTAAGCTAATATCTGAAAATATTCACATAAGTTAATAATTTAGGATGTAAAAGTATTCTTTATTGCATTTATACATTGTTCTTCCCTACCAAGGAAACTTTGTCTGTTGAGTTTTTTTCTTTTTGCAATCAGCTACAAAAAATGTATATAATTTCATTTATATTGGAGACTAGAAGCACTGCCCATTATAGATGATTAATGGAAATGATGCTAGATCTGACCTGTTGCTCTCGTTTGACACCTGTGTGGAAATAACTGTGACTCTTGCAAATGTTTTTCAAGGTCAATTCTCATCCTAAATACTCTGGCAATTATTCTATATGCTGTGACCTGTGAAATATTTAAAATACCTTTAATATATTTTTAATAAACAGTTTTTTTTTAGATGCACCTGTCATAATAAGTAATTTTTTCACATGGAAATTATTTCTAAAATACATACCATGCTGAGAGTTTTAACCCTTTCGTATATCATGTCAGTTTTTTCCCTTCACATATCTCCCCCGTCTAGAAGCTCTAATATTCTGTTGAATTAGCTGTATATTCAGTCAGTGCCCACAATGCAAAATGTTGGTTGGAGTGATAGATTTGTTGTTATATTAATGAAGGAGTTTCTGTTTGTCATCGACCCTATATATGGCTTTTCCATTACAAATGGCTATATTGATGAGGAAAGTACCATGAGTCACAGCCTTTATGGCTCAATCTGTGCTGAGTAATACACATCTGAAGGGTAGTGGGATGGAATACAGAAGGTTAAAGATGTGCCTATTGTATTTATTCTGAAATGCATAATGACTAGATTCTTAGACCTGAATAATACTTTTACATGCAGGCTTTAAAGTGCCAAGTTTACCAGAAGTTTAAAAATGTGTTCATTTTTTCTTCTTTTGTTTTTGAACAAACAACCACCACGTCCCTGACAGCAATCGTTGCTCGTCAACAGATATAGGGATGTTAAAAGGAAGAAGCGAATCACAGCTGTAATATATGAAGCATGCACAATTAAATATATTTTGTATCACAACTGAAATAACGCATTAATAAATACATTTTCGCTCTTAATAATGATGATGAAATTAAAGGCAAAGCTTGTAATTAGCTTCTGAATTCATCATTTTACTGGTTTAACAGATCTAACCTACATATTAATTATTTATTAAAAGTATCTTTACAAAAGGAATATTTTTTTATTTGTTTCTGTTTTGTACTTCAGCTAAAGATGTAGATTGTCACACTGTAAGATATATGATTTCATTTTGTTTTTCTTTTCTTGTTTAAAAAAAATTATATATTTCATTTAAATTTCCCTACTATAAGGCACTGACTTTGCAAGTATAGAAAAGTAATTTTAGTGTAAGGAAGGAAAGCAAAAGACTTTTTCATGAATTTGTCAATTTTTTTCTGTAAACAGAGAGTGATATGAAGCCTATCATTTACTCATATAATAGCTTGGCAAATCAGTTAATATTGCTAACAGTGTGGACCATTGCAATGTAAATGCAGGTTCTTAGTCTCAGTTTGTTTATTATATGCATTTTTTCAAACCTTCTGTTCCATTGCTAATTCACCTATATACTCATCTATGTAAATGTGACTCTCTTTTATTTTAGATATCGTGTGACTGCATCTTCAAGTCTGCTTGATCTTTTCATGCATATGTTGTCAGTGAAAACTATTGCATCTGCTGGCGATGTCTGAAAAGAATTCATGTTTTTTCTCTGTTAACTGCTTGCTAGTAAGTCAAGACATCACATTAGGAAGGTTTTTGATATCAGAAAGAAAAGAAAATGAAGTAATGCTATCATACATAGAAGATGTTTATATAATTTGACTTTTTTAAAGGGAGATAATTCAGTTGGCAAATTGCTCAAGGATACATCAAGAGAGGTGCAAGAACTTACTGATGTTGTGACAAGCTTTTAGAGGAAAAACAATTTAATGATACGGTCATCCGAAATTTGAATTTCTAATCCAGAAATTTAAATGTAGACATTTATCTATAAACTAGCCAATGATGAAATACCAGGGACAGTCAAATGAAGTGCAGCTGCTGCAGTTGTTGTTGTTGTGTCACCGCAGGCGCCTGAGGATGATCCTCAGCAGTGCTAGTGATGTACTTGGGAGGCATACAAGCTCGTTCTTCTCGTCCAATATCCACATTTTGACAGTCAGCCGCAAAGGCTGGACAGTGAAGCCAGAGGTGTTCTGATGATTCCTCCTCCTCACACAGTTGACAGATTGGTGTCTCCGACCTTTCGATCAGGTGTTGCCATCAACGGAGCTGCGTGTGGTATCCACATCGGAAGTGAGTGATGTTGGTCTTCTCGGCTTTCGATAGTTCTTCATCATCCTCTTCATGGATTGGGTGGCTGTAGACGTGAGCCAGGCGTGGGTGCCAGAGGTGGTAGGGTCCATGGTGGTTTCGACGTGGACGATGGTGTTGTCCCCTCACCCGCCCCTAGGCCAAGGCGGGCCAGTGCTGGTCGAACAGTGCAGGGTGCTGGATGCACTACCAGACCTCACTCAGCAAGGTCTGTCGGCGTGGGTCTTCGGTCCTCAGGTGGTTCCACTTGTCTGCTTGCAGAAGAGCAAAAACTTGAAGTCGGTTAGTCATGGGCGGAAGATTTGCTTAGTGCAGAACCGCTTCCGTGGGCATTGTGCGGACCTGGTGTGTGATCACTCTCGCCGCGTGGAGTTGGGTTCTCTCCAGCTTTGAAATGTTGGTGGCAGAGATCCACGGTACCCAGGCTGGGGCAGTGTATTCAGCTACACTTCGCTGTGTGGTGATGTAGATCGTCTGGAGATCTTGTTTTTGCCATCCCCAGTTTGTCCCACCTAGCGTTCTGAGTAGGTTCGAGCGTTTGTGCATTCTCTGGCAGATTTCCTGAACATAGCTTCCAAAGGTAAGGAGGCAGTCAAACCTGACCCCGAGGAAGGTTGATGACTTGTTGCGGGCCAGTTCTGCTCCATTAATGGAGATATGAAGCTGCCATTCGGTCTCTGCGCTGTCTAGGGTGAACAGCGTAGTCTCACACTTGTTTGAGTTTAGCGTCAGCTTTGTGTCTGAACTCCAACTGGCGACATTGGTGATTTCCTCCTGTAGTTGTGCGGCGACTTCTTCTTTGTCTTGTCCTCGGCCGGCAAGGGCAAGGTCGTCAGTGTAGACACTCACCATCGTTGACTCATCGAACTGGTCGAGGAGGTTGTTGATGTAGAGGACGAAGAGGAGGGGCAAGAGGACTGATCCTTGCAGAAGTCCTTGAAGGTGTGGCACCTTCCTGTAACGCCGTTGTGTTGGACTCTGGCAGTTTGGTTGGTGAGCCAGGCCGAGGTCCACTGCAGGAATCGCAATGGAACACCCATCTGGAGCATCTTGTTAAGGAGGTCGGTTTTCCACACTGTGTTATATGCCTTGTTGAAGTCAAAGTAGGTTGCGACCGTACGTTCCCTGGCTTGAAACCCATCACTTACATGCTGTGACAGGCATAGGCATTGGTCGGTAGTGCATCAGCCCTTCCAGAAGCCAGCCTGCCAGGGGCTAAGGAGGTTGTACTCTTCTAGCCACCAGGAGAGTTGATTCACGATGAGTCACTCCAGCAACTCCCCGATGTCAGAGCAATTGGACGGTAGCTCGTGACTTCCTGGGGGTTTTTCCCTTTCTTCAAGAAGGGGACGATGGTTGCTGTCCTCCAGGCCTGTGGGCACCATCCATTCACCCAGCTATAATTCAGGACGCTAAGCAATAGAACTTGTGCGCAGTCTGGGATTTGCTTCAGTAGGTCGGGTGCCACCCCATCCGGTCCTTCTGCTTTCCCGGCCTTGACAGTCTTGATCGCCGCTGTCAGCTCTTGCAGGAAGAACTCTTGTTGGAGCTCTTGTCGAGAGGAGTCAAGTAGTCCTTGAAAACTTCTTCGGAATTCTCGTATAGCCCTCCTGCTCGACCGATTGCTCATTTGCCTGCTGACGGAGGCGTACTCCTGTATGAAGGTGGTAGCTTTATCCTTGCTGCTAACATACTCCCACCCTCGGTACATCAGTGTTTTTCTGGCCTGTGCAGGGTTGGAGCCATTCAGGTTCTTCACCACCATCCAAGCCTTCTTGGCGTCTTTCTCTTTAGCCATCTCTTCCAAGTGGGCTCGCCAGACGGCCCGTTTCGCTTCTTTGGTTTTTCGTAACACTTCCCGCGTCTTCGCCACCCACACCTGGCAATTTACTGCCATATTCCATCGAAGCCTATTTCGCTCTTTGATTAAGCTCTTCAGTTTGTCATTCATCCACGGCGTATCATTCTTCCTGATTACTTTCATTGGCACGGCCCCGAGAGCTGCATCCTTCATGCAATCAATGAAGGTCTTGAGGTTGACGGACGGATCCATCGTCGGCTCAATCAGGGGGACGGTCTTTTTTAGGATGTTCTTTGCAGTTTGCCTTCTGAAAGTTCAGTCGTGTTCTTCGTCGTGTATGCTCCACCTTCAGTTGTTGGTGCAGTAGCATCACTATATTGACATCTAGTCCATGGGTCTCATTTGAGTGTTTTTGTTTAGTGTTTGTAAAATGTGATATGTTGACAAATAGCTAAAACAAAAAAAAGTCTGCTTATATTAGTATTTTAGTTGCTGCTTAGTATAGATTTTGTTCTGTGCTAATAATTGTACTGTTTTAAATATAGCTTCATTGTAGATATTTCTCTGCTACAGTATTTGTAAAAGTTTCCTTTCTATTTTTTAATGATATATTTTATGTGGGCATTTTATCATCTCCATCTAGCCAGTTTATCAGACCTTGGTTGAATTATTATAGTTCTCCAATGAAAGAAAAAGCCTGTAGATACATTATATTTGCCCAAAATAATCTTTGTTTATGCATGAGTCTGTTCATCTTTCAATACAGGTTATGCTGAAGTCTGACAAATAATTACATCTGAATAGTATTATTAGTGCTTTCAAGAGTTATCTCCCATTGGCTGTTAAATGGTTGTCGTCTCTTCCCGCTTCCCTTTCTGTCAAATTAAATAATTCATGAGAATGAGAAATACAAATAAATATCAAAAGGAATGTTGCCTATACATGATGTACATTAGTAAATTGCTTAAGTTTATTATGAAATATCACGAAAAGCTAAAGTCTTATTTTTTCAGTTAAAAACCATAGTTTGTACAAGAAGAACATTTGTGGAACATTACATGCAATCTTTTTTTTTCCAACTATATGTTTGCTTTTATTTTTTATCAAAGTTTTAAATTCTTAATAAGGGATGCTAAAGCTCAGTCCCATTACATTGATTAATAACTTATGTTTAACATGAAGGTGGAGTACAAATGCTGCACCTAAGTTAAATTTTTTGTTGGGCAAATTATGATAGCGTGCACACCTAGGACAGGTGATTAAACAATGCATGTTTAAAGTATCGGTTAAACTGCCATAGCGTTTTAGGTGATTTTTTTTTATCATTGATACTGTAACTTGAAACTAAACCAAAAAAAAAAAAAAAAGTGGACTGGGCTTTAACTTTTTGTCAGTGCATCAAAAAATGTATTACCAAGCTTTTTAATAACTCACTAGATGTAAGTAAATGTACATCCTAGTTTCAAAGAACATCTTTGTTTATTCTGGAGTCATAGGCAGCTCTGGAGTTATTACTTTGTGATGTGGTCTCATTTCTGGCACAGAATCAGTATCTTGGGAAGAAGGTTATAGATCACCTTTGTAGGGATCAGTTGTAGGGTTCATGTTCCCATTAAAATATTGCCCCTTTTGGACAGATGACCATTGGCATGGGCAGAAGTTTTGCTTGTAAAATGATTCCTTGCAGACCAGTGGCTTTAACAGTCTAGTGACCGAACTCTCACCTAGCATCAGAGCAGGTAGACTACCATATTTGCTTCTGGCTTGCAGATGATGCAGTGAAATATGTCTGTGCTGGGTGGCACCAAACATGTACACAACCAATGTCTAAAAACTGTAAAAACCTGAACTCACTGAGAAAAATTTGTTCCAAGAATGCAGGAGTATGGTAACATCTGCATTTCCCATTGTTTTCAATGACTGACATTGTGTGGATGGAGGAATAGTTTGTGTTTCATCACACTTTTGGTTTTTCCATAATATGAAAATCATGTTTAATGGTTGACATGGATACCAGCACAAGATTTGCCACATTTCAGCTGGTAGTTGAAGTTTGGTTTACTCATTTCTTTTTTTGCAACATAGGCCTACAGGATGTGCATGAATGATTGTCTTATGGCTGCTCTTGAACTGGACAGTCACAACTATTGACATAGGAATATTCAGTACCTAGGAGATTTTCCACTTGCTTCTGCTAACATCCCATTGCCTGACTTTGCACCTCTCTCAGAGTGCACAAGTTCCTGTGAACCACCTATTCTTTGACTGGCTGTCAGCATTCTGGCCTATTTCAGTCTTTGGGGATTCTTCTTGTTTAAGTCAAGTTTCTTTAAATATATCAATGTTTGAGAACCAAGAGCTGTGTGTCCATTTTAGTTTGTTTTGGGATAAGTGAATTTTAGTTTAAAACAATACGATCTTAATATGAAATACAGCTAAGTAATCCAGTGCCTAAGTAAAAATGCACTGAAGATTTAGACTTTAATGTTCAGTGGACAAATAAAGTTTTAATTCTGAATCGACTAGATACGAGTATATAAATGTATATGGACTGTATTTTGATTATGGATGTTTAAACTTTCATAGATGCAGTGAATGAATGTAGTTATTATTTTGGATCTTTGAATACTTTAGCAATGATCATTTTAAAAATAAAATTTAGATCCCTTCAACAGAAATATAACACATTTATTATTGAAATGTTTATCGACTAACTAAAGAGGTGGCATTGGCAGTCCATTTGTGTGTCTGAGTGCATCTCACTCAAGACTGGCTCAGTTTGGCTACCCCTCATAGCATGGTTTTTTCTCTCCATTCTTCACTAGATGGTGGTATGTTTTCTCTGGATACTCTAGTTTTTTTTCCACACATCTGAAAATCAAAGAGTTTTAGTAGGGAACTTTGAAAGGTTTGTTCACCATGATGGTGATGATTAAATAATTCACCATCTTGGAAGGACCTAGCCTCTTACCAATTACTGTTTTAGCCAAGAGTAATGATGAGAGATGTCTTGTTTGATGTTCATTCAAAGAGACAGGAGGTTGGTTTTTTTACTGAGGAATAGGATTTTTTTCAGCATATTTATATATAAAGCCAATGTTCTTTAAGACTATTTATCCAATGTTTCTTTAATATTCTAAGATGTGGATAACGCCACACTGCATTATGTCTGCTTGTTACCAAACACCTGTTATTTGGAGACTTCTGAGGTGTGGTTACTTAATAGAAACAGAAGAATGCCCTGCTACAAACTGTTACATTCACTTGCATACTTTTCTTGTTGTGTACTAGTGGTTGAATTAAATGCTAATTTTAAGTATGTATGCAGTTGCCTACAAACTATAACTGTGATTGAAGTCCATACAGATGTTCGGCTAAGTGACGACTTTAAAAAAAGAATTAAATGACTCATTGTGGACCAGTACTGGTGTATGAAAATCAAGATCTATAGTGTGCAGATCCACTAGCATTTAAGCTAAACGTACCGTGTGGTTCATTAGGCTCAATTTAGCAGGCCAGGGTGGGTGTGGAGAATAATGAAGAGTATTAGTCGGAAATTAGACCAGTAATTGTTAACAAGTTAAAGGCATCGGAAATATGTTAAAAAAAAAAATACTTTGAGGAAATTTGTTTAAGCATCTAGGACTTGAAATCTCTCGAGACACTTGGTACTGGTTCAAGGCCCCACAAGGGTGAAATTTTCTGTTTTCTCAAATGTTCATTAATTTTGCATTATTAGTTTGATTGATAACAAGTGTGTGGGAATTAAGCCTTGTTGTTTAATCTTACCAGGGAATGGCTGCCTCACTTTGTTAGTTGGCTTTGAGCTTAATACTGTTTTAGTTGTTGTTGTTTTTTTTTTCTGCTTTTTCTGCCGTTTTGTTTAGAAACGGTTGTTGACTTCAGATGCAAATGAATTTATGATATAATCTGCTTACAAGTTAAAATGAATTATTTTATCAAAAACATTGCACATGTGCATGCGTGTTACTGTTTCAAATGTCACGGTAAAATCTGGTCATTCTAAAAATAGAAATGTTTGTTGTTTTTTTTAAATACTGAGATATTTTTTTTGTTAATTAATATTTTAAAACCACTTTATGGTCAAAATTATCAAACATCAAAACAGAAAAAAAAAAAAAAAATTAACTTCCATGGTTTGAGTATTGATTTACACTCAAGTATGTACAGAGACATAGAGAGATATCACATGGTTTACAGAATTATGGGAGTAGGAGAGAGACAGAGAGAAATCAAATCTTTTCCCTGTGCAGCTCAATCTCATCCTTTTTCCATTTGGAATGTCTGTAAAGGGTGATCAGAATGATTCACCTGGCCTGTCCTATCGTTATATATATATATCCTTCTGAAACAACCGTGTTCCTTAAAGAATCTATGTCTCTTAATATAGCAACATTGTTATTTTTCCCATTAATGTCTTCTATTGTATATTCTCTTCATATATTAGAACTTAAATTTTATAGCTGACTTATTTAACAATGTTTAATATGTTATACTGAACAATCAACTAACTAAAGAGATGATAGTAAATTCAGAAATGGACAGGGAAATTTTCAACTGATTTGAAGCCGCTATCTTATTAAACCATCAGTTTTTTATTCTCAAAGCAGAGCTGCATCAGCAAACTTCAAAGGTAGAATTTCTCAAAAAATTCTTTTTACAAAGGATAATTTATCTTCAAAGTAGATAGTTGAGTGCATAGTGTACTAACTTGCTTTGAAAAGGGGCCTGATTTGATCCCTTTTAGAGGCTCTGACTTTGGTTACCCTCCCACAGCATGATTTATTCTCATTCTTCTATTCCAATTTGACAGTGTGGGCTTCCTCACACATCTAAACAGGCATTTTGGTGGGTACTTTCTATTTCCTGCTGAAGACTAAAGTGCCAGTCTCCGCCAGGTGCGCGAATAACAATGCTTGTTAGCGGTAACCAAGGTGCTAGGGAATCTTCTCAATTATGCCTAAGTTGTAGACAATGATGTTTGCAGAGAAAGGAAAAAATGTACCTCTGCACATGATATATAACTGAACAAAGTCAGGACATCTGAGATAGCTGGTCTTTAATGCCTTTTAATATAATTAGCACACAAGTGGTATCCATTCTGTAATAGGGGTGATTAACATTTAGAGAAAATAACAATTTGTCAACCATAATAACCAAGATATTATAATCTGTGACCAGCTGCATTTTAAGGAGATTTTAAGCCATAATATATATTTGAATATAGTCTAGGAAACTATTTGTTTTGAGTAACTGGCTTCGAGTTATCATTAAATTATTTTTTACATATTAAAAATTCTCTCTCAAAAGATCAGTTTTAGTTTAATAAAGGGGAAGTTTGTCATTATGGGTTCTACACACATGCGCACACTTAGTAGGGACACATTATCCAGAAGTAGCCCAGTATTTTCATTTAAACGCCGAGCTGATAAAATCTGTTTTTTTTTTTACTTTTTTTTCTTGTTACTATTTTTAACAAATATTGGAGGGGAGAACATTTAAGAATTAAAATTAACAATATAGAAGTTAGGCTAATACAGGTAATGCACACATTATAGCTCTTTGTTACCTTATGTTCTTGAAAACTTGATATTATTGAGCAGGTGGAAAAAAAGGTTGTATAGGGAACTCTGCATTGCTTTACATTGCACGTGGAATGTAATCATGGCAGAACTCGCATAGCTGAAAGCTATTTATGATATTTTAGCACATTCCAGGCATAAATCTGTTAATAGCGCTAACAGTATATGAATAAACTCAAGTCTGCATGTACACAGTTGCCGTAGGTTAGATAATTAGAAATACTCTAATTCACTTTTATAAAAGTATGGAATGATTTGCTCAGGAAAATGATGGAATAGAATCAGTAAACATGTTGAAAATGTAGTAGGTAATGAGAATGTTTTGACAGGATGAGGAAATATACAGGATGTATGCCTTATGTGTTATAAAACTTCACATTTAAATATATAGTGCAGCCAGATACAGTATTATTGAAAAATAGTCAAATCAATGGAACGATGTAAAGTTTTGTTCAACCAATTGGGATTTTGTAGTAGTAAGATTAAAAATAAAAATATGGACAGACAGAACCATCATAAACTATTTTCCAGAGATGATGTGATAACAGAAAAAGATATGCCTGACCTAAAACATTGGATGTAATTACACTGATTCCCTAGCAGAATCGTTAGCCATATAAGCTGGCCACATCTCTGATGATATCTACTACAGCTTTTCTGATTAAAAGCGGATAGAGACTAAAGTATCCAAGTGGGATATGGAGAAGTGTAGAAATGAGAAAGAGAGATCATATCATTAGCTAGGAATGGTAACAATCTATGTCCCAAAGTATAAACTTTCCTGGCTTTTATTATATATGACTATATGTTTGTAATTAGAAATAACTTACATTAAATTTTAAATTATGTTTTTGTAGGTTACCTTTTTTGGAGGAGGGGTATTCCAGATAAAGAAAATTTATGAAAAAAACAATAATATTTCCCCCCCCTTAAGTGTTGTGCTACATATATTAAATGTCAGAGTGATGCTTTGAGCAGTCTCCACTTTTATAAGAGCAGCTCTTGTGGTAGACTGCTAGGGTTGAGGCTGAACGTTGACTTTGGTCAGATCAGCTGTGACTTTTCTTGCTCTCTTTCAATAGCCAGATATATTCCATATCTAAAAAATGATGAGCTCTTGTAGATATTTTCTGTTTGCCTTTGACACCAATCGTACCCAGGTAACTACTTGCTTGGTTGTCCAGATCTTGAATTCAGGACGAGGTACACAGAATGAGTGAGTGAGCAACACGGAAAAGATTAACATTCATCTCTAGAAAAGTTTTCAACAGAACTGTTTTGTATTTGGCCATCAAAATGAAATATGGAGAAAAAAAAAATTGTTTTAGTTTTAATTAAAGGAATCAGAACTTACGGCTCTTGAGAATGCATAGAGCTTTGATCAGAGGAATGGGAACTTTGCTTTTTATTTTTCCTGGAACCTTTCTTTTGCCCTTGATTACCATATTTTAAATGTCATTGAACATTTGTGCTAAGGTATTTTTTTTGTTGTTAATGTGATGATCTATGTTGATTACCACAATCCATATCAATGCATTTACACACACAAGTAATTGAAGTTAAACATTCCATTCACTTCCTGCATCAATAAAAATGTTTAATCTTTTTAAAACTTCACATCATCAGCAGATATAAACTAGATGGACAATGAGATCCAACTAAAGTGTATGTAGTGTTAACAGGACCTCAGACTAATGGCAGAGAGAATCTAGAAAAGAGTTTCTCAGCTTATTGTTTAGAAACATGGAAAGACTTTTGGCGAGGTATTATATTTGGGTTATAGAATCTCTTGGTAAAAGTGGTGCATTGCTTAACTGTATTTTTGTACTTAGGTGAAGAAACCAGAGATAGTTGTCAGTAATTCCTAATTAATCATATTGCTGAGGCTATAATTGATGTCATAAAATTCAAAGTATATCAAATCAATTAAGGCTTCATCTAGATGTTTAATTAGGAATTACTGATGCTGTAAAATGTACCCATGAAACCAGGGCTTTAAAAATATGGTTGGGCCAGTTTACCATTGGTGAACAAAAAGGTCTGGTTGGTTGGTGACTGATGATCTTTTCTGATAATCCTCAGTGACACAAGGGAAAATCATGGCCAGGGTAGTGTAAGGGTCCTAGTAAAACCTGCATAGACACCAGCTGATTTATGTGGACCACCCATTATTTTACAAATGATGGACTAAATGATTCAGTAAAATGACATAACCTTTAATTTATGATTTCAAACAGCAAGAAAACCACCAGAATGAGTGAGATGGGGTGACTGGTAGTGGTGTGTGCGAACCACAACATTACAAGAACATGGAAGAGAGAGGTGATATGTAAATAGGATATGAGACAGAAGTGATAAATTTACTGTCAGAGGGAGGAAGTGACCCTCACAGCATAAAGACCTGTGGAATCTAGCCCAACTTTTGTTACCAGCAGTTACAGTGACTAACACAGACTCAAACTGTTGCTGCATCTTTGGGTTTGCCCCTCAAAATGAAAAGGATCACCTTTCGAACTTCCTGTCCTTCTCTGCTCAGCTTGAATTACCAGGGTGCTTTGAAGGCCAGCAAATCCACTTCAACCAAACTATTTTCAGAAGATGCTTAGGGCTTCACTTACACAAAAAAATGTGTGATCTTGAACTCTGGTGTGAGCAACAGAAAGCAATTTTCGGATACTTACTTAATTAACCAAGCTTTGGGCTGCCTAGAAGGCAGAAAAAATTCACTTGACCTCTCTATGATGACCTTATTTTAGCTGGCAACTAGAAATTTTTTCTGATTACCAAATTTTAGAAAATAATTAGAGCCCCTACCTGCAACAACTAACCCTGCTCTCCTACCAAGGTTGCTTTGAAAACTAGATGGCTGGCATTCGGCTTTAGAATAAAGACCTGAATTATTATAGTCTCTTCTCTCTCTCTCTCTTCTCTCTCTCTCTCTGACAGACAGACACAGAGACTGCAGAATTTGTAGAAAATGACTACAGATAAGGTTCTCATTTCAAGACTGCTGCCTATAGCTGTCTAGAGTCTGTTCTCAATTTACCTATAATGATCTCTTGTGTTTAAAAATCCCTTGGCATTTTGATATATACAGAGGAAAGGGGGTTAATTCTTGTTCCATAATAATGAATCCAAAAGCAATAACATTACTTTGAATGTGTTGTTCTCTTTAATATTTCTAGCTCATAAGTTAATTTTTCCTTCTCTATGTCATTTCTAGGGTTCAGTTTAAGGTTCACAGTCAACACACCTGGCCATTGGTGATCCCATGAAGTGCTGTAGAAAACCGAAATCTTATAAAGATAGTTTCTCCCACTTTTGTCACAGAATTATTTCAGTTTTTGTCTTATATGTTGTTCTGCTATTCAGATTCATGTCTACATTTTTTTGCTGTTAGGATACTTTCTGCATTCTTCAGTAGGAGAATTTTACATACTTCTCTATTACTGTGTCACCACTAAATGAAATCCAGTTGCAGACAGTTTTCAGAAGATTGATTCAACAATTTTTTCTGTCAGACTTTTTATAGTCCTTGGTGTCTTCCATCCTTAGGCAATGGCCAGTAGCAGTTACTTATTAACTAATTCCTGTAACCATATTCATTCTTGATTTTCTGTCCCTGTGTTTGCTCACTGCCTTGTTGTATAGCGGCAATTTCCCATAGTTATTTACAGAGAGGCAAAATAAACTCATTCATCACCAGCAATCAACAGATGAATATCATTTCCACACTTCTGTGTTTTCAACCTCTCTCTCTCTCTCTCTCCTCTCTCTCTCTCCCTCTCTCTCTCTCTACATCAATAATTGGAATTCACAAATCTGTTCCTTAAAACAACACATTAATAACTGATGATATATTTAAGTTTAGAGAATACTAATGAGGATTAAAGCCAGATTGTTTTTTTTTTCTTTTTTGTTTTATGATTGGAGTCTTGTATTTGAATATTGTTAGTATTAAAAGTTGTAGTTTGCAATGGAGTCATATAGACATTTCATCCATCTCTCTTTCTCTCCATAGATATTAATGTCTTGTTTAAGTGATGGAGCTGTAGTTTTTTTTTGTGTAGGAGTATAAAGTAGAAATGATTTACAAATGAGTGTTTTTAAGGAGGAACAGAGTGACTTTAAAGTATGTGGAGGGGGTAGTGAGGTTATTTCTCACTGGCCTAGCTGGACCTCTCCCCACATCTGCTGCTGTTGCTGCTGCTAGGCAGACTAGGCTATTTCCTTTTTAGGCAGGCTCAGGTCTTCTAGTAGATGTTGTTCTCTGAGAGTGAGCTAAGAACTGTATCCTTGGCAGCCATGATCTGTGTGATAGCTGTGGAAAGGCAGATATCAGGAAGAGCTTGTTGCTGATGATGGAGGCTCTTTACAGGACCATGTTGGATGTAGGGTAACCACTGGTTTGGGCAGGGCCGAGGGATGTTAAGACCCACTACGCACTATTATGCAGAAGAAACACGTGTCTTTGAAGTATGTGTACTCAAAAGTGACCATATATTACAACAGCAAGGTTGACGTGCGCTGGCAACGGTCCGTGCATTACAGCCCGGTGTGTGGTGTCCAGTCCCTGGGTAAGCTAGGACTCACCTGCGGAGCCATACATTATGGGACATGTTTTGCGCCTCCATTCCCCTTACCTGTGACTCTATCAAACTGTCAGAAAGCAGTGACTTTCACCATCCCTAAACAGGTACGGCAACTCTCTTTTATTTATCAACAGGTTCTGGTTGCAGTAGGAATGCTGCAACTGAGTTCTTGGTTTTGTTTTTTGTTTTTTTTTAACTGCCATAGTTCAGATATTTCTGTTGTCATGTGGAATTTCAGAACTTTGCCACCCTATTGTAAACATCTGACAAACTTCCTAATTACACTTGTTCTTTTTTTTTATAGCCTTCATTTTTTTCTTCTTCTCTCACCAGCTTCATAGTTCCCCATATAACAATATAGTTTTTCTTTCTGTTTATATTTCCTTTTGGCTTCATGCCTCAAGTTCTATTTTTCCTTCTTTCATTTTTTCTTTCTCTCCTCTGTTTTGTCTCTGTCTCTTCCTTTTCTTTTCTGTCTTCTACCAAGGTGTGTATATCATTACTAACTTTCTGTACAAATATTCCATGTGCTGGCAGTGAGTGGTCTGTTCTAGAAAACCAATTTTAATTTAATCAGAGCTCGCACCGTTCTTGTGATGTTCAAATGAACCCTGCTAAAACACCCGTGGCTCTACCTGCGCTTGGTTTATTCAAACATGCAGTTAGCTTCTCTTATTTGCAACAATTGGGTTTTCATCTGTAAGTCTGATTTTAAAACTTAACAATTCTCAGTGGCCAAATTAAGAAAGATTTTAAATATTTTCTTAGTAAGTACAGTGTTAACCATAAGTGCAGACTTATTTACCAAATGAGATGTGGCAGAAACTTGAAAATAAAACATTTTCAGGTTTTTAAAGTAGTAAACTGATTTAGGTATGAAATATTGGGTTTGTCTATATTTATTGTTGTTGCCAGTGTGCATGCATATATTCAACATATTTTTTAGTTATATAATCTATCACTTGTCCCTTACAGAATTAATGCAGAATTTATTTTATGCTTAGGTAAAGAAATTGATTTTTTTGTTAATAATCAGAATCTTTGTAATCTCAGGGGAATCTCTGATGTGATTACCTAACCCACTACAAAGCAGATGAGATTTTGTAATCTCTTGCTCCATCTAAACATGTTTTTAAGGTTGTTACTATGGAGGCTATTCCTCAGTTGCATGTTGCTAGGATTTCCTTTTGGGTGTGTTGTATACACAAAGATCCTTAACATAAGTATGCTGCCAGATAGGAGTGTCAGACATAAAAGATTTAGTTCCATTGTTTAAATCCTTAATCCATCCAGACTTAATAATTCTGTTGAGTCATTATTTGAAAAAGGACATCAATTTATTAGAAAAAGTTAGCATAGATTTACCAAAAAATGTCCAGATCTTTAGCATTTGGAATACACTGTACATTTTAAAATATTAGAGTGACCAAGTTAAAAATGTGGGGTACCTAATTGAGGTTTTTAGGTTAATTAGGGATTTTGAGTATTAGTCAGGTTAAAATGTATTTTTTTTTGTGTTTACAGTTACTAATAACTCTAGGGATCATAATTACAAATTAGCTCAGATTCTGACCTTATTAGATATCAGAAAATTTATTTTAGTAATAGAACTGTTAATGAGTGGAAGGAATTTGAGACAATGGTGCCAACTTACTGCAAGTTATTTAAAATAGTGCTGAAGAGAGAAAATAAAAAGGTTTGTTTATGAAATTAAAATAATAAATGCTAACCTACCTACAAGTTATTTTTGTCTTAAGATCTTGATTCATAAAATGTACATCTTTATAGTCTTAGCAGCCTGGAGAACTTTGTTTACCAAAGAAAAATCATAGCAGGAATTTTTTTAAGTTTATCTGTACACAGAGCTTAGCTTTTACAAGTTTGGCTTTCATTTGATTACCCCTCGCATCACTCAAAATATTTGTCATGACTGAAAATGCTCCTTTGACAGAAGTCCTACTGACTGGGTTGCACAAGACACAAACAGATTTGGGCCACTACAGTTTTTTTCAAAGATTTTCACCCTGGAGGCAGCACGTGGAAGAGGTGAGCTGCTGCCTGCATCTGTTACATGCTGCCATTTACCAGTTAGAAGCTGTAGCAGTCCCCTATTCACGTAAACCAAGAGACCATCCTGTACCGCGGTTTACTTCTCCTGACTTAAATAAGAGAGCAGTTCTAGCTGTTGTCAACTTTAATTAACTTTGGAAGTCATAAAGAGCTCAAAATATGGACAAAACAGTAGCCATATTGAGACCAGTTTGTAGTACATACATCACATGTGAAAGGTACTAAACTAATGTTGCAAAAGCTCACAAGTAGATTATACACTTTTGCTGTTCTTTTAAGAGAGGCTATTGATGTTCAGATATAAAAGAAAAAAAGTGAGAGTTAAACAGGAACATAAAGGACTGGAAATTAATGTGAATATGCTTACATATGCCAGGAAAACTCAAATTACTTGTAAAAATCAATCACAACTGATTTGAAAATTTGGTTAATTTAATGTCAAGCACTAACCTCCCTGTGTGGGAATGAAAAATTCCAGAGTGGTCAATCCTGTTTTAAATGTAATATATTATGCTATGATCTTATCTCATGAGGAAGGCTCTGTCAGAATAAAGCTAAACAAACCTCTCTCAGTTCACTATCGTAACTTTCCCACACCCAGCAGACATTCTGTAATCTCCTAGTTTTTAGTAACAAAAAAACTTTCTATGTGAGAGAGAGGGAGAGAACAAAGAATCTCTCTCTTGTTCACTCTCAAACACACACTATATATATATGGAAACCAGTATCCTATTTGATAAAAGGAAGTAAAGATTGAGGTTAATAGAATGTGAAGCTGGATGCATAAAGTTGATGGTTATTTAAGATGAAATAATCATATAGGAAAACTAGATTAATTAAATTTTTCACTCTGTAGGTAACTTGCAAGTTTATTGTTAGTTTACTAAGTTATATGGAGGAAAGTTAGGGTGGTTTATGATACTGAGCCTGCAGGGGATAGAAACAATTTTAGTCTGTTTTACACTCTCACTGTTTACTACTATTGCTAGCAGTTGTGCAGTCAGTTTGATAACTTTTGTCACATTTTTTGTGCCTTTCAAAATGAAAAATTAACATTATAAAGAGCCTGCATTTTGAATGATCTCTCACGGTAGCTTTCTTGTGTCTACATCCACATGGAGGAAACTCATGTCATCGAATAGACTGGTCAAGCCACCAGACCATGATCCTGTCCTATCCTTGGAGATGTGGCAGAGATTCTGATCTGTTGGTGATTTGCCTCCCACCCCCCCCAGCCAATTGGCACTCATATGGGTTTTTAATTGATTAATACTATCAATATTTAACTACATTAGAAAGTAAATTTCAATCATTACCAATTTCTTTAGTAAAACACATTTTTAGACATGTAACCAAACTGGAATTTTTGTAATTTTTAATGTGATCTCTACCATTAACAATTTAGATAGCTGGAAAAAAAAATTGTTTAATTTTTGTTATACATAGGATCGATCCCTGTCTGTCTGTCTGTCTCATATATATAAATAACTAGTGTATGAATCCTGTCTCATTCCATTCTTCACCAGATAACTTATTATTTTTACTGGATATTCTGTTGTTTTTTTTTTTGAGATGAAGTCAAAGAAAAGAAATGAATGTGGTTACCAACCAGCCTGTGATCTGTTTGCCCTGGAGAAAAAACTCACAGCTGTTTAGCAGCCTTCAGAGGCATCATTGAGCACAATTATGTTGTCAGTCATCCTTTCCTGTTTCCAATTTAAATAGCACATCAGCAGCTCACTTGTACAGCTTTATTTTGGAACCTGATCTTGTTCTTTCTGTAGCTCTATTTTTGTTCTTTCATAATCTTTTGTTATTCCTTTTATTTGGATCCAGACAGCTTTGCTTGCTGGATAGTTTACTGGAAATTACACTCTCAGTGGGTAGTGCCATCAGAAGATTAAATAAATGAAAGAAGGGGCATGTCACCAGTTTCCTACATGTCATGGCCACCTAAGATAATCTTTCCTTGTGCTTTTCATCGAAATGTTTGGTTATGAAAATAGTTGTTGTTTTCCTTTGCAACCAAAGATGAAACTGCTGATGAAGTTCCTTTGATGGTAGAACTCTCCCAGGATTTGTTTATAGTGGCAATTACAATGGTACTACCTGCAGTTTCTCACCCACCCCACTCGCTTTCCCATGCTCCATTAGCAGGCATGTGCAAAAAGAAAAAAAATGGCATGGGTTAGGATGTAGGAAAACTAGAACTCAAGATTTTGAGATGTGTGAGGAAACCCACTTATTCAGCTGATAAAGAAGAGTGAAAAGAAACCATGTTAAGAGTGTATGCCAAACTGAGACAGCTTTGATCGACATTCAAACTCAGGACCTCAATTTTAGCAGTTTGTTAAATCTGAAAACTTCAGTGAACGTTAACGATTTAGAACCAAGCATCACATTTCCATCGATGACGAGGGGTGACTGACATCAGAGACACTAGTTTTAAAAGATTTTACCCAGTAAATCTTTCAGTTACATACAGTCTAAAATGTGAGCATGGATAAATCAAGTCATCTGTCTGTTATTTATATTTAACATGAGCCAGGTAGTCACACTTTACTATGGTGTTGTTAAGATTTCCTAGGTTGTCATTGTCCAAAATGGTGTTATTTGAACATATCACATCTCACTGATTTCAAAACGTCTTTTGGAATGAAAATTAGAAAAAATATGAAAAAGTTAAAGGCATTTGAGTTTTCAGTAGTATGCAGTACTGAAGTGTGTAAATATAGTCCCGAGGCAATACAATATGGGAAGCAGGCAGCACACGTGATCACTCCTGATCTACTTCTATGTGCTGCCTCCTGTGCTTCTGCTTCAATGAACTGATGAAGCTTTTAACTTTATCATCAGCAGCAAAGCTGCTCATCTGACTGCCTTCCTTGAACATCGCCAGTGCTGCTGCAGGATTAATCATGTGGTAATTCGAGGTACTACTTTCATTTTACCAGACATTATTAGCACTTCACTAGAGTCTACCTACAAAAGTTGGGGAACAGATTTTTCGATAATTTTTCACGTGATGCACTGAGAATAAAATGGAGGCTGGCAAACAGCTCCTCTCCACCCACGGAGATTCTCAAACAAAAAATAAAAGCGAAATCTATTTTACCGCAATGACCTGAGATTTTGTACCAATGAGAAAGCGACCACCTGGCTCATGAAGGGCGTGTTTAAAAAAATGTTTATAGATGGAACCTTCATTTAAAATGGATACCATTTTTGTTTCTAATTAGTAAACTTCAATATCTTTTAAATTCAGGGATTTGCCCACTGAGAACACTGTCTTTGTCCAGACATGGCTTGGCTCATTCATTATGTGGAAGCAGGAAGCCATATAGCTCATGGAAATATTCCAAAGGGAATAGAAATGCTTCTGAATATGATCTTTAAAGAGATTTACGCCACACTTTCATATCAGTCTTCCTCAATACAGTTAATGAATTATGTTAGGAGGCCAGGATTTAAATTAAAGGATGACTAATTACAAACTTTAGCATCAACTGTTTGAACTAGCAGCATACTCTACCCTGTTTCTACTAAATATGTTTTGTTTTTCTAACATCAAGCTATGCTGAAGTTTTACTTGTAGAAAACCAACAGAATCTGATACCCATTCAAAACCTTTATCAGGTTCAGATGTCTAAAATCAAAAGTGTAATTCTTCTAATTTTACTCTACCTTAATGCTTTCAAAAATTGAAATCTGAGTTGGGTGCATGACATTAGGAGAATCCCTATGATATTTCTCAGATTAATCCCTCAGTTCACTCCAGATTAAGCTTGATGCATGGTTTAAAGTTTTCACCATCTATGTTTGCAAGATTGACTGATGATATGAGAGCCTCTACAGCTTCATCCGTCCATTGTCCCACTAACTGTTCATTCTGTCATTTCCTTGGAGTTAACTATTAAAGTGTGACTACCTTTGGCTTTGAAGTATATATGCTATGCACCTGATAGTTTCCAACATTGCTGGTTACAAAATACTGGTGCTAATCTGTAATGAATATCATGATTTTTCTGTTGACAGACATTCAAATGAAGCCCAGCTGAAACATCACCATTGTAATGGTATCCAGCTGAGTTTCATTTGAACATCACTAGTATTTTACCACCATCAGCAACTGGGTTTACAACTTTGATCTATAACAGTGTTGCCATGCAGCTGTCACATAATATCTTGATTTTGCCAAGCTACAAATAGTACGACAACAGTTCTAAATACATAAAAATTACTAGTTTCATCTTCTAAATTCTTGAGTGTATATATTTTTTCTTAATCATCATTCATTCTTTCACTTATTAGAGAAAATAGCTGAGCAGAAGCAAGTACGTACAATGTTAGGAGTAATTAACCAGAGTATCCAACAAAAGTAAAGTTCATGTGGGCAGGGAGTCATTATTGAAGAAAGGATAGAGAAGATTTACCAGAATGTTTCCAGTTCTTAAGTGTTTGGAATATTCTGAATGATTGAAAATATTAGTTCTACCAATTTTGAATTTTAAAAATGTAAGAGAAAATTATGGTTGAACCTCAGTATCACCTGGAAGGATCATGAGAATAAGACTTTAAAAACTTCAGGAGTGGGATAAAAATGAAGTTTCTAGTGTGTGGAAATGGAAAGGTACTTTTTAGCTGCCTACAGTTACTAAGATTCATGATTACAGATTAGTTAAGAATTCAACGCAATTAGATGTTTGAGAATGTTGTTCTAGTAACAGAATTGTTAACTAGTGGAATAAATTACTTTCAAGTGAAGTTAATAGCAATGGCATAAACTAATTTAAAACTTACTGATGGCTATTTCTCTTTCCTGGATCTCCTTTTATGTTTCCAACTGCTTTCATGTAAGTAATAAACTGAAGTATTTCCTCAAAATATGCTTCCTCAAAGCTTTTCTTCTGTCAGCAATACATTTGCATTTAGTTGAAAATGTTATGCCATTCAGGTTTGGTGGATTTTAATAAAACACTGGTAAGTGACACAAGTGCATTATGGCCAGCAAGATTATTTTGAATTCTAGCTTAGTTCATTACCAACAAAAGCCTGCTTTTATATCCCCCACTTTTTTTTGTTGTTGTTGGTGTTCCATATTCACCATTATCTATTTTGTAAGTTGGGTGTTGATGCTTTTGTGTTTTATCTGAACTTGTGCTAAATTGGCAGACATTTGGATGGCACAGTGTCTAGTCCTAGGTTGCTGGAATGGTATAGTCAGGCTCTTCCACCCACCCTAGTTTGGTTCCCGTAGGGATCAGCTGCGTTTGGCACAACTGCCTGGCAAACTCTTTTTCTCACTCTAACTGGTCACATGTGGTTTCTCCCACATCTAAAAATGAAGAGATTTAGTAAGAACTTTTGCTATGTTGCCCATTTTCTGCAACTACATATGTGCTATGGTGGGTTTCAACACCTCATGCAGCAAGAGAGGGCCAGCATCATTGCTCTCCTGACATATACCATTCTCATTTTTTTAACACTGGATTTGTTAATATTTTCTTTCCTTCCCAAAAATTGGCTAAATGATGTTGCAGTATTAAAACTGATGTTCATCGGCAAATGTAAAAGAAATTCTGTCTTATCAATTAAATCTGGATGTCATTAAACTTGTTTTCTCTTCTTTTGATGGTGGAAGTGGGTTTTCTTTGTGAATTGTGGAAATGTCTGCTAATCATATTCCCATGCTTTATGAATGTAACTTGTTTTATTTTCCACGAGAGCCGAGTCGTTGTTACTTGAGAGTTTTGTAACCTAGTTAATAACTGATGAATCATTTTCACACAGACAGACTTCACATCATTTAAAAAAAAAAGACAGGGCTGGATGGATGGATGGATGGAGCCATGCCCAGGAAAGCTGGTGCCAGTGTTCTTCAGATTTGAATTCCACAGGAGAAGCTCGTAACCGCACGACTTATTTTCAGATGTGTCTTTGACCTATTGAAGAGGATGGCTAATTTCAGAAACAAGCAGCTGCTACGCTGGGTTTTGGTTCATGGCAGTAGATTTAATGGTTAGAGAGTGAAGCCAGGTTTGAGAACACCCAGAATATCTGTGCTGATTTTTAGGTTAGCACGTGTCTGAAACTGTGTCAGATTAATACAGATCTCTCTTAATAGGTATACTGGTTTTAAAGAATTCATTCTTTATGAAGCAGATCTATGCAATCTCATGGCCATGCCATACTGTTCTTATACTTTTTGTTGTTTTTTTCTTTTTACATCCTCCCTGCTTATTTCATTAACTCTTTCAGTGTCAAGTTGTTGTTTTGTTTTTAGATTTGAAACAGGAAATGAATAAGTGGCTGTGTATAAAGCAAGGTAATAGAATATTAACGAACTAAAAACGATGAACTACTTTTGGTGAGGGAATTAGACCAGCTTCACAGGAATGTTTCGTATGGCAAAAGATTGAAAATAAACTTTTTTTTCTTTTTTCAACATGTCATCACTTTCTAACAGTCATACACCTGCAACTGTATGCACCGATAAGTTAGTTAATTTGTGATGTATGGGATGTTTCATCAGTGAGCCCACACTTATGTCTGCCAGGGCACATAAATGACAAAGTAGCCATGTGTTAAAGCACTGACCTTGATCCGATGAACACCCCCCCTTTTTGTTTCTTTTTCTTTTTCTTTTTAAAATCTGGAAAATGAAATTGTGTTTTATTTCCACCTTCAGCAATGTTGTAAGTGGGATTTTTTAAATGAATTTTTATTCCTAAGATGATGCAAACCTGTTCTTTAATCATCTTATTTATTAATCTTGCATTAAAAAAACAAAGCAAAACAAATTCAGATGAACCTTTGTTCTTTACAAATTGTGTTAGGCATATCCATGGGTAGGCTGGTGTTTTACTTGTAAAAGAAGGAAGGAAATTCAAACTTGACTCTGCCACTGGTATTCTTTTAGAGAATAAAATCAAGGGCCAAGAACTGAGATTTTAAGATCAGTTCTTCATCATCACATTGGCATGCTAGCTTGGCTCTTTAGCTTTGCCAATTCATACCAAGAAATATTTAAATCTAGGAATGTAGGAATTCAAGTTTTTCTTTCTCTTGCCTATACAATTGATGTTGTTTGCTGAAACCCAAAATGATGTAATTATTTATTTATTGATTTTTGCAAAACAAATTATCAGGATATTTTTCTTAATACTTGAACTTGAGATACTTTGACTGAGTAACTCTACACTTTGCATAAACAAATTTTATTTTTAATATTTGCTTGGTAAATTGGGACAGTAGAGGTTAAATATATATATCTGTGGTTAGGATGGCAACAGTTATTATTGGGAGAAAAAAATTAGTTTTACCTGTTTAAAACTGGCTAAAAGTTTGACTCTCTGCAAAATTGTCGGGTGTATCTAATGCTGTTAAACAAGATAATCAAAATGTATGTGATCAACCAAAACCACATTTCCAATAAAATATGATGTCTCCATCACTATTAGCACAAATTCTCAATGGCAGTATTGTACAATGCCATCTTGTGGAGTCATCCTGCAATTTTGTCATAACCTTATTGGCTAGTGGTAGTTAAAGAGCCTACACTGGAAATGTTTACTCATGCCAATGATCATTGATGTTAATTATCAGTAGGCATTTCTGTTTAGATTGTACAAGTGGCATGAACTTTTGATGTAGGTTTCTTCACCAATGCCTTACGTCCACTGTGCCATCAGGATATCTTCCTGAACTGTTATCAAACTGAAGTGTACTTGATGCAAGGGTCAGCTAAATCATTGCTCAAAAACTGCATAGAAAACTTAGCAACCAAAAGGCTGTGAGTTCAAGACCAACTGAAGTTACTTGTACAATTTGAAAAATAGAAAACTCACTGCTGAAAACCAAGAACATTGTACTCCAGAACTTTGCTAAATTCAGCTGATGTTGAAAGGCAAAGATTTCCAAAATGTACGTTTATTAGTTATTTTAACTGCTACCAATAAGGTGAGGGAAAATTCTTGAATTAACCTACTTTCAGTTAATAACATACAAGCAATAATGTTCCTTTAGAGCAAAGTATGCATGCTACTATAGCAGTGCATTGTGGGAACATTTTAAAAATTATTTGCGGATAAAAGCATCTTTCATACTCTGTCCACTCTCTGCCACATCAGATATTTTGTCAACTTCTCTTCTCAGTATTGAATATACATGTAGGATAAGGATAATTTTAGTAAAATTAACTTCTAAACATCAGGAGTCTGTATGGATTATTTCCTATTGATTTTTTTCTTTTATGTGAGAAGTTTGATTGAGAGATACTTGAATTCTTTTTGACATGTAACTTTGAGATTGTTTTAACCTATTCACATGCATGTGTATAAAGACGTGGGATATCCAGCCTCAATGTAACAAGTAATGTGTTTTTTTTTTTGTACTTGTTGCTGCCTTGTCATGATATCCGAGAACATCTTTATGTTTGTTTCTTCTCTATAATATCACTTCTCCAGGACCTTAGATTTGTAAACTTTATCTACAATAATCTATTGCACCCCACAGTACCACTGATGCTTAAAAAAACAGTTGGCACCAGATAATGTCAAAGACAGATGATGATGATGCGGGTGGCAGGAAGATGGGAACTCTGAAGAGGGACCTCTGCCCCATTGGCTGATGTAAGATACTGTCCTTAGAGTCTGCCAAGCCATCAGCATGAAAGTCTGACATTAACCAAATAGAGATCAGACCATGGAACATGAGTACATAGATAACAGCCAAGATATCTTGACATATCTTTAAATAAAAAGAACTATGAAAAATGTCTAAAAATTACACTTCTTAGGATGAACCAAAATTGCTCCCTTATGAGTCATGGAATTACTTTTTAAAAAAAAAGATTTTTTCTGAACTGACAATGAAGGAGGAGTGATAAAGAAGATTGACATTTTGAGAGATTTTTTATTCTAACTCGTTAATTTGTTTCTTGCCGTGTATCTGTAACTGAGAAATAATCGGAAAGCTGGCACAGAATAATTTAAAGCGTTGGTTAATTTTTTTTTTTTCATTTATTTTTTTTTGTTGTTTTTTTTAAAAATCATTTTAAACTTCTCTCTCACTGAATGTATGCGGGACACCATGCAAATTTTACGTGTAATTTGACAAGGTGTTGACACTTGACTTTACAAACTTTATGGACACATGCTGGAAATACAAAGTGCAGGGTAGTTAATGGCTTAGTCTCAGCCAATCATAACCAATTTAGTAAGTATGTAACACTATTTACCAAGATAGTAGTGGCTCTATGAGCAAGAGCTTTCCATCACATTTAATTAGCTGGTTGTCTAAGATTGAGAGCCAAGGAAAGGTGATGGTTTGTTATTTCTAGAGATATTTTTATGATGAAATTTAAACAAGTAAAATTGATGGAAGAGACCTGGATGGGTGTTAACCCATGAAATTATCCCCACCTTGACTGGTTGGTTTGGGGGCTTGCACTTTTCTTTACTAGCCAGCAAACTTGGTTTTAGTTTCCTCCCACATATGCAACTGAAGAGTTCTTATAGGTCCTATTATTGCATATCCACATTTGTTGAGTATGGCAACAGGAAAACCACCTCAACTATTCATTTTCTTGGTAGAGCTCTGAGCCATGGACCTTCCTGTAGGTAGACTACTGATGATGGTATTCTGTGCACAACATAATGCATCTCCAGGATAGTTTCTCTATGATCATTCTGCACAGACAATAGTGTGAAACAGTCATTTCTCCTAAATGCTAGAATCTTTGAAAATGGGATAAATAAATATGTCATTATAATTCTTTTTTGTTACGAAGCCATCTTTAAATTGTCAAGTTAACTTAATCAGGATCTGAAGGTGTTCACAGTAAAGTCTATTTTTTTCTGTGAAGATACTTTGATGTCTTTATAACCTCAAAATTGGAGTTGTGCTGGTAGACTTTCTTCCTTTGGCATATTAAAATATAGAGGGTAAAAACAATACAAACTCATGAATATGAGGCTTTTCATAAGGAGACAAATGGTAAAGAAATTATCAACTAGAACCACAAAGTATGCTTGTAAACATATGAATAAATGAATAAAGGAAATGTTGAAATTGGGAAGAGTAACTATTAAATGTTGAAAGGCATTCTTGCTTGCTTTACAAGAACTGACACCCAATCTTAGCTGTATATTGCAATGTATGGTGTTCAGTTTTGTATCAGTTGTGTGGAATACATTGTGTTCACATTAGTTCTGCAATCATCACTTTTAGTATTTTCATTTCAGAAGAGCGTGAAAACATATTAATAATCTGTGATTAGTAATTTTAGGATGGAAACAAATCATAAATAGTAGTAATATTTCTTTAAAATGACTGTTTATGCATTCTGTACTTTGTTTTGATCTGCCAGTGACTTTGAAAATCCTCCCACAATGCAATGCTACAAAAACTCATGTTTAGGTTACCAATCATCATCGACTGCTTCTGAACATTTAGCTATCAAATCAGTATGGCAGATGAAGTAAACAAAGAATACAAGGCTTCTCCAGAAAGTAAAGGTACTAAAAAATATGGCAGTGAAAGAAGTACCCTCAGATCTGCTGACCTTTGCCAGACATTTCACTTCTGCTCATAAGTGATTGTGCATTTTCATGGCTTGCTTTCTTGGAAGGGTTTCTAAATTATTGGCAGATACTGAACCAAATTCAGAGTTTACATGGTGCCACCTTAACTTTACCATAAGGTATTTCACTCTACTTTAGTAAATCCTGATGTTTCTCTTTATTTTCTCAGAATTCAAAGGAGAAGGAAGTCAGGGAGATTTACCAAGATAGGGACAAGGAGAAAAGCAAGGAAAATGTTCCTATTCAGACAACAGCAGAGCCAAAGTGCAGTGAAATTCCAAAAAAACATAGTGCAGCAAAGCCATCACAGACGGCTAGCAGTGCACTTATTCCAAAGTTCTATTTTCCCGCAGGGCAGCCAACACCGTCAGAACAAATTGACTCTGTTTTACAAAATGTGGCTCAAGAGTTTTCCAGTGTTGAAGGTGGAAAAATACACAAGCAACAGATGGCGGTCATAGCAAAGGTAGGCAGTTGAGGCTAGAGTTGTTTGTAGAATTAGTGATTCCTCTTGGTGTGTATTCTAGTAGTGAGAATTATTGCACCCTCATGTTGTTAAACAAAATATTAAGCCATTATTGATGATGTGTTATTTACAGAAACTAGAGGGCTAGTTGAGGGTTCCACCTTGTCTTGTTGGTATTAACTAAATTAACTGATAAATCAACCAGTTAAGTATTATTTTGATATTTCTAAGGTCTTTTTAATTATTCTTAATGTGGTAATTTCTTGTAAAGCTGCAACTATAGAGTAATGAAGTGGTAAGCCACTCAGTGCACAGCTTTCATTACTGTTTTGATTAAATATCATTATAACAAAAGAAATATATAAATGATAAACTGAAAACAAATCGGCAAAACTACTTGCCTTTTCCGTTGTTCAGTGATTTTTTTTTTGATTTTTTTTTTTTACAAAGAGAATGGTTCTCTGCTGTTAAGGATGGCAGTCTGACGGTAAACTACTGAACTGATGGGGCTGAGGGCCTGAGTTTGAGTTCCAGTTTTGACCACTCTATTACATGATTTCTCTCTCTTTGCCAGTCAGTTTTTCTGGGCACTCCCTTTTTTTTTTCATAATAGAGAGTTCTAGTAGGTTCTTTCTAGATTACTCCTGATTGGCTTGTACCCTGACTACCACTTTTGTAACGGATGTTCTGTCTCTTCCTCAGCGACAATATCTGCGTATAAGGAACAGTAGTTTCAGTAAAAGATACAAAAGTAAAATGCAGGTTGTCAAAAAGCAACAATCAGAACTGCATAGTGCACTTTTGTGAAGAATCTTTCTAAATACA